>OU342744.1:443725370-444037894 GCA_910589775.1 Avena eriantha
CGCACGCCGCGAGCTGCGCTGAGAGGTGTCTCGCCTCGTTCGACGACGTGCAGCGGGTGAACGCATGACTCGCCGATGCCACATAGATCTTGTGAGGGCCAAGGTTGATGAAGAGGCCGTTCCTTGGTGGAGGATGCTTGTTGAAGCTGCTAGCGCTCCAAAGCGCTGAACGAGCCCGGAGACGATGCGTTCGCCGGTGACGATGGAGTTTCCCGTCCGGATCTTCACTCCTGCTAACGCCGCTTTCCCCCACGGTGGGCGCCAACTGTCGTGGTGGTGGCACGGCAGAATACCATGTATAGGCTAAATGTGGGGACAAATGCACTAGAGGTATCCAGGGAAGGATAGTGTGGTGATTCCACACACAGATGGTTTGTATTTCAATAGATCGATGGAGGATTACAAGTGCTCCTTGTGCTATTTGTGGAGAAGGATACTTGCTATTATAACCCTCACTGCTATCTCTAGTGTTCTATCCTTAGTAGAAATGGCCGACCCTCCCTCTAGGAGATCCTAGGGCTCCTTATATAGGAGAGCCCAGGTTACAAGTTAGGGCTTACGTGGAAGGCATATTCTCCGAATATGCCTCTCCTAAAACCAAAGCGTGCGCTCCTTTTCCTTCGCTAAGCTAGTCCAGAATCATGGCGTAAGCCTCTCTGTGGCGCGGTGACATCCGACATTGGCGACGTCACCCGACATAGGCAACGTCACCCTTGTCGGCCATGACTCGCTAGTCCTCCCCTCTGTCCTCTGAGCTCACGCTACAATGGAGAGAGAAAACTTTGACCAGCAAGATTCCTTCCTTCTCTGGTAAGCCAAGTGGTAACCCGACTCAAGCCTAGTTAAATCGGTCTCGTGGGTACCTGCAAACCACATTCAAAGAGCTTAGCCGACATAGATTTTTATGTTGGCTGGGTTAACGTTAGGTGAACATCCTTTAGGCCGGTCTTCCGTAAGTCGGTCTGCCTTGAGGTGACTCGGCCAGCTCCACTCTTGACCTCGCCGTACCTCGGCTAACACGGCCATTATATCTCGGCGTGACCCTACCCGGGTTTATCCCCCAACAATCGGAATGATTTCGGCGCGACATGCCCACAACGCACGCAGGTGGCGTATAGCATTACTAGGATTTCTGTCGGAAATCTTAAAAAAAAGGCCGACCTTCGCAAAGGTCGTCCTGCGCGTCGTCGTCGCGCCAAGTGGCGCCTTCTCCTTCGTGTGGTCCTCTAGTGGGGATTTGCATGCTTGTCAGTATGGCAACCAGAAATGAAAGTGGGATTAGGACGAGAGAGGTAGCTACAGGGGAGCAAGCGTACATATTTTTCCTTTTATTTTTTCAAATTCGATGAATTTTATTTTTATTTTTCAAATCCGAAATATTTTCATAACCGTTTATTCCAAATTACGAACCGTTTTCATTTTGAGCTCCTAGTGTGGAGAGATTAAAACTAGATCACATATTGATATGTTTCGAACAACTTGTTTTTTTTACTTTCAAAACCGTTGCTTTTGTACTTAGTTTACTTTAGTTCTATACTTTGTACTTCGGGTTCTTAGGGTATTTTTGTACTTGAGTTGCTACACACTTGTACTTTCGTGTACATTGGACAGCGAGTACACTTGTACTTTCTGCATTTTGGCTCTTAGTATAGTTGTACTTTCGTAATTCGGTTGTACGTAAACTTGTAATTTTTGTGTACTTTCATTGTGTGTAAACTTGTACTTTTCTATACTTTTGATGTGAGTAAACTTATACTTTTCTGTACTTTTGCTCTCAGTACAGTTGTAGTTTCGTATTTCGGCTTGTGATTAAACTTGTACTTTCGTGTACTTTCGTTGTCATTAAATTAGTTTTATTTATTTATTTTGGTTCTTAGTATAGTTATACTTTTGTACTTAACTTGTATTTTCGCATACTTTGGTTACGAGTACATGTATACTTTTATGTACTTATACTCGGTTTGTTTCTGTATTTTGATCCAAATTCTTTACGCCCGACACGTCACGTTCTCATCGAAGCGTGCGCGCTCCTCAAATAGATCTTTGTAAGGTCTTACTTTTCCCAGGGGACACCTGAATTCTATATTCGCTGGCCGCTTGTATACTCCGGCACTGTGCTACCGGGGAAAAAATATAGCCGCTCAACACGGCACCAAAGAACGCGCCACACGCCATCCTCAAGCACGAGATGGTGCTTTGGGTCCGGCCCGGGTAGTGATGGCGGGCTCGTGGCTGCTGTTTTCGTTTCGGTTTTGTTATTAGATTTTATCTTCTTTTATCTTCTCTACTTTTCCCTTTTCTGTTATTTTCTTAATTTTATTCTATTTTTTGTTTTCCTCCTTTTTCGAATTTTGTTCACATTTTTTAAACGCTCACAATTTTGGAAAGATTGCTAAGGACACTTTTAAAAAGTGTTCATGGTTTAAAAATGGTTCATGTCTTCGAAAAAAACTTGACATTCTGAAATTTGTTAATGAATTTGAAAATTGCTTCGACAGCCAAATCCCAAGAAGAAAAAAGAGCTAAGAATATGAGTGTTGGTGGTTGAAATAAATAGAATCCAAATACCAGAAAGACAATCAAAAATAAGCGCATTTTAAAAATGTTTGTGATTTAAAATAATGGTTTGACATGCAGCCTGCAGTGCATATGTATGGTCGGCGACCCATTGGTGTCGTCTTACTACGCATCTACACCGACACGACTTCATCACCTTCTCGCCTTCAAACTACAGCTTCATCTCCAACAGTTGGAGTGGCGAAGGGCTAAGTTATACAGTGAACTAGAAGGATACTCCACGCGTTGTGGCGGGTACCAACCGTGAAACTAAATTATTGAATATCTAATAAGTTAAACATATGGAAATAAAAATTTAAAACATTGTGTCCTTTGGAAAGAATATATTTGATGTAGAACAATGTATGCTGGGAGAAGAAAATAGGACACTATCGATGTAGGAACCTTGTAACATCTTGAGGATCCTAGTATTTGTATACCTTGAAATGGTTTAGAAACATATAGGTACATCTTAATCTCTTTCCTGGAAGACATCCCGAAAGACTGCACATTGTTACTCACATTTACAAGACATGTTGAAATACTGCGGATTGTAGTGGTTTGTTGCACCATTCATCCAAAGATAAAACAACCTAGCATTCAAAATCAGTACACGCAAACAATTATGATGCAATGTGCATGTTAGTATGTAGACCCCATGGATTTCTGAACTACACTTTTTTTTATTTGTATCAGATGTTTGGTAGCTAACAAAATATAGTACTCCCCTCCGTCTTAAAATAGATGTCCTAGGTTTATTAAAAGTTGGATGAATCTATATACTAAATAGTGTCTAGGTTTATTCAAATTTTAACAAATCTACGACATCTATTTAAGACGGAGGGAGTACTAAGTGGAAGTTGCTTGGTTCAGTCCACACCTTTGAGTGAATATGACGAACAACTGAACATGTCTAACTCTTGAGATCTCTCAATTGTATTTACAGGTAACAGCGGTAACTTCACCCAGTGTGATAATAAACAGAAAATAATGGGACCCTGCAAAACATTTGGGAGAAAATAATCAAGTCCATGAATATACATGTCATGGAGTAAATATGGGTGAATACATATGTGCTTGATAACATGGGTAAACGGAGAATCGTGGGATTCGTGTTAGCGTATCCGTCAAATATGGCACTTACTTTTTGAACTTACCTCATACATGGATGACGTGGAACTGGACATTATTGAAAGAACTACGGCGACGGTGAGGAATTGGCGCCGTAGCTAGCGCCATAGGTGCTGATTGTTAGGAATAAGCACGTCGGATGCCGGCACGGCATCGCGCGCTCCCCCGTATACGAGTCGTATACGTATAGGTTTCCTAATAAGTCGATTACTCGTGGCTATCAAAATTGTCTTCGTCACTGTTCGTCGGAAAGTACTCGACGTACTATGCGAAGTTGTTGCAGGTCATCTCATCGCAACGTCCCAGCGAAAGTATTGCCGGGTCTGGGCCAACAATTGGTATCAGAGCCAAAGTTGTGATCTGCTGAAAGTACCAGGAGGTCATGGCGATGGTGAAGTTTGGCGAGAGCTCGACATCAACACCGGTGTTCGAGACGGTGCGCGCGGCTTTGTATCCGCGTCTGGATCGCAAGTACTACGGACTATGGGCATTGATGATGCAATGCGCCATGGAAGATCAAGAGCTTTGGGAGACCATCGATCCAGGCGGTGATGAGTACGTCAAGGGAGGTGCGAAGTACCGAGAGGATTGCCAAGCATTGACGGCGCTCTACTCGGTCGTGTCGATAGACGTGCTGCAACACCTGTCGGAAAGAAATCGGCGAAGGATGTGTGGGGAGCGATCAAGGTGGTATGCGTAGGTGTCGACGACACTAGTGCTCACGTGGGGCAGCAGGAGGTTGTCTTGAACGAAGAGATGACATTGGTAGAACCGGAAGTGACACCGGTTGGTTCGTCAATTGTGGCGATTCCAAGTACGGCGACCAAGGTGTCAGAAGAAGTTGGCGTGAGTATGTCAAGTTCTGAGAAGGAGGAGTTCACCTCAAATTCAGAAGCGCAGCCGAAAAGTACTCGGACTACCGACATCGCAGGACACGACATCCAAGATCGAGAAGATGTCTCGTTGTATGATGAAGGCAGTAGCACGCCAGGACACCCACCAGAATCTGTAGGCGGATGTGGCACATGTGCTCTGCTCAACAGCCTAGAAGGAGGTGCTCCACGTGCGGAGCTCGGGCCAAGTGGAGGTCCAGGGGATGGCGGCCCAGAAACGCCAGAAAGAGGTGGTCCAAAAGAAAGTGATCCGCCGAGAGGGGCTCCATCCGGAGACCTAGAAAATATATCAGAGGATGGTCCAGGGACTGGCGGCCCAGAAACACCAGAAGGAGGCGGACTAAAAAAAAAAGGCCCGCCGGGAGGAACTCCGCGGGGAGGTCCAGGGGCGCGCATCCCAGAAGTTGGAGTAGAAAAAACAAGTAGGCCAAGCAGCGTGTGCAATGTAACGCCAGAAGAAATTGACGGACCAAGAGAAGTAGGTCCACTCAGGCTAGGGGTTGCCTGCCTAGAAAACTGGCAAGAAGCAGATGCTCCATCGGGAGTTCTACAGAGAGAAGGGTTGCCCAGCCCGTAAAATGAGGCAGAAGAAAAGAGCATCAGAGGTCAGAAAGCACCATCGTGTGGAGGATTAGGAGTGCCAAAAGGCCATGCACGCGAGTTACCTTGGAGTTTGTGGGTGAGCCAAAAGAAGCAGCATGAGTTGCATCCATCGGACAAGGAGCTAGCTAGCTTTGCTAGTAGTTACTACGTGCATAGTCATTTGAATCCCGACGAGAAAGTATTTCCGCTAGTTCATATAGGCGAGTCGCGAGAGAGCGACATGATACCTCAGACAGAAATTAGAGGATCCGCAAGTAAAGAGACAAGTGTTGTGTTGGGCGTAGAAGAGTATGTCGTGATGCCTCCAAGCGTACTGGAGATGAGACGACTACGACCGACACGAGCACGCATGCGAGGCGTGTTGGACTACTACCCGAAGGAGATACTTCGGATAAATAATTCGGTGATGATGAACTACAAAAAACACTGATTGTTCATCAAGGAACCGATGAAGACCGAAGGCACGTCCATGGAAGACATCGACAAGGAGGACGCGAAAAGGAAGGACGCGGACGAGGAGGGTCGATGTCCAGTCATGGAGAAGCCGGCGAAGGTAAAGTCGGTGACATGGAGGATGACGCCTGGAGCGGTGACAGCAATGCCGTGGATGACGCTCTTGGGGAGCAGCTAGCGTATCTGGGATCCAGGTCAAGGTGAAGCGCATGTCGTGCTTAGGGGGTGATTGTTAGGAATAAGCACGTCGGATGCCGGCACGGCATCGCGCGCTCCCCGTATACGAGTCGTATACGTATAGGTTTCCTAATAAGTAGACCTATCTGTGTCCGTTGGGTACACATGCATGTAACTGAGTAGGACTGGAATTAGTCACCAAGTTGTTCCGACTGTTGGAGTAGGCAACGTGATGTCCTAGTAGCTAGCATATATACATACAACCAAACCCCTGTAAGACACACCGATTGAAGAAATAAGAAAAGTTTAAGAGGTGCGATATGCGCCTCTAGCAATTCGATCGTGTCCAACTATTTATGTTACCGTACGTGAGAGTACTAGCTGAATCAAAAGCAACGATTGAGCTAGCTGGTTGTATGTGCATCACGGCAGAATATACTTCTACATACGTGGTTGTCTTGCTGGATCATTGTCGTCAGAGTTGCCGGAAAGTACTCGACGACAGGGGCTGTTGACAGGGACTATTGTGGGTCAACATCCCGGCGAAAGTACTGCCGGATCTGAGCCAACACTGATGCCAAAGGGAGATGAGCACGGACTGCGACGCGACGCGATCGATGGCGCGAGAATGCATCCCATCCAGCAGCAACATATTGCGGGCGTCGTCGAAGGTGAGGCGCCCCGCGTTGGAAAGGAGGATCCGGACAGTGACGTGATGCCGCTCATGAAGCCCGCGCGTGAGCACGGTGATCAGCGTGTCGTCGCTAGGCAGCTGATCAACGTCGCGGAGGGCGTTGCCGATGGTCTTCATCCGTCATAGTATTGGGCAATGCCCAGGCTACCCTGCCTCTGCTCTGACAAATCGGAGGTCAGATGAACAGCGGGATGACGCTTTTGTTGAGGAATACCTGGGCGAGCGTGACGTAGAGTTGACGCGCAGTCTTCGCGGGGTCGAGGATCATGCCGAACAGCTCTTGAGAGATGGAGCCGTGGGGGGGGGAGCTCCATGAATGTACGCCACTGAGTGTAAGACCCAATGGCGAGCTCCAGAGTGCGGGGGATGATATTCTTAATCTGCACACAGAGGCGGACCCAGGAATTTGTCGAAGCCTGGGCACGTCGCAAGGCAACTAAAAAATTTCTCGGACAAATATAAGCATTATATGGAAATCATGCAAAAAACGAATACAATACATAACACATTCATAGCATGTTCCAGTTCCAATGTTCACAAGGTCAACATTTGAATTTTCACGAGTTCACGACATATTCGAAGCTAATATGCGCTAATATTACATAGCATAGGAATTAGTAAGAACTCCCAAAAGACTAATAAAACTCCGACGGTTGGCGACAAAAGTTGAAATGTTCAAATGCACCCACAAAGAGACCCTACAAGATAAAAAAGAAAAATGAATTAGTAGATCATAAGGTGAAGATATCTTAAAAATTTATCCATCTTAACTCGTGAGGTAAATAAATATACCAAGATAGTACCAATGATGTGCTAATTGGCCTGAGGCTTACGACGTAAATTTTTCCTCCTCTTCTTCATAGCTTGAAACCGTTGAATAATAACACCATTATCAAGTTGTCCAAATATCTCCCGCTCGGTGTAACATATCATCAAGTCATTGAACCACTCATTATTGAGCTTGTTACGCAATTTGGACTTGATGATCTTCATTGCCGAAAAAGCCCTCTCAACCGATGCGGTTAACACCGGTATTATTAAGGCTAATTCAATAAGCTTGTAGACCAATGGGAAGACCAAATGCTTCCTTATTTCAACCATCTTTGTAGCCAAACTTTCAAGACTTGTGCAAGTAGAAAAAGATGAATGAATTCTTACATGGTGAATGTAATTTCAAGTTGTCCTCTTATAGTTGCTCGGTCATCATTAGAGAAATCCATACGATAAATTGAAGATAAGAGAGCAAGCTTGTCCACATCAAACAATGAGAAGGAGTTCTTTGGACTAAGACATGAGAAGCTCTCTAATACCTCCATTGAAGCTTCACAAAAGCGATGATTCATCTCAACACATATCTATCAATAGCAACATAGAAGATCTCAACTTTGTAGAAATGAAGGTTAGTGTAGGTCATCCCATCAAGCCTGGAACGACCCCGAACCGGTATTTGTTCATCCATACGAGGAACTGGAATACCCTTCTCCATGCAAAATTGATGGACCTCATCAAACAAGGAATCCCAACCACTTTCTCTCAAAGAGGTCAAACGATCTTTCACATCACTAACTAATTCCATTGCATGGACAATATTTAGATCTTTCTTTTGCAAAACATGGGAAAGCTCATCCGTGATGGCAAGCAACTTTATCATAAGTTTTAAGATTAAAACAAATTTGTAGTTCTCCATTTTCTCTATCAAGCCCGCTGCTTGGGTCAATCCACGACTCTCATCATTGACCTCACGGAGAATAAACAATATTCCTAACCACATTTGGTGCAAACGAAGCAAAGTTGCATAATGTGAACCCCATCTAGTATCCCTGGGCCTAGTGAGGCTTGTTTCTTGATCCAAGCCTCTTCCACTAGATATCTCACCCCTCTCAAGCATATCCACAATATGTTGATGATGTTGTTCTCTAAGCACATCTCTTCTTTTGCAAGATGAACTTGATGTGTTCACAATCCCGGATATGTACTCAAAGAAATCATGAATGGAGGAACAAGAACTAGCAACGGAGACAACTACCAATTGCAAACGATGGGCAAAGCAATGAACATAGAAGGCATAAGGGTTTTGATCTAAGATCTTCTCATATTGGAAGCCCCATCATATCCTTGTCCTCGTAGCCTACGAATAGATAACTTGTAACGATCTAGAATGCAAAGAAGAGCCTCCTTTATAGCCTCCGATGTAGTCTCACGAACATGATATAGAGAAAGAAATCTTTCCACAACCTTGCCTTCATTATTCACATACCTACAACAAAAAACTACAACAAGGTTAAATCACATACATACAACAAAAGACAACAATTATTCACACACCTACAACAAAAGACAACACTACTAACCTCAACATTACCGCCATTTGCTCTTTCACGGATATATCACGTGATTCATCAATAAGAACGGAGAAGTTCTTATCACCAATTTCTCCCATAATTGCCTTGGTTACTTCTTGTGCACAACACTTGGAAAGATCCTTTTGGATTTTGTGAGAGATCATCTTGGAATTTCCACCATGCTCATAAGCATCCTTCACTTTTTCATCCTTTTATGTATACCAATCTACCATCTCACGGAAGTTGCCCTTGTTTAATGAACTAAGAGATTCATTATGGCCCCGAAATGCCAAGCCTTGACCAATGAGAAATCTTGCACAATGCAAGAAAGAAGTTAAACGAATCTTATATAGTTCTTCGGATTCCTTGGATACACGAGCAAAGTTACTAGACACACTTTGTCTTTGATTGCGAAAATCATTACAATGCAACATTGCCTTGTTATGGTCACTATTTACTCCACCAATATGGTCGGGCAAAGCTTTGTAACCATGCTTACAATCACTAAACCCCGTTTTCGTGAAGACTTCATTGCCAAAAACGGTGTATACTTCCAAGTGGCTTAAAGAGAAAGCAATAGAAACAATAAGTCTTATCATGAGACTCACTATATTCTATCCAATCGTACTTATCATACCAAGTCTTTGAAAAACCCCTAGATCCACTTCCCATCTTAGGAAAGTTCACAATTGGTTGGGTCGGACCCTTCAAAAGGTATGCTCTTTTCACTTGATCTTGTACATTCGGATGATATTCATTAATTTTTTTCCTAAGAGCGGGATCGCGCACTAAATCATCTGGATTAAACATCGCCTCATGCTCCTCTTCCTCCTCATTTGCAATATTTGGTTGTGGTAAACTTCTTGAATCAACCAAAAACCTTCCAATTCCTGAAATTTGAACAATTTCATTAATAATTAATCAAGCTGCTGAATTGAACCAATTGAGTTCAGGACTTCGTGCTCCATTTCCTAAATTTTGTGTTGAAGAGTCAAGACCAAAGCTGAACTATAATTGAGCAATGTCAATTTAAGATAGTAAAAACTTCTGGTAAAAACGTTACCTGTCTGTCTTCTGCCTGACAAGCCGGCCACAACATTCGCCGCCAAATCGCCTCGTCGGCGCTTGCAACCGCTAGATGCGGCAGGGCATGGCTGCTGCTACTTCCTGGGAGGACGGATGCTGCCGCCATGGCTTGAAGGATCTGCAGCAGGCGCTCCACCTCCTGGATCCCCGTCCTCCATGGTTTGTCGTTGTTGGCCGTCCAGCGCAGGGTTGGGGATTTGGGGCGGCGCCGCGGCGGCCGGCCAGACGCGGACGGGCAAGGGTTTCCGTCAGGTTGGGGAATAGCCGAACAAGGACTGGACGAGCTGGTCGTTGATTGCCTGATTCTTTTTTCTAAAGTGGGATCGTTTGTGGCTGCACGGGCACAACCCAAGGCTTCAGCCTTCAAGGCCCATGTGCCCACTATGTCTACGATCTTGCCCCTGGCAGCCTGGACTTTTATCGCTAAAATCGATCACGCGCACGAAGCGAGCAACGTCGAAGCCCGGGCGAGCGCCGGGAAACAGGGACGCTACGTCCGCCCGTGACTGCACGTACGCATCTGGAGGGAGATTGAGATAATAGGTGGAGCCACAGCAGGGGGTGGAGGAACCTGGGTGAGGAGTAGCGACGACGCGATGTTGGCAGGAGCCGATGATGAGGGAGGAAGAGCAGGTGTCGACGAGCTGGAGGTAGTGGGCGCCGTCGTGTCGGAGACGGCAGGGGCCATCGCGTTGTCAGCCATAGGATCGAATCAAGCTGATACCATGAAAGAACTATAGAGAGAGATGGTTTGTGCAGCACATGCACTTTAATTGTATTCAATGAATTTACACAAAGTGTACAGAGGGTTAAATAGCTGAGCTACACACGGACCCACGCCAACTACATTCAGTTGAGATCCTAAGTCTGGTCATAGTGGGATACTGGTGTATGATATCGATACTATCTTTATATGCATGGTATAATATTAGTATTATATTTAATAATTTGTATAATCTTAATGTGTACAAGATTTATATGTATTAGTTTTGAGTGCTATGATACAGTATCTACCTATAATATTCTAACTATCTCTTTATTTATTTATTTATTATTGTGCTACATTAGATTTTCGTCTACGTCGGCTCGCCGCTCTACATCGAGTCTCGCGGCCTCTTCGCGTGGTTATGGCCGCCCTTCGCCGACTCCATCTACGTCGGCTCGTCGCTCTACATCGACTCTCGCGGCTACTTCAAGATGTTGTGGCCATCTTTCGCCAACTTCGTCTTTATTGGCGGGTTCTCCTACATCGCCACCTTTGGCGGGCTCTATACGTGTTGCTGACCGTTCATCATTGGCTCGTGATTCTACCTCGACCTCTTCCGTCGTGTCCCTGTCTGCGCATGAGATAGCGCAGCTTCGATGCCTGCTTGATGCTTGGGATTCTTCACCGACAGGTTCTGCTGGTTCTGCGACGGACTTTTCTAGCATTGAGAGACCACCTTATCCTTCTCCAGGTACATCCCCATGGCTTTTGGATACTAGAGCCTCTTTTCATATGACTCATGATTCTTCCTTGTTGACTTCTATTCAACCTGTCGACCCTCCTGTTCGTGTTCTTACTGCTGATGGTACTCCCCTCCCAGTCGTTAGTCGAGGCACGCTTAGTACTTCCTCGTTTCATGTTCCTTCTGTTGTGCATGTTCCTCAACTTAACATGTAACTCTTTTCTGATAGTCAGATCGTTAACTCTCATTATAGTATCACTTTTGACTTTGATTACTGTTTTGTTCAGGATCATCGCACTGGCGCTTTGCTTGGTGCTGGCCCCAGACGCCCTGATGGCCTCTGGGAGCTTGATTGGCTTTGTCTTCCCCCCGCTTCAACTGCCGCTAGTATCTCGGCCCCTGTTGCCGCCTCTACTAGCTCTTTTCAGCAGTGGCATCATCGACTTGGACATTTATGTGGTTCTCGCCTCTCGTCTTTAGTTCATCATGGTGTTCTCGGGTCTGTCTCCGGAAACTCCTCTTTGGATTGTCTGGGTTGTAGGCTTGGTAAGCAGATTCAGCTACTCTATCGTCATAGTGAGTCTGTGTTCGAGCGTCATTTTGATCTCGTTCACTCCGATGTTTGGGGTCTGGCTCCCTTCACGTCAAAAGGGGGTCATCGCTACTATGTTATCTTTATAGATGATTTTTCTCGCCACACTTGGATATATTTCATATCTTCTCATAGTGAGGTCTTATCTATCTATAAGAAATTTGCTGCCATGGTTCATACCTAGTTCTCCACTCCTATTCGTGTGTTTCATGCAGATTCTGCTGGCGAGTATATCTCTCGTTCACTACATGTTTTTCTTGCTAAGGAGGGTACTCTTGCTCAGTTCTCTTGTCCTAGTGCTCATGCTCAGAATGGCGTGGCTGAGCGCAAGCATAGTCACCTTCTTGAGACGGCACATGCGTTGATGATTGCCTCTTCTCTTCCGCCCCACTTTTGGGCTGAGGTTGTTTCCACTGCCACCTATCTCATCAATATTCAACCCTATGCTGCATTGCAAGGTGGTATTCCTGCAAAGCGTCTCTCTGGTTGTTCTCCTGATTACTCGGCGCTTTGATTGTTTGGTTGTGTTTGCTATGTTCTTCTTGCCCCTCGTGAGCGCACCAAACTGATCGCTTAGTCTGTTGAGTGTGTCTTTCTTGGATATAGTGATGAGCATAAGGGCTATCGGTGTTGGGACCCCGTTGCCCGTAGGATACGCATTTCTCGTGATGTTACTTTTGATGAGTCACGTCCCTTCTACCCCCGCCCCTCCTCTTCGGCCTTCTTGGTGGAGGATATATCCTTTCTCTTGTTTCCTGACACACCACCCTCTGTTCCTATTGATCCTCCATGCCCCATCCTTATCGATGCCTCTCCTTCCACACCGCCACCCTCCTCACCCCCTAGTTATTCTCATTCCTCTTCTAACCCTCCACCCACCTCACCATTGTCTCCTTTTCCCTTCCATTATTCTCGTCGCTCTCATGTTCCGGATGCTTCCTCTAATGCTTCTTCTTCTTCTGATGCATCTTCTTCCTCTGATGAGCTGCCTCCTCCTCTTCCTGCTCGCAATCGTCGTGCACCTGATCGCTACTCTCCTAGTCACTATGGTCTTTCTGTTGCCCTTGAGCCGACTTCTTATCGGGATGCTGAGCGTCATCCCGAATGGAAGCTTGCCATGGCCGAGGAGATTGTTGCGCTTGAGCGCACTAGCACCTGGGATCTTGTCTCTCCTCCTCCTAGTGTTCGTCCCATCACATGTAAGTGGGTCTACAAGATTAAGACCCACTCCGATGGATCTCTTGAGCGCTACAAAGCGCGTCTTGTGGCTCGTGGCTTCCTGTAGGAGCAGGGCCGTGACTATGATGAGACTTTTCCCTGTGTCCCATATGACCACTATGCGCACTCTTCTTGATGTGGCCTCTGTTCGCCATTGGTCTATGTCTTAGCTTGATGTTCAGAACGCATTTCTCAATGGTGAGTTGCGTGAGGAGGTTTACATGCAGCCTCCTCCAGTGTATTATGTCTTAGCTTGATCTTCTTTTCAGCTTGACGACCTCCCCGAGTCGGAATTGGCTCCTATCGAGGGATATCCTCTGGAGTTTTCTCAGGAGGAGGAATTGGTCTCACTGCCAGACGTTGTGCCCAAAAAGCGCAATGCTCCGACAGTGGCTGTTGGCACAAAGGAGGTGCCAGTCGTGAAGAGGTAACTTTCAACACAACTTTCGCCTTTGTACCTTACTCGAATTTTCTTCCGAGATGTAATGTTTTCCATTCTATTACATTCTCAGAGCTAAGCAGCTCATCAAGGGCAAGGGGAAGGGGAATATCTCGAAGCCCCTGCGTCAGACGAAGCTAACCATAGCTTCTCCTGCCGTGGCTCCTCCGACTCCTACCCCTCAACCTTCTGCAACGCCGGTGATTACTTCATCAGCAGTTGTCACAGAAGATCTGGCTCCTTCAACAGGGCCAGCGATCCCTGAATCGCAGACTGACATCACCATGAGTGAATCCGGTTTGGATAAGGGTGAACCCTCTTCGGGTAATGATCCCTCGGTAGAGACCTTAGCCGAAAACCTCCTTGACAATCCGGGGCTTGCCAAATTTGGCTTGTCCCGAAAATCTGCGGAGGAGATCCAGCGGGTGGCCCGGCAATGCCTGGAGAGCCGTAATCTCTCTGCCGAAGAACTAGCATAAGAGGCGGAGGACGTCAAGTACTCCGACCTTCTTGAACAAGTCCACCTTCACGACGAGGGACTTAGAGCTGGTGTGCTTCCACCACCTCTGATTATTCCACTCACCCTCGCCGAGAAGGTTACCACCGAGGTGAACATGTGCCTAAGCAAGCTCTCGCATGAACATCATGTAAGTCGGAATTCCAACTCATGTTTTTCTTTATTGTACTTTATATCATATCCTCTAGCCCCCAAGCATGAAGTAGGATATACAATCCGTGTTTATGCTTCCTTAGGATGCCAAAGAATGAACTAGTGTAGCCCCCAAGGCTCGTGCTGATATTAGTAACAATATTAGCCTGAGTCTTTAGTAGACTTCTGACCGTGGGTATTCTGACTAAAAGAAAGTTAATTCATGTAACCAGGATTTGTTGAAGAATATCTGCAACAAGCGGAGAGAGATCAAATCTCTCCGACTTGAAAATGCTGAGCTGAAGGTTTCCAAGGATGAGGCCAATGGTAAACATTTCGAGACTCAAGCCTTGTCCTGTATTTTCATAGTCGAATATTTTTTGCTAAACTATTGTTCTTTTGTCTTACAGCACTGGTAAAACAATCCTGTGCTATGATTGAAGAGGCCGAGAACCTCAAAACCCTAGTGGTGGAGAATAAAGAACTTCGCCAAGAGCTGGATAAGCTCAAGGCAGATCATGAGAAGAGCATCGCTAAAATTCTCGAATCCACCTCCATGGCCACTGATGAATGTGATCGTAAGATTGCGCTTCAAGATCAGAGAATCTCAGATCTCGACAATGAGCTTTGCAGAGAGAAGGATCTTTCTGAGGCGCTCCGGGCTGAACTCCAGAGTCTTTGAGAAGAGAAGACCAAAGTTGATGACGTCATCTTCGGTATGTTTTCCATCTTTCTGACTTGCCTACATTCTTCGACTCTTTCAATGTCGGATTTTCTTAACCATTTTTGTGTTATGTGAATAGGTCCTCTGAACTTGACGGACTCCACCTCTGCCGAGCCTCGCACCCACCGGCTTACCCAAGTCGGTGATTTGCTTCATGACATTCACCAATCCATCGAGGATATTGGCGAAGCTCTCAAGGTTCTGGACATGCATGGCATGTCTGACTTTCAGGTGCGAGATAAGGTAAAGGAGATGCCGCAGCTTGTCTAGGACTGGAACATGTCCTACGCGCAAACTGCAGCGCAAAACACTCTCACCATGGTCATGAACTACCATGGAAACATGGAAATCTAGCAAGTGACCAGAGGGTACTACAAGGTGGACGAAGACGGACAAGAACTAGATATCAAGGCCAGCATCGACTCCTGCGCCGGATATGGGTGTCATGTAGCTGACTTAACCAGCTATGACACTCCCTTCTTCACCCGCGTGGACAGACCGCCTCTGCCTCCGGAAGAACCAGATGAAGTTTCCGACGATGAACAGACCGTATCGGATCTGAACATCTCGGAGCGTTATCAAACCGAGGCCGATGCATCCAGCGAGCCGGTAGCTCCTACCTCCTCTCCTGCATCATAAGTTACCAGAAACAAATGTATTATTCAGAGAAACATTATGGGTCTTGTAAATATGCAGTACTATAATTTTGCTACTGCTAAGATTTAATCTATTCAACACTTTTGCCTTCAATTTTTGTGTGCCTGAAATGTTCACATAAGCACTTATACTTTTTCGTCTACACTTATCGTTTATCTGGCTTTCCGCCTCGTCCCTTTCATGAGTCGGCTAAACCTCTGCACGGAAACTTTGCCGAGCAACGGAGCTCAATTCCTAAACCAGTTTAAACTCGGAAACAAAGCCGGCTTCCAGTACCAACAATTCACTACTCGGAAAATACCCGCATCTAGCAATCAGACAAATAACCAAAGTATAGACTAGAAACTTTAGAGTTATACCCAAAGGTAGCATTTTTAGAATCGGAAATCTAAAACCAAAACAAACATGAGTACAAAGTTCTTTCAAGTGTTCTGGGATTTTCGACTATGACATGATCATTCGGAAATAAGATGGCAAAAAAGTTCTCAGAAAAAACTTGAGGCAACCAAAACTTTTATTTCTCAGAGAACATGTACATATGTATGGTTACAAAGAAGGATAAACTAAGAATAAAAGGGACGTAGGTGAGTAATATTCCACGGCATGTCTAACTCATTTGGATTTGTACCGCCTCCAGCTCTCTTTCTCTTCTTAGTAGCAGGTCTTTCTTTGACTAGCCTCATGTCAGTTAAGTAGTACGAACCATTGTGCAATACTCGACTAACTAAAAAGGGCCCTTCCCATACTGGGGAAAGTTTGTGCTTTCTTTGTTGCACAAGCCGGAGAACCAAATCGTCTTTATTGAAAGATCTGTTTCTGACTCTCTGGCTATGATACTTGCGTAACTTCTACTGATAGGCTGTTGATCTCATTTTAGCAATGACGCGAACTTCTTCGACTAAGTCGAGATCATTTTGTCGAGAAATCTCGGCATCCTCGATAGACGCAGCCACTCTAGGAGAAGTGTGAATCAAATCACTAGGAAGAACTGCTTCTGCGCCATAGACCAAGAAGAAAGGTGTGTATCTGAAGGAAATATGCCCTGAGAGGCAATAATAAAGTTGTTATTATATATTTCTTGTATATGATAGATGTTTATTTTGCATGCTACAATTGTATTGATAGGAAACATCAATACATGTGTGTTTAATAAACAAAAAGGGTTCCTAGTTATGCCTCTCTTATAGACTAGCTTGTTGATTAACAAGGTGATCAAAGTTTCCTGGTCATGGACATTGGATGTTGTTAATAACAAGGTCACAGCATTTGTGAAATGATGTGATGAACATTCATCCGAAGTATAGCATTACGATCAAGTCATTATGTTTATATTGCTATAACATCATACAAAGTAGTCTTAGTCCTTAGACCATGAGATCATGTTAATTGCTAACACCGGAAGAGTATCTTGATAACATCAAACGTTACACCGTAACAGGATGACTATAAAGATGGGTTCAGTACTACGAAGGTGTTATGTTGAGGCTCATGGATCAAGATTGGAATTTGTCAATCCAGATGACGGATAGATATACTCTGGGCCCTCTTGGTGATATCACATTAAGATAGCTTGCAAGCAAGTGATGTGATCACTAGAATGTTATATCACGGGAACGAGAAAAGAGTGCATGTCGGTAACGAGATCAAACTAGGTATTTGGATACCGATGATCGAATCTCGGACATGTATTATATCATGAGACAAAGGGATTAAAAATTGCTGACGTTAAAGGTTCTCACGATCACAGAAGTCATTTTTGAATATGCAGGAGTCAGTATGGATCTCCAGGTCCCGCTTCTGATTATTGATCTGAGAGGAGTCTCAATCATGTCTGCATTATTCGCGAACCGTAGGGTGACACACTTAAGGGTTGCCGGACACCATTTAGGAGCACATATGTTCCAGACAAAAGGTTTGCAAAGCGCAAGAAATGTTTCGATAGAAACCGGAATTGTTTCGGGTGAAATTGCAGAAAGTGGTTTTGCATGTGATATTGAAATGTTGCAAGGGTTTTATGTGAATGTTTGTTAATTAAAGTAATTAACAAAATTCTGAATAAAATAAATAAAAGAGTTTTATTAAATGAGATAGCATTAAATTTGGAGAAATTTAATGCATTTAAAGTGGAGATTTTAAAAGAGAATGTTAAGGGGCATTTTAATGTGGAGGGGTTACCACCACATGAATGGGGGAGGTGAGGGGTCACCCCCATGCGCCGGCCATGGAGAGAGGGGGCACCCCCCTCCTCCTATAAAAGGCCACCCATTCCCTCCTTCATCCACACACCTCCTCATGAAGGATCTCTCTCCCCCTCTAGATATTCCCCCATGGTCTCGGATTAGCGAGATACATGTTCCCGGTGGCCTTGCGTCTGGAAGGAGTTGCTGCTTCCGCTGATTTGCTGGAGCGAGGAGGTGGAGGTTGTCTGGTGGCTTGAACGTGTGTGCGAGGACGGATGCGCTGCTGATTTGCGGCGCTCAGACTTCCACACGATCTTGAGATCGGCAAGCGTACGACTACATCAACCACGAGTTCCTACTCGTTAACAAAACTCGTTGTCTTCGAGGGTAAGTTCTCCATGGATGTATGTCCACCCGTTGCTCTGTATCTAGTAGATAGATCTTGGCGTATAGTTCTCATCGTAGGAATTTTTTTATTTTCTATGCTGCGGACCCAACAGTGGTATCAGAGCCTGATCTATGCGTAGGTGCTTTGCACGGGTAGTACACATATGTTTATATGTGGGCGACGATGATCATGTTATTGCATCTTCTATGTACTTTGGATATTGGTGGCATAGTGGGATGAAGCGGCCCGGACCAACCTTACATGTCATCGTACATGAGACCGGTTGCACGACTGACATGCAACTTGTTTTGCATAAGTGGCTGGCGGGTGTCTATCTCTCCTACTATAGTCAATATCTGATTTACATAGAGTTGCTAATAACTTGGTTATCCTTGTTGTGGTTCATGTTCGTAGGTAAGACCGGTTCTATCTCTGAAATCCCTAAGCCACGTAAAACTTGCAATTGATAAATTAGAGGCGTCTAGTTTAGATCGTTGCTGGGCTAGTGTCTTGATATGGTATTGTTGTAAGTAGATGTATGATAGATACTCTTACAACTCACTTAACGTGTAAGTTCCATAGACCTTGGCCTTACACACAAAGGAATGATAGAGATTATACCACGATGCAAATGATAGAGATCAAATACACGGACCATATCACCTCACTTCACACATTAGATGTTAGCATCTTATATTGCTAGTTTGGCGCTTTTGGTAGCATTATAAGATGATCCCTCATTTAGATATCAAGATAAAATGTGTTCTTCCTTAAGTATGCACCGTTTTGATGATCGTGTTTTGAGGCATCACGTGATGATCGGGTGTTCTCGACTCTACGCTTTCATACAACGGGTGTAAGACAGTTTTACACACGTGAATACTAAGGTTCTTACTTGACGAGCCTAGCATGTACAGACATGGCCTCGGAACACGGACCGAAAGGTTAAGCATGAGTCATATAGTTGATATGATGCCTATATAGATACTCGCGTTTGAAGCTACACCGACTCACGTGATGATCGGACTTGGTGTAGTGGATTTGGTTCATGTAATCACCAAAAAGGACACGAGGGATGTCGTTTTTGAGTGGGAGCTCATTAGTAATTTGGATTAGTTGAACTCAATCTATCATAAACTTAGTCTAAATATATTTTACAAATTCTATTGTAGATGGCACCACCTGCTTTTAATTTCAATGTGTTCATGGAGAAAGAGAAGCTTGCTGCGAATGGTAGCAACTTCACCAACTGGGCTATGAATTTGAGGATTCTCCTCACTGCTGGACAAAAGCAATATGTGCTAGAGGCGCCGCTAGGCCCCCCACCAGCTCCTGATGCCCCTGACGAGGAAAAGAATGTCTATATAACTCGTCAGGAGGACCACAACTTAGTTCATTGCGGCATACTGTATGGGCTAGAACCAGAACTTCGAAAACGTTTCGAAAACGGCAATGCCTTTGATACCATGGGAGAATTGAAAATTATTTTCGATACCCATGCTACCGTAGAGAGTTATAATGCTTCTGAAAAATTCTTTAGCTGCATGATGGAAGAGAACAGCTCCGTTAGTGAGCACGTACTCAAAATGTCTGGGTACACCGATAAGCTTGTGTCCTTGGGAATAACGATTCCCATTGACTTAGCCATACATCATGTTCGCCAATCTCTGCCACCTAGCTACAAGAGCTTCGTGATGAACTATAATATGCAGGGCATGAAGAAGTCTCTTCCCGAGCTTCTGTCAATGCTTAAGACTGCAGAAGTGGAGATTAGGAAAGAACATCAAGTGTTGATGATCAATAAGACCACCGGTTTCAAGAAGGAAAAGAAAGGCAAGCAGAAGGGAAAGAAGGGTGGCAAATCTGTTGCCGCGCCTGAAAAGAAACCCCGAGCTGGCCCTAAGTCTGACACCGAGTGCTACTATTGCAAGGGGACTGGACATTGGAAGCGCAACAACCCCAAGTATTTGGCGGACAAAAAGGCCGGCAAGGCAAACAAAGGTATATGTGATATACATGTTATTGATGTATACTTGACTAGTACTCGCAGTAGCACCTGGGTATTTGATACGGGATCAGTTGCTAATATATGTAACTCGGTTCAACGGCTGCGGAACAAGCGACAACTAGCAAGGGATGAGGTCACGATGCGGGTCGGCAATGGATCAAGAGTTGATGTGATCACCGTCGGAATGCTGCCTCTCCATATGCCGTCGGGATTAGTTATAAACCTGAATAATTGTTATTTGGTGCCTGCACTGAGCATGAACATTGTATCCGGATCATGTTTGATGCAAAGTGGTTATTCGTTTAAATCTGAAAACAATGGTTGTTCGATTTATATGAATAGTATCTTTTATGGTCATGCACCTGTGTTGAATGGTTCATTTCTATTAGATCTCGATAGTAGTATTACGCATATTCATAATGTTGATGCTAAAAGGATTAAACTTGATAATGATATATCTGCATATATGTGGCACTGCTGTCTAGGTCATATTGGCGTTAAACGCATGAAGAAACTCCATTCTGATGGACTTTTGGAATCACTTGATTTTGAATCATTTGATACATGTGAGCCAAGCCTTATGGGCAAGATGACTAGAACGCCGTTTTCCGGTTCAATGGAACGGGAGACAGATTTATTGGAAATCATACATACTAATGTGTGTGGACCAATGAGTGTGTCGGCGCGAGGTGGATATCGTTATTTTGTTACTTTCACGGATGATTCGAGTAGATACGGGTATATCTATTTGATGAAACACAAGTCTGAAACTTTTGAAAAGTTCAAAGAATTTCAGAATGAAGTGGAGAATCATCGTAATAGAAAGATCAAATTTCTACGGTCTGACCTTGGAGGAGAGTATCTTAGTTACGAGTTTAGCACACACATGAAAGAGTGTGGAATAGTTTCACAACTCACGCCTGCCGGAACACCACAACGTAATGGTGTGTCAGAACGTCGTAATCGTACTTTATTGGATATGGTTCGATCTATGATGTCTCTGACTGACTTGCCACTGTCATTTTGGGGTTATGCACTGGAAACCGCTACATTCACTTTAAATAGGGCACCATCTAAATCCGTTGAAAAGACACCGTATGATTATGGTTTGGAAACAAACCTAAGCTGTCATTTCTTAAAGTTTGGGGATGTGATGTTTATGTGAAGAAACTTCAACCGGATAAACTCGAACCCAAAGCGGAAAAATGCGTCTTCATAGGATACCCTAAGGAAACGATTGGGTATACCTTCTATCACAGATCCGAGGGCAAGGTCTTTGTTGCCAAGAATGGATCCTTTCTTGAGAAGGAGTTTCTCGCGAAAGGTGTGAGTAGTCGGAAGGTAGAACTCGAAGAGGTTATTGAACCTTCTCTTCATGAAATGGCGAGTAGCGCAGCACCGGAAGTTGTTTCGGAGTTGACTTCACCTAATGAAGAGAGAGCTAATGATATTGATCATGAAACTCCGAAAGAGGACACTACCGAACCTCGCAGGTCAAGCAGGACACATGCAGCTCCTGAACTGTACGGCAATCCTGTTATGAATTTCATGATTGATGAAATAGATGACCCTGCGACGTATGAAGAAGCGATGATGAGCCCTGATTCTAACAAATGGCTAGAAGCCATGAAATCCGAGATGGAATCCATGTACGAAAACCAGGTTTGGACCTTGGTGGACTTACCTCACGATAGAAAGGACGTTGAGAATAAATGGATTTTCAAAAGAAAAACTGATGCTGATGGTAATGTAACCATCTATAAGGCTCGACTTGTTGCAAAGGGGTTTCGACAAATTCAAGGAGTTGACTATGATGAGACATTCTCTCCCGTAGCGATGCTTAAGTCGGTTAGGATTATGTTAGCAATTGCTGCATATTTCGATTATGAAATATGGCAGATGGATGTCAAAAATGCGTTCCTCAATGGTAATATTGAAGAAGAGTTGTATATGATACAACCAAAGGGTTTTGTCGATCCTAAGGATGCTAATAAGGTGTGCAAACTTCAGCGATCCATCTATGGACTGAAGCAAGCATCCCGGAGTTGGAATCTCCGCTTTGATGAGGTGATCAAAGAGTTCGGATTTGTCCAAACTTATGGAGAGGCTTGTATTTACAAGAAAGTGAGTGGGAGCAATGTGGCATTTCTGATATTATATGTGGATGACATATTATTGATTGGAAATGATATAGATCTTTTAAACAGTGTTAAAAGTTATCTAAACAGCAAATTTTCGATGAAGGACCTTGGTGAAGCTTCATATATATTAGGCATTAAAATCTATAGAGATAGATCAAGACGCCTAATTGGGCTATCGCAGAGTACATACCTTGATAAGATATTAAAGAAGTTTAATATGGACGAAAGTAAGAAGGGGTTCTTATCTATGTTGCAAGGCAAGACATTGAGTAAGACTCAAAGTCCGGCTACGGCGGAAGAAAGAGAGATGATGGATAAGATCCCCTATGCCTCGGCCATAGGCTCTATTATGTATTCCATGCTATGTACAAGACCAGATGTGGCACATGCTATTAGTTTGACTAGTAGGTACCAATCTGATCCAGGTTCGGAACACTGGATAGCGGTAAAGAACATCCTCAAGTACTTGAGAAGAACTAAGGATATGTTTCTTATATACGGAGGTGAAGAAGAGCTAGTCGCTAAGTGTTATGTCGATGCTAGCTTTGACACCGATCTGAATGACTCTAAGTCTCAATCCGGATACGTATTTCTCTTGAATGAAGCAGTAGTTAGTTGGAGGAGTTCTAAACAACCAGTGGTGGCTGGATCAACAACGGAGGCGGAATATGTTGCTGCTTCAGAAGCGGTGCAGGAGGCAGTTTGGATGAAAGAGTTCATTACAGAACTGGGTGTGGTTCCCAGTGCGTTGGACCCGATGGTGATCTATTGTCACAACAATGGAGCCATAGCCAACGCAAAGGAACCAAGGTCTCACAAGAATTCCAAACATATTAAGCGCCGGTTTCACTCCATCCGCGAGCATGTCAAGGATGGAGATATAAAGATTTGTAAAGTGCACACGGACCTAAATGTAGCAGATCCGTTGACTAAAGTACTCCCTAGGGCAAAACATGATCAACACCAGAACTCCATGGGTGTTAGATTTATCACTATGTAAACTAGATTATTGTTTCTAGTGCAAGTGGGAGACTGAAGGAAATATACCCTGAGAGGCAATAATAAAGTTGTTATTATATATTTCTTGTATATGATAGATGTTTATTTTGCATGCTATAATTGTATTGATAGGAAACATCAATACATGTGTGTTTAATAAACAAAAAGGGTTCCTAGTTATGCCTCTCTTATAGACTAGCTTGTTGATTAACAAGATGATCAAAGTTTCCTGATCATGGACATTGGATGTTGTTAATAACAAGGTCACAGCATTTGTGAAATGATGTGATGAACATTCATACGAAGTATAGCATTACGATCAAGTCATTATGTTTATATTTCTATAACATCATACAAAGTAGTCTTAGTCCTTAGACCATGAGATCATGTTAATTGCTAACACCGGAAAAGTATCTTGATAACATCAAACGTCACACCGTAACAGGGTGACTATAAAGATGGGTTCAGTACTACGAAGGTGTTATGTTGAGGCTCATGGATCAAGAGTGGAATTTGTCAATCCAGATGACGGATAGATATACTATGGGCCCTCTCGGTGATATCACATTAAGATAGCTTGCAAGCAAGTGATGTGATCACTAGAATGTTATATCACGGGAACGAGAAAAGAGTGCATGTCGGTAACGAGATCAAACTAGGTATTTGGATACCGATGATAGAATCTTGGACATGTATTATATCATGAGACAAAGGGATTAAAAATTGCTGACGTTAAAGGTTCTCACGATCACAGAAGTCATCGTTGAATATGCAGGAGTCAATATGGATCTCTAGGTCCCGCTTCTGATTATTGATCTGAGAGGAGTCTCAATCATGTCTGCATTATTCGCGAACCGTAGGGTGACACACTTAAGGGTTGCCGGACACCATTTAGGAGCACATATGTTCCAGACAAAAGGTTTGCAAAGCGTAGGAAATGTTTCGATAGAAACAGGAATTGTTTCGATAGAAACCGGAATTGTTTCGGGTGAAATTGCAGAAAGTGGTTCTGCATGTGATATTGAAATGTTGCAAGGGGTTTTATGTGAATGTTTGTTAATTAAAGTAATTAAAAAAATTCTGAATAAAATAAATAAAAGAGTTTTATTAAATGAGAGAGCATTAAATTTGGAGAAATTTAATGCATTTAAAGTGGAGACTTTAAAAGAGAATGTTAAGGGGCATTTTAATGTGGAGGGGTTACCACCACATGAATGGGGGAGGTGAAGGGTCACCCCCATGCGCTGGCCATGGAGAGAGGGGGCACCCCCCTCCTCCTATAAAAGGCCACCCATTCCCTCCTTCATCCACACACCTCCTCGTGAAGGATCTCTCTCCCCCTCTAGATATCCCCCCATGGTCTCGGATTAGCGAGATACATGTTCCCGGTGGCCTTGCATCTGGAAGGAGTTGCTGCTTCCGCTGATTTGCTGGAGCGAGGAGGTGGAGGTTGTCCAGTGGCTTGAACGTGTGTGCGAGGACGGATGCGCTGCTGATTTGCGGCGCTCGGACTTCCACACGATCTTGAGATCGGCAAGCGTATGACTACATCAACCACGAGTTCCTACTCGTTAACAAAACTCGTTGTCTTCGAGGGTAAGTTCTCCATGGATGTATGTCCACCCGTTGCTCTGTATCTAGTAGATAGATCTTGGCGTATAGTTCTCATCGTAGGAATTTTTGTGTTTTCTATGCTGCGGACCCAACAGTATCCGGTTGACCTATTCGGACTTGTTCGTAAACTCCATATTACAGAGGGTAATTCCTCTACCCAAGCCCCTGCAACACGTCGTAGTGGTGCTTCAAGTCTCGGTTTTAGGCCTTGTAGGATTAAACCATTTGCTCTTTCAACTTGTCCGTTAGCCCGTGGATGTGCGACTGACACAATGTCAAGCCGGATATTTTAGTTTGTTGTAGAATTCAACCAATTCTCCCATAGAGAAATTACTCCCGTTGTCTGTGATAATGCTATGCGGATAACCATACCGGATTATAACATCATCGACAAATCTTTTGGCTGTTGCTCCATCACAACTGGTGACAGGTTTAGCCTCAATCCATTTAGTGAATTTATCCACCATCACTAAGAGGTGAGTGAATCCACTTGGAGCTCATCTAAATGGTCCTACCATGTCAAGCCCCAGACTGCAAAGGACATGTTATAGGTATTGTTCGTAGTTGATCAGCTGGAACATGAGCTTGTTTGGCGTACTTTTGGCAGCCCATGCACGTCTTGACTAGCCGTTCGGCATCTGCCTTGGTCGTATGCCAGAAAAAACCGTGTCTGAAAGCTTTTGCCACTAAAGAGTTGGCTGCAGCGTGGTGACCACACTCGCCTTCATGGATTTCTCTTAAGATTTCCACTCCTTCTTCCAGAGATACACAGCGCTAAAAACCCCCCAAAACACTCCGCTTATAGAGCTCACATTTCACTATAGTATAGGCTTTTGCTGGTTGGACAATCTGTCGGCTTAGAACCTCGTGTTCGGGTAATTTTGCCATCTACCAAATAGTCAAGGTAGGGTTGAGTCCAGCTGGGAATTACAGCCAGGACTGCTATCAAAGGTGATTCGGATTTGGTCGGATATTCCTCGTCCACTCCCTTTATTGAGGGAACTTTGAGGTGCTCTAAAAATGCGCCATCCGGAACCTCTTTCCGTGCAGAGCCTATCCAATTCTCCCATAGAATTGCTTCCTCATATTCTGCTCAAGGGATGTGATGAACCTCAAACCCTTCGAACGATTTAGATAAATCATCCATAACAGTTTTATATGCTGCCATGTGTTTAGTTGCATTACAAATATCCAACACTTGCTGAGCAAAAAGATCCGAATCTCCATAACACATCAAACGTCGGATGCCGATATTCTTAGCAATCCGGATTCCATGCAATAGTGCTTCATACTCGGCAATATTATTTGTCGCTGTGAAGTGGATCTACAAACGTATAGAAGTTTATCTCCTTGGGGTGATTTGAGCACCACGCCAGCCCCCGAGCCCCTGCGAGCCTTAGACCCATCAAAATATAGGGTCCAATATTCTGACTCAGGGAGGGTCATATTCTCCTTCGTCTCTGTCCAATCAGCAACAAAGTCGGCAAGGATTTGGGATTTAATTGTTGTCCAAGGTTTGTACTCAATATCGAAAGCTGAGAGCTCTATGCCCCATTTGGCGACGCGTCCTGTGGTGTCACTATTGTTGATTATATCTCTCATGGGAGCTGTGCTCACCACGGTAATTGGATGCTCCTGAAAATAATGTCGTAGCTTACGAGATGCTAGGAAAACACCGTAAGGCGGCTTTTGATAGTGCGCATACCGTTGTTTTGATTCAGTTAGGACCTCGCTGACAAAGTAAGTCAGACGCTGCACCAAGTGTTCCTGATTTTCCTCCGGTCTCTCCACTACCATAACGATACTAACGACTTTATTTGTCGCAGCAAGATAAAGCTGATGGGTTCGCAGCATGGAAAACAAAAAATTTCTACCGCAAGAACGAACAAAACCTAGATCTAATCTAGATAAAAGCCAAGATCTAATCTACTAGACATGAGCAACGAGATAGATAGGAACTAACCCTCGTAGATCCGAAAGCGTTAACGAGATTAGATTTCGTTGTTGATGTAGTCGATCACTTGCCGATCTCAAGATCGTGTGGACGATCCTTCCGGCGCCGCGATTCGGCAGCGCTTCCGCAGTCGGTCACACGTGCGGAGTCGAAGCAGACCTTCCTCTCCCCGTTCCAGCGAGCAGCGGAGGTAGTAGATCTTCTCTACGGAATCCCAGCAGCACGACGGCGTGGTGGCGGTGGTGGAGTAGAGAATTCTGCAGGGCTTCGCCTATGCCTGTGCAGAATATGGTGGAGGAGAGAGGCGGCGGAGATTGGGTGTTATGAGAGCAGGGGAGGAGGGGGCGCCCCTGCCCCTCTATTTAAAGAGGGGAGGCGCCTAGGGAGGGGGAGTCCTTGTAGGACTCCCCTCCCTCTCTATGGCCGGCGGATTGGAGGTGGGGGGAGGAGTCCTCCTCCCCCACGACTCCGTATCTTGACCCACCAGGACTCCTTGATCCCTATCTTGATTTTCAAGCAAACTCCAAGAGATCTTCCAGAATCTTCCGGAACATTCCGAAACCTTCTAGAATCCTCATACAAACACTCCGGAACATTTCCTAACTTAGAAAATGATCCCCTATATATGAATCTTATTCTCCGGACCATTCCGGATCTCCTCGTGATGTCCCGAATCCAATCCGAGACTCCGAACAACATTCGGTCTCCAACGCATATTCCATATCTACTTAAAACAACTTCGAACCTTAAGTGTGTCACCCTACGGTTCGTGAATATGTAGACATGATAGAGACACATCTCCTATCAATAACCATCAGCGGGACCTGGAGATCCATAATGGCTCCCACATACTCAACGATGACTTCGCGATGATTGAACCACTTACATACGAAACCAATTCCCTTTGTCTCGCGATACTATACTTATCCGAGGTTTGATCGTCGGTATCTCCATACCTAGTTCTACCTCGTTACTGATAAGTACTCTTTACTCGTTCCGTGATATGTCATCCCTTGTGACCTAGTCACATGCTTGCAAGCTAACTAGATGACATTCCACCGAGAGGGCCCAGAGCATATCTATCCGTCATATGGATGGACAAATCCCAATCTTGGTTCATGCGCTTCAACACATACTTTCAGAATACCCAATGACACTTTTATAACCACCCAGTTACGAAGCGGCGTTTGATGTCATCAAAGTATCCATCCGGTGATGGTGATTAACATAACCTCATGGTCAAAGGATTAGGTTACTATGTATTTGAAAGCTTACAGCAATACGAACTTAATGACTTGATCTTATGCTACGCTTACTATGGGTGTGTGTCCATCACATCATTCTCCTAATGATATGACCTTGTTATTAATCACATTCTAATGTCCATGATCAGGAAACCATGATCATCAATTAATCACCAAGCTAGTTCAACAAGAGGCTTACTAGGGACTCTTATATGTTTACAAAACACACATGTATTAGTGTTTCCTAATAATACAATTATAGCATGGGATGTAAACATTCATCATAAACACAAATATATAATAATAACCACTTTTATTATTGCCTCTTGGGCATATCTCCAACAGTCTCCCACTTGCACTAGAGTCAATAATCTAGATTACATGGTAATATACCGAACACCCATGTCGTTTTGGTGTTGGTCATGCTTTGCCCTAGAGAGAGGTTTAGTCAACGGATCTGCCACATTCAGATCAGTGTGTACTTTGGAAATCTTTATGTCACCATCTCGGACATACTCGCGAATAGCGTGGAAACGTAGCTTGATGTGCTTCAGCTTGCTATGTGACCTTGGCTCCTGCGCATTAGCTATCGCACCTGTGTTGTCACAGTAGATGGCCATCGGGTCCAATGCACTGGGAACCACGCCGAGTTCAGTAATGAATTCCTTCATCCAAACGGCTTCTTGTGCAGCCTCCGAAGCAGCTATGTATTCCGATTCAGTTGAAGATTTCGCCACAACGCTTTGCTTCGCACTCCTCCAGCTCACTGCAGCACCATTCAAAATAAATACGTATCCCGATTGTGACTTCGAGTCATCCAGATCGGTGTTCCAACTAGCATCGGTGTAACCGTTTACAACAAGCTATTCATCACCTCCATAAGAAAGAACCATATCCTTAGTCCTATTTAGGTACTTTAGGATATTTTTGACCGCTGTCCAGTGCTCCATTCCAGGATCACTTTGATATCTGCTAGTTAAACTAACAGCATGTGCTATATCCAGTCTTGTACACAGCATGGCATACATGATAGAACCTATGTCCGAGGCATAGGGAATATTATTCATTTTCTCTCTATCTTCTGCCGTAGCTGGACTTTGAGTTTTACTCAAGGTCTTACCTGACAACATGGGCACGAACCCTTTCTTGCTATCTTCCATTCTAAACTTCTTTAGAACTTTGTCTAAGTATGTACTTTGTGAAAGCGCTATTAGGCGTCTTGATCTATCTCTATAAATCTTGATGCCTAGAATATATGCCGCTTCGCCAAGATCCTTCATTGAAAACTATTATTCAAATAGGTTTTGACGCTATTAAGAAGTTCTATATCATTCCCAATCAACAATATGTCATCTACATATAGTACTAGGAATGCTACAGAGCTCCCACTCACTTTCTTGTAAATACAAGCTTCTCCATAAGTTTGTATAAATCCAAAGTTTTTGATTACTTTATCAAAACGTTGATTCCAACTCCGGGATGCTTGCTTCAGTCCATAAATGGAGCGCTGAAGCTTGCATACCTTGTCAGCATCTTTAGGATTGACAAAACCCTTGGGTTGTACCATATACAACTCTTCCTCAATGTCACCATTAAGGAACGCCGTTTTGACATCCATCTGCCAAATCTCATAATCGAAATGTGCAGCAATTGCTAACAAAATCCTCACAGACTTTAGCTTCGCTACTGGTGAGAAAGTCTCATCATAGTCAACTCCTTGAATTTGTCGGAACCCTTTTGCGACAAGTCGAGCTTTATAGACGGTAACATTACCATCAGCATCTGTTTTTCTCTTGAAAATCCATTTGTTCTCGACAGCCTTACGACCATCCGGTAAGTCCACCAAAGTCCGTACTTGGTTTTCGTACATGGATCCCATTTCGGATTTCATGGCTTCTAGCCATTTGTCGGAATCTGGACTCACCATAGCTTCTTCATACGTCGCAGGGTCATCAGCGTTGTCTACCAACATGACGTTCAAGGCAGAGTCATACCAATCAGGAGTGGTACGAACCCTCGTTGACCTGCGAGGTTCAGCAGTAACTTCATTTGAAGTTTCATGATCATTATCATTAGCTTCCTCTCCAATTGGTGCAGGCGGCACAGAAACATCTTCTGGTGCTGCGCTACTCTCAAATCCGAGAGAAGGTTCAATAACCTCATCGAGTTCTACTTTCCTTCCAGTCACCTCCTTCGAGAGAAACTCCTTCTCAAGAAAGGATCCATTCTTTGCAACGAAAACTTTGCCTTCGGGTCTATGATAGAAGGTATACCCAATTGTTTCTTTAGGGTATCCTATGAAGACGCATTTCTCCGCTTTGGGTTCTAGATTATCAGGTTGTAACTTCTTTACATATGCCTCGCAACCCCAAACTTTAAGGAACGACAACTTAGGTTTCTTACCAAACCACAATTCGTACGGTGTCGTTTCAACGGATTTAGATGGTGCCCTATTTAAAGTGAATGCGGCTGTCTCTAATTCATAGCCCCAAAATGATAACGGTAAATCTGTAAGAGACATCATAGACCGAACCATATCTAAGAGAGTTTGATTACGACGTTCGGACACACCATTACGCTGTGCTGTTCCCGGCGGTGTCAACTGTGAAAGTATTCCACATTTCTTTAAATGCATGCCAAACTCATAACTCAGATATTCACCTCCACGATCAGAACGCAGAAATTTAATCTTCTTGTTACGATGATTTTCCACTTCACTTTGAAATTCCTTGGTCTTTTTCAGGAGTTTGTATAATGGTGCGGCTCTTTCACCGAGCCTTCTTACAAACCGACTGACGGCAGCGATGCAACCAGTTAGTCTTTGTACGTCCTTCAGGCAAGTTGGCCTGGAAATATTGAGTATAGCCTTGATTTTGTCTCGGTTCACCTCTATGCCTCTTTGGGACATGATAAAACCTAACAATTTTCCGGCTGGGATTCCAAAGAAGCATTTCTTCGGATTAAGCATGATGTTTTATTTTCATAGATTAGCGAACATTTCCTCCAAGTCGGAAATCAATGTTTCCTTCTTTTTGGACATCCCCGCAATATCATCCACATATGCATGTAAGTTGCGTCCGATTTGGTCGTGGAGGCAACGTTGCATTGTGCGCTGGTACGTAGCTCCTGCGTTCTTCAGCCCAAAGGGCATCGTAACAAAACAGAAGGTTCTGAAGGGGGTTATGAATGAAGTTTTGACTTTGTCAGATTCCTTCATCCAGATTTGGTGATAACCGGAATATGCGTCGAGAAAATAGAGTTGTTCCGAGCCTTCCGTAGAATCGATAACTTGATCAATCCTAGGTAGAGCGAATGGATCTTTTGGACAAGCCTTGTTCAAGGCAGTATAATCAACACACATCCTTAAATCAGTGGTGTCCTTTTTAGGGACCATTACAGGATTGGCCGACCACTCAGTGTGGATGACCTCTTCTATGAATCCGGCTAACTCGAGTCGTGCTAGTTCCTTAGCTATTGCCTTACACTTTTCATCACTGAAATGTCGTAAGGACTATTTGACGGGTTTTGCGTTCGGGTTTACATTTAAAGAGTGCTCGGCAAGTTCCCTAGGTACTCTGGTCATGTCAGATGGTGCCATGCGAAGATATCTTTATTTGCTTTGAGGAACTTGACGAGCGCGCTTTCCTATGCGCTATCTAGGCCTACGCCTATCTGGGTCACCTTGGAGGGGTCATCATCCTTCAACGACGTCTTCTTCTTATCTTCTGATGCCTTGAACTCCGGATTCGGCTTTGTCACCTCCTTCTTTGTTGCGGGCATCTCGGATGGATCCATGCTCTTCTTGATCTCCTGGTACTCCTGGTCGTGCAACACGGCTTCAGCAAAGGCGACATTTCCATCCTCGCACTCTCGCGCTTTCTTCGGGTCTCCCCTGATGGTGATCACGCCGTTGGGACCTGGAATTTTCATCATATTGTAAATGTAACACGGATGAGCCATAAAATCCCAATAAGCCGGACGTCCGAATATAGTGTGGTACGCGCTCTTGAACGGGACTACTTCAAAGGAAAGTGCCTCCGTCCGATAGTTCTTTGGAGTTCCAAAGGTAACATCTAAAGTGATTTCTCCCAGGGAATTAGCTTGTCTTCCTGGGACAACTCCGTGAAAGATCACAGAGCTATGGTTCAGCTGGATCTCCGAGATCTTCATCCGGCGTAGCGTTTTGACATACAGAATATTGATACTGCTGCCACCGTCCAAAGCCGGTGGATTCGAACCTGGGTAAACTTGTGTGCTCACCATTATACAATCCGGGTTTATGATTCCTTAGGATGCCAAAGAATGAACTAGTGTAGCCCCCAAGGCTCGTGCTGATATTAGTAACAATATTAGCCCGAGTCTTTAGTAGACTTCTGACCCTGGGTATTCTGACTTACAGAAAGTTAATTCATAAATATCTGCAACAAGCGGAGAGAGATCAGATCTCTCCGACTTGAAAATGCTGAGCTAAAGGTTTCCAAGGATGAGGCTGACGGTAAACATTTCGAGACTCAAGCCTTGTCCTGTATTTTCATAGTCGAATATTTTTTGCTGAACTATTGTTCTTTTGTCTTACAGCACTGGTAAAATAGTCCTGTGCTATGATTGAAGAGGCCGAGAACCTCAAAACCCTGGTGGTGGAGAATGAAGAACTTCGCCAAGAGCTGGATAAGCTCAAGGCAGATCATGCGAAGAGCATCGCTCAAATTCTCGAATCCACCTCCATGGCCACTGATGAACGTGATCGTAAGATTGTGCTTCAAGATCAGAGAATCTCGGATCTCAACAATGAGCTTTGTAGAGAGAAGGATTTTTCTGAGGCGCTCTGGGCGGAACTCCGGAGTCTTCGAGAAGATAAGACCATAGTTGATGACGTCATCTTCGGTATGTTTTCCATCTTTTTGACTTGCCTACATTCTTCGACTCTTTCGATGTCGGATTTTCTTAACCATTTTTGTGTTATGTGAATAGGTCCTCTGAACTTGACGGACTCCACCTCTGCCGAGCCTCGCACCCACCGGCTTACCCAAGTCGGTGATTTGCTTCATGACATTCACCAATCCATCGAGGATATTGGCGAAGCTCTCAAGGTTCTGGACATGCATGGCATGTCTGACTTTCAGGTGCGAGATAAGGTAAAGGAGATGCCGCAGCTTGTCTAGGACTGGAACATGTCCTACGCGCAAACTGCAGCGCAAAACACTCTCACCATGGTCATGAACTACCATGGAAACATGGAAATCTAGCAAGTGACCAGAGGGTACTACAAGGTGGACGAAGACGGACAAGAACTAGATATCAAGGCCAGCATCGACTCCTGCGCCGGATATGGGTGTCATGTAGCTGACTTAACCAGCTACAACACTCCCTTCTTCACCCGCGTGGACACACCGCCTCTGCCTCCGGAAGAAGCAACTGAAGTTTTTGACGATGAACAGACCGTATCGGATCTGAACATCTCGAAGCATTATCAAACCGAGGTTGCTGCATCTAGCGAGCCGGCAGCTCCTACCTCCTCTCCTGCATCATAAGTTACCTGAAACAAATTTATTATTCCGAGAAACATTATGGGTCTTATAAATATGCAGTACTATAATTTTGCTAGTGCTAAGCTTTTATCTATTCAGCACTTTTGCCTTAAATTTTTGTGTGCCTGAAATGTTTACATAAGCACTTATACTTTTTCGTCTACACTTATCGTTTATCTGGCTTTCCGCCTCGTCCCTTTCGTGAGCCGGCTAAACCTTCTGCACGGAAACTTTGCCAAGCAACGGAGCTCAATTGCTAAACGAGTTTAAACTCGGAAACAAAGTCGGCTTCCGGTACCAACAATTCACTACTCGGAAAATACCCGCATCCAGCAATCAGACAAATAACCAAAGTATAGACTAGAAACTTTACAGTTATACCCAAAGGTAGCATTTTTAGAATCGGAAATCTAAAACCAAAACAAACATGAGTACACAGGTCTTTCAAGTGTTCTGGGATTTTCGACTATGACATGATCATTCAGAAATAAGATGGTAAAAAACTTCTCAGAAAAAAGTTGAGGCAACCAAAACTTTTATTTCTCACAGAACATGTACATATGTATGATTACAAAGAAGGATAAACTAAGAATAAAAGGGACGTAGGTGAGTAATATTCCACGGCATGTCTAACTCATCCGGATTTGTACTGCCTCCAGCTCTCTTTCTCTTCTTAGTAGCAGGTCTTTCTTTGACTAGCCTCATGTCAGCTAAGTAGTACGAACCATTGTGCAATACTCGACTAACTAAAAAGGGCCCTTCCCATACTAGGGAAAGTTTGTGCTTTCTTTGTTGCACAAGCCGGAGAACCAAATCGCCTTTATTGAAAGATCTGTTTTTGACTCTCTAGCTATGATACTTGCGTAACTTCTGCTGATAGGCTGTTGACCTCATTACAACAACCACGCGAACTTCTTTGACTAAGTCGAGATCATTTTGTCGAGAAATCTCGGCATCCTCTTTGATATACTCGGCCACTCTAGGAGAAGTGTGAATCAAATCACTAGGAAGAACTGCTTCTGCGCCATAGACCAAGAAGAAAGGTGTGTATCCGGTTGACCTGTTCGGAGTTGTTTGTAAACTCCATATTACAGAGGGTAACTCCTCTGCCCAAGCCCCCGCAGCACGTCGTAGTGGTTCTTCGAGTCTCGGTTTTAGGCCTTGTAGGATTAAACCATTTGCTCTTTCAACTTGTCCGTTAGCCTATGGATGTGCGACGGACGCAATGTCAAGCTAGATATTTTGTTCGTTGCAGAATTCGGCAAATTCTCCCATAGAGAAATTACTCCTGTTGTCCGTGATAATGCTATGCGGATAACCATACCGGATTATAACATCCTCGACAAATCTTTTGGCTGTTTCTCCATCACAACTGGTGACAGGTTTAGCCTCAATCCATTTAGTGAATTTATCCACCATCACTAAGAGGTGAGTAAATCCACTTGGAGCACGTCTAAATGGTCCTACCATGTCAAGCCCCCGGATCGCAAAAGGCCATGTTATAGGTATTGTTCGCAGCTGATCAGCTGGAACATGAGCTTGTTTGGCGTACTTTTGACAGCCCTTGCACGCCTTGACTAGCCGTTCGGCATCTGCCTTGGCCGTAAGCCGAAAAAACTGTGTCTGAAAGCTTTTGCCACTAAAGATTTGGCTGCAGCGTGGTGACCACACTCGCCTTCATGGATTTCTCTTAAGATTTCCACTCCTTCTTCCGGAGATACGCAGTGCTCAAAAACCCTAGAAACACTCCGCTTATAGAGCTCACCTTTAACTATAGTATAGGCTTTTGCTCGTCGAACAATCTGTCGGCTCAGAACCTTGTCTTCAGGTAATTTGCCATCTACCAAATAGTCAAGGTAGGGTTGAGGCTAGCTAGGAATTATAGCCAGAACTGCTATCAAAGGTGAGTTGGATTTGGTCAGATATTCCTCGTCCACTCCCTTTATTGAGGGAACTTTGAGGTGCTCTAAAAATGCGCCATCCGGAACCTCTTTCCATGCAGAGCCTATCCGAGATAACGCATCTGCTTCCTCATTTTCTGCCCGAGAGATGTGTTGAACCTCAAACCCTTCGAACGATTTAGATAAATCATCCACGACAACTTTATATGCTGCCATGTGTTTATTTGCATTACAAATATTCGACACTTGCTGAGCAACAAGATCCGAATCTCCATAACACATCAAACGCCGGATGTCGATATTCTTAGCAATCCGGATTCCATGCAGCAGTGCTTCATACTCGGCAATATTATTTGTCGCTGTGAAGTGGATCTGCAACACATATAGAAGTTTATCTCCTTGGGGTGATTTGAGCACCACGCCAGCCCCCGAGCCCCCGCGATCCTTAGACCCATCAAAATATAGGGTCTAATATTCCGACTCAGGGAGGGTCACATTCTCCTTCATCTATGTCCAATCAGCAACAAAGTCGGCAAGGATTTGGGATTTAATTGTTGTCCGGGGTTTGTACTCAATATCGAAAGCTGAGAGCTCTATGCCCCATTTGGCGACGCCTCCTATGGCGTCACTATTGTTGATTATATCTCTCAAGGGAGCTGTGCTCACCACGGTAATTGGATGCTCCTGAAAATAATGTCGTAGCTTATGAGATGCTAGGGAAACACCGTAAGCCAGCTTTTGATAGTGTGGATACCGCTGTTTTGATTCGGTTAGGACCTCGCTGATAAAGTAAGTCAGACGCTGCACCAAGTGTTCCTGATTTTCCTCCGGTCTCTCCACTACCATAACGATACTAACGACTTTATTTGTCGTAGCAAGATAAGGCAATATCGGTTCCTGTGGTTCCGGTGCAGCAAGGATAGGAGCAGATGAGAGTACTTTCTTCAGGTCTTGTAGTGCAGCTTCAGCTTCGTCGGTCCATACAAAATCCTTGGTCTTTTTCAGGAGTTTGTATAATGGTGCGGCTCTTTCACCGAGCCGTCTTACAAACCGACTGACTGCAGCGATGCAACCAGTTAGTCTTTGTACGTCCTTCAGGTGAGTTGGCCTGGAAATATTGAGTATAGCCTTGATTTTGTCTCGGTTCACCTCTATGCCTCTTTGGGACACGATGAAACCTAACAATTTTCCGGCTGGGATTCCAAAGAAGCATTTCTTGGAATTAAGCATGATGTTGTCTTTTCATAGATTAGCGAACGTTTCCTCCAAGTCGAAAATCAATGTTTCCTTCTTTTTGGACATCATCGCAATATCATCCACATATGCATGTACGTTGCGTCCGATTTGGTCGTGGAGGCAACGCTGCATTATGCGCTAGTACGTAGCTCCTGCGTTCTTTAGCCCAAAGGGCATCGTAACAAAACAGAAGGTTCCGAAGGGGGTTATGAATGAAGTTTTGACTTTGTCAGATTCCTTCATCCGGATTTGGTGATAACCGGAATATGCGTCGAGAAAACAGAGGAGTTTCGAGCGTGCCATAGAATCGATAACTTGATCGATCCTAGGTAGAGCGAATGGATCTTTTGGACAAGCCTTGTTCAAGGCAGTATAATCAACACACATCCTTAAATTAGCGGTGTCCTTTTTAGGGACCATTACAGGATTGGCCGACCACTCAGTGTGGATGACCTCTTCTATGAATCCGGCTAACTCGAGCCGTTCTAGTTCCTTAGCTATTGCCTTACGCTTTTCATCGCCGAAACATCGTAAGGATTGTTTGACTGGTTTAGCATTTGGGTTTACATTTAAAGAGTGCTCGGCAAGTTCTCTAGGTACTCTGGTCATGTCAGATGGCTGCCATGCGAAGATATCATGATTTGCTTTGAGGAACTTGACGAGCGCGCTTTCCTATGCGCTATCTAGGCCTACGCCTATCTGGGTCACCTTGGAGGGGTCATCATCCTTCAACGGCATCTTCTTCGTCTCTTCTGATGCCTTGAACTCTGGATTCAGCTTTTTCACCTCCTTCTTCGTTGCGGGCATCTCGGACGGATCCATGCTCTTCTTGATCTCCTGGTAATCCTGGGCGTGCAACATGGCTTCAAGAAAGGCGGCATTTCCATCCTCGCACTCTCGCGCTTTCTTCGGGTCTGCCCTGATGGTGATCACGCCGTTGAGACCTGGAATTTTCATCATATTGTAAATGTAACATGGACGAGCCATAAAAGCCCAATAAGCCGGACGTCCGAATATAGCGTGGTACGCGCTCTTGAACGGGACTACTTCGAATGAAAGTGCCTCCGTCCAATAGTTCTTTGGAGTTCCAAAGGTAACATCCAAAGTGATTTCTCCCAGGGAATTAGCTTGTCTTCCTGGGACAACTCCGTGAAAGATCACAGAGCTATGGTTCAGCTAGGTCTCCGAGATCTTCATCCGGCGTAGCGTTTCAGCATACAAAATATTGATACTGCTGCCTCCGTCCATGAGAGTCTTGGAGAAACCATAACCGTCAATAAGTGGATTCACGATTAAGGCGTATTTTCCTCGCCTGTGCAACTTAGGCGGATGATCAACGCGGTCAAATGTGATTGCCACTTCCGACCAGTCCAAGAATTGGGGGACAGCCGGAACTGTTGCATTAAGCTCATGTAGAACTGCTTTATTGACCTTTGCTGGTTGAGATCCGAGGAAGGTGACATAAGTTTCTTTCTTGGTCGAAATTTTTTTCTTCCCTTCTGGCTTGGGATTTGAAGCATCAACTTCCTCCATGTCAGAATCTTCCTTGGTCTCTTTGTCTTTTTCGGGATTTTTCTTTCCCTTCTTCCGCTTAGCCCTATAGCTAGCGTTATCGTCTCTCTTAATGTCGTCATTGAAACGACACTCGGTGTTTCTGTGGGACGAGCCCCATTGGCGTCTAAGTGATGCACACATGGGTTATTGGCAATGTCGGCCCAAGTGTATGTTTTGCCTAGTTGCTGGTCTCCTCTACCTTGAACTCTTGAAGTCCCACGACCGCGTTCGCGCCTCCGCCACGTCCTCCTCGTCCTCCAGACCCGAAAGTAGCAGTGACCACTGCCGTTTCCGTGTTGGGTTTCTCTTCCGAGGTATTCTTGCGCTTCTGAGCTTGTTGCTTTGGTTGTTTTGCCGACTGTGGCACAGCTAGGGCGTTGAGTAATCCCTCTGCATCGTCGTCAGCATCTGCATACTTGCTCGCTGTTTCTATCATCTCTCCCAAATCAGTGACCTTGTCACACTTCAAGCGATGAGGTAGTAGACCAATTGGGAGACCTGCAATGAAAGCTTCAATAGTAGTTTGGTCATTTACTCCTTCACATGAGTTCTTGGTGTCGATCCATCGTCCGAGGTAATCCCGGCAAGTTTCTCTGGCTTTCTAGGTGCAACGCTGTAGGTATCCAACTGTACAGGGCCTCCGTTATGTGCCTTCCAAATTCCGAAAGAACGCACTTTGCATGTCATACTAGTTATGGATGGTGTTCTCCGGAAGTTCATTAAGCCATGATGGTGCCGTCTTCCGGAGCATGAGTGGGAGATATCGGGTTGCGACCAGGCTGTTTCCGCCTTTGGCGATGCAGCAAGCTTGGAAGAAATCCTGCAGCCAGGTGTCTGGCCGAGCAATGCCGTCGTAGGCTTGGATATGTCTTGAGATAACAAATCCTTCCGAGAATCTTGTAGCTCTTATGCGTGGTCCGAAGCACTTTAGGCCCACATATATATCATCATTTTCATAGCGCCGCGCCTATATATTGGAGTTGATCATGTGCCTTGCATTGTTCGGGGATAAGGATCGTCCCGAGTGTCGGCTGTAGCTGCGGTGCCTTGGGGCCGGACTTCGGCTTCTGCCACCACCTCCTCCACCACGACACCCTCCTTGGCCTCCTTGGGAGCCGTTGTGATGGCTACTTGGCAGAGAGGGTGGAGCAGCTGGGTTATTTCCGACTGATCGGCGGCCTCCGTATGGAGCGTCATTATTCCGGTTCCGGGGAGTGTCTTCATTGTGACGAGCCCCCTGTCGGATTGTATCAACATGGTGTTTATCGTTCCTTCGTCCGTCATCTGGACGGCTTGCATGTCTAGGAGGTGGCATTCTTTGTCGGTCCTCCTCCCGACGTTTCTCTTTATCATCGTCCCTGCAGTCTTTCGACTCTCGCTGGGGTGGGTTCCTCGGATTCAGTGCAGCAATTGCCTCTTGCTCCGCAACTGGTTAACATTACGCCAGTCACGGGCAGGTTTGTGGTGCTGTCCCGAAGATCCGGTTCTTGAGTATTTTTCGTCCCGACGATCGGAACGGTGGTGCTGCTCCGGAACGCGCCGAGGTCTTACATCAGCCCATGCCGGAGCTGTGCGACACTGGTCGGAATCAGAGACCAGCTTTTGACTTCCGGACATGGTGACCTCTTGCTGCTCTAGTCCCTTGTTGAGTAATTTGATGCCCAACCGGATCTGCTCCGGGCCTGGATTAGCCGATAGAATTTCTCGGGCCGCAACGGTGTTCTGCACTGGGGTTGGATACACCCAATCCCCTTTGCTATCTTTCCGAGGCTTCCCCATTTCTTCTCCGAAAAGGACGGCGTGAATCCGCGGGAATTTGTTGTCACAAGTATGCCGCTTCCTGGTCTTTTGGTATTGCCTGGAGTTGTACTTCTCTGCAGATGCTATGCATTTCTTTTCCTCCTCAATGTTTTTGGCTTCATCGAGGAGTTGCTGTCAATGCGCTTCTAGGGCTTGTGCCCTCTCGTCCAGTTCTTCAGCAGTAAGTTCTGCAGCTGTAGGAATTGGTGTGGTTAATGCAGCATCAATGAATTTACGCGCACCTTCAGTGATCACGTGTCCATCCCCCGGTTCTTCTTTTTTGGGCTCGTCTGGGATACGTGCTCCATCCGAGTCTTTCTCATATTCCTCGGCAATCACCTCCTCTGCCGGAGGATCTTTTGCCGGGGTCTTGTTCTTCTTGTTCTTCTTCTTTGCCTTCTTGGCAGCGCCGGTAGCAAAGACAGCTTTGGGTTCGTTTCCCGAAGTCAAGCTCTGATCGGTACTTTCGGACATCTGGACTTCGGGATTATCTCCGACTTCCATGTCATCCTGCGCTTTGGGAGAGTTTTCCGTGGATCCTTCATCCATGACTTCTCCTTCCTCTGCAGCTTTGGAGTTATACTCCTCTTCATATTCCGCGGAGAACTTTCAAAAATCTGCTGACGTCATCGATTCATCCGAGGATGCGGGTACGTCGGCGTTTGATCTGATCGCCTCCAGCATAGAGTCGGTGTTGTCTCCAGCATCGGAAGAGCCGGATCCGGATCCCACATATCCGACAAAGTGCGACGCGTGCTTTCTGAGGTACCTGCGGCTCTTGCGATCGGCCTCGTCAAAACGCTTGATGGTCTCGAGGATTTCATCTACGGCAGAGTTTTGCATCATCATGCGTCTTAGCGTGTATCTCAGGAAAGGCTTGTCTGTCCTGGCGTCATCAGAGTCGGAATCAGTGTCGTTGCTATGCTCCTCCTGGATTTCAACTTCAGCTGGTGGGTCGATCTGGGATTCGGTCTCTCCAAGGAGATCCACTCTAGATTCGACTTGGACCGCTAGGTCTGCTCCAGGCTCAGATTTCTCCGCAACTGGTGCGGGCTGGGTGGGATTAGGGTTTTCTGAGATCCGGAACTCTACCGCCTCCGCAGACAAAGGGGGCCTAGAAATTTCCTCTGCCTATATCATCACCGCTGGGTTGGGTGGGACAGGTTTAGCGAAACCGATGTAAACATCGATCTCGCCAAAAGACATGATGGTGTAGGTAGTCACAACCTCCCTAGCCAGAATCCAGGTCTCTCGAGGACGATGAGAGGGACATCGCTGGCATAGAGGATGCAACCGACGACGATAGTCTCGCCGATTCTGATTCTTGCAGATTCTGCTCGGAACACAGATTCGAAGCTCACTTGCCCCACGGTGGGCGCCAACGGTGTTGGGATATACTTTCTGGGTATCCTCACAGTTCCTCACTGACTAGGGTGGCCCACTTAGGGTTAAAGCTTTGCTTCATGGGCGGCCCAGTCAGGGAGAAAAGACGGAGTCTAGTCCGGCTACGGGAAGGCCTAGAAGACTTACCGACATAGGCCCATAGTGTTACTTGTAGTTCAAGATGTACTTTGTAACCAACTCTTAATCGTAGCCGGATAGGTATCTCCTGTAAACCCTAGGCCGGATATCTATATAAGCCGTCCTAGGGAGAGCCTTTAGGGCACCCTCAATAGTCTACAATCTCAACTCGCACAGGCAAACCCTTGTAACCCATATTCCGGCATTGCCGTATTACTGGATAGCTAGCAGGAGTAGGATCCGTCCAAAGCCGGCGGATTCGAACCTGGGTAAACTTGTGTGCGCACCGTCTCGGAACACCATACGTCTCACACCCCTCTCTTCCACACGCCTCGAGGACCCCCTCATGGCATACTTGTCATCAATCCGACGACAGTTGGCGCCCACCATGGGGCAAGTGAGCTTCAGATCTGCGTTCCGAGCGGAATCTGCAAGAATCGGAATCGGCAAGACTATCGCCTTCGGTCGCATCCTCTACGGCAGCGACGTCCCTCTCATCGTCCTTGATGAGACCTGGATTCCGGCTAGGGAGGCTGTGACTGCCTACACCATCATGTCTTTTGGCGAGATCGATGTTTACATCAGTTTCACTGAACCTATCCCGGTGATGATAGAGGTAGAGGAAATTTCTGGGTCCCCTTTGTCCATGGAGGCGGTAGAGTTCAGGATCTCAAAAAACCCTAATCCCACCCAGCCCGCACCAGTTGCGGAGATAGTGGAGAAATCCGAGCCTGAAGCAGACCTAGCGGTCCAAGTTGAATCTAGAGTGGATCTCCTTGGAGAGACCGAATCCCAGATCAACCCACCCGCTGAAGTTGAAATCCAGGAGGAGCATAGCAACGACACTGATTCCGGCTCTGATGACGCCAGGACAGACAAGCCTTTCCTGAGATACACGCTAAGACGCATGATGATGCAAAACTCTGCCGTAGATGAAATCCTCGAGACCATCAAGCGTTTTGACGAGGCCGATCGCAAGAGCCGCAGGTACCTCAGAAAGCACGCGTCGCACTTTGTCGGATATGTGGGATCCGGATCCGGCTCTTCCGATGCTGGAGACAACACCGACTCTATGCTGGAGGCGATCAGATCAAACGCCGACGTACCCGCATCCTCGGATGAATCGATGACGTCAGCAGATTTTTGAAAGTTCTCCGCAGAATATGAAGAGGAGTATAACTCCAAAGCTGCAGAGGAAGGAGAAGTCATGGATGAAGGATCCACGGAAAACTCTCCCAAAGCGCAGGATGACATGGAAGTCGGAGATAATCCCGAAGTCCAGATGTCCAAAAGTACCGATCAGAGCTTGACTTCGGGAAACGAACCCAAAGCTGTCTTTGCTACCGGCGCTGCCAAGAAGGCAAAGAAGAAGAACAAGAAGAACAAGACCCCGGCAAAAGATCCTCCGGCAGAGGAGGTGATTGCCGAGGAATATGAGAAAGACTCGGATGGAGCACGTATCCCAGACGAGCCCAAAAAAGAAGAACCGGGGGATGGACACGTGATCACTGAAGGTGCGCGTAAATTCATCGATGCTGCATTAACCACACCAATTCCTACAGCTGCAGAACTTACTGCTAAAGAACTGGACGAGAGGGCACAAGCCCTAGAAGCGCATCGACAGCAACTCCTCGATGAAGCCAAAAACATTGAGGAGGAAAAGAAACGCATAGCATCTACAGAGAAGTACAACTCTAGGCAATACCAAAAGACCAGGAAGCGTCATACTAGTGACAACAAATTCCCGCGGATTCACGCCGTCCTTTTCGGAGAAGAAATGGGGAAGCCTCGGAAAGATAGCAAAGGGGATTGGGTGTATCCAACCCCAGTGCAGAACACCGTTGCGGCCCGAGAAATTCTATCGGCTAATCCGGTTGCGCATTGTAACACCCCGTCCACTCCTGGGCCCGGGGGGTGTCACTCCTAGCAGTTTAATAGGATATCTAAATTGGCCCCTCAGACCAACACTAGTCTTTTCTGCGCACTTTGTCCTCACTCGTGCGCACCCGGTTACCCACTTCCCGGTCGGTTACCCTTCCTAGAATTGCTCTAGGCCAAGCACGCTTAACCTTAAAGTTCTTTTCGAATGAGCTTCCGGAAAAGAAGTTGCAACTTGTTGGTATGAGTATTCTATCAATCCTATTAAGCCATGTGCCTGGTCTCACATACACCCACCCTTTAGAAGATCGATGCCCTCATCGACCAAGCACACCCCAGGAACATTCCCTTTTGGCACGCGTCTGTGTGTCCAGTGCCGACACATGTGCCATGCCGTGTCCACTCTGGGCCACACGCGCCATGCACCACATGTCCTGCCACTGACCCGCACACACACGTGTAATCGCAAGGGTCGGCTCTAATACCACTTGTAACACCCCGTCCACTCCTGGGCCCGGGGGGTGTCACTCCTAGCAGCTTAATAGGATATCTAGACTGGCCCCACAGACCAACACTAGTCTTTTCTGCGCACTTTGTCCTCACTCGTGCGCACCCGGTTACCCACTTCCCGGTCGGTCACCCATCCTAGAATTGCTCTCGGCCAAGCACGCTTAACCTTAAAGTTCTTTTCGAATGAGCTTCTGGAAAAGAAGTTACAACTTGTTGGTATGAGTATTCTATCAATCCTATTAAGCCATGTGCCTGGTCTCACAGGCATCAAATTACTCAACAAGGGACTGGAGCAGCAAAAGGTCGCCATGTCTAGAAGTCAAAAGTTGGTCTCTGATTCCGACCAGTGTCGCATAGATCCGGCATGGGCTGACGTAAGACCCCAACGTGTTCCGGAGCAGCACCACCGTTCCGATCGCCGGGAGGACAATTACTCAAGAACCGGATCTTCGGGACAGCACCACAAACCTGCCCGTGACTGGCGTAACGTTAACCCAGTTGCGGAGCAAGAGGCAATTGCTGCACTAAATCCGAGGAACCCGCCCCGGCGAGAGTCGAAAGACCGCAGGGACAATGATACAGAGAAACGTTGGGAGGAGGACCGACAAAGAATGTCACCTCCTAGACATGCAAGCCGTCTGGATGACGGACGAAGGAACGACGGACACCGTGCTGAGACAAGCCGGCAGGGGGCTCGTCACAATGAGGACCCTCCCTAGAACCGGAATAATGATGCTCCGGACGGAGGCCGGCGATCAGCCGGAAATAACCTAGTTGCTCCACCCTCTCCACCAAGTAGCCACCACAATGGCTCCCAAGGAGGCCAAGGAGGGCGTCGTGGTGGAGGAGGTGGTGGCAGAAGCCGAAGTCCGGCCACAAGGCACCGCAGCCACAGCCGACACTCGAGACGATCCTTATCCCCGAACGACGCAAGGCACAAGATCAACTCCAATATAGAGGCGCGGTGCTACGAAAATGATGATATATACGTGGGCCCAAAGTGCTTCGGACCATGCATAAGAGCTACAAGATTCCCGGAAGGATTTGTTATATCAAGACATATCCAAGCCTACGACGGCATTGCTCGGCCAAACACCTGGCTGCAGGATTTCTTCCAAGCTTGCTGCATCGCCAAGGGCGGAAACAACCTGTTCGCAACCCGATATCTCCCACTCATGTTGCGGAAGACGGCAAGATCATAGCTTAATGAACTTCCGGAGAACACCATCCATAACTGGTATGACATGCAAAGTGCGTTCTTTCAGAATTTCGAAGGCACATACCGGAGGTCCTGTACGGTCGGAGACCTACAGCGTTGCACCCAGAAAGCCAGAGAAACTTGCCGGGATTACCTCGGACGATGGATCGACACCAAGAACTCTTGTGAAGGAGTAAATGACCAAACTGCGATTGATCCTTTCATTGCAGGTCTCCCAATTAGTCTACTACGTCATCGCTTGAAGTGTGACAAGCTCACTGATTTGGGAGAGATGATAGAAACAGCGAGCAAGTATGCAGATGCTGACGACGATGCAGAGGGATTACTCAACGCCCTAGCTGTGCCACAGTCGGCAAAACAACCAAAGCAACAAGCTTAGAAGCGCAAGAATACCACAGAAGAGAAACCAAATGCGGAAACAGTAGTGGTCACTGCTACTTTCAGGTCTGGAGGAGGAGGAGGACGTGGTGGAGGCCGCGGACGCGGTCGTGGGACTTCAAGAGTTCAAGGTAGAGGAGACCAGCAACCAGGCAAAACCTACACTTGGGCCGACATTGCCAATAACCCATGTGTGCGTCACTTAGACGCCAATGGGGGCTCGTCCCACACAAACGCCGAGGTCGTTTCAATGACGACATTAAGAGAGATGATACCACTGGCTACAGGGCTAAGCGAAAGAAGCGAAAGAAGCGAAAGAAGAATCTTGAAAAAGACAAAGAGACCAAGGAAGATTCCGACATGCAGGAAGATGATGCTTCAAATCCCAAGCCGGAAGGGAAGAAAATTTTTCCGACCAAGAAAGACACTTATGTCACCTTCCTCGGATCTCAACCAGCAAAGGTCAAGAAAGCAGTTCTACATGAGCTCAATGCAACAGTTTTGACTGTCCCCCAATTCTTGGACTGGTCGGAAGTGGCGATCACATTTGACTGCGCTGATCATCCGCCTAAGTTGCACAGGCGAGGAAAATACGCCTTAATCGTCAATCCACTTATTAACGGTTATGGTTTCTCCAAGACTCTCATGGACGGTGGCAGTAGTATCAATATTCTATATGTCGAAACGCTATGTCGGATGAAGATCTCGGAGACCCAGCTGAACCATAGCTCTGTGATCTTTCACGGAGTTGTCCCAGGAAGACAAGCTAATTCCCTGGGAGAAATCACTTTGGATGTTACCTTTGGAAATCCAAAGAACTATCGGACGGAGGCACTTTCCTTCGAAGTAGTCCCGTTCAAGAGCGTGTACCTTGCTATATTCGGACGTCCGGCTTATTGGGCTTTTATGGCTCATCCGTGTTACATTTACAATATGATGAAAATTCCAGGTCCCAACGGTGTGATCACCATCAGGGGAGACCCGAAGAAAGCGTGAGAGTGCGAGGATGGAAATGTCACCTTTGTTGAAGCCGTGCTGCACGCCCAGGAGTACCAGGAGATCAAGAAGAGCATGGATCCGTCCGAGATGCCCGCAACAAAGAAGGAGGTGACAAAGCCAAATCTGGAGTTCAAGGCATCAGAAGAGATGAAGAAGACGTCGTTGAAGGATGATGACCCCTCCAAGGTGACCCAGATAGGCGTAGGCCTAGATAGCGCATAGGAAAGCGCACTCGTCAAGTTCCTCAAAGCAAATCAAGATATCTTCGCATGACAGCCATCTGACATGACCGGAGTACCTATGGAACTTGCCGAGCACTCTTTAAATGTAAACCCGAACATTAAACCCGTCAAACAGTCCTTACGACGTTTCAGCGATGAAAAGCGTAAGGAAATAGCTAAGGAACTAGCATGGCTCGAGTTAGCCGAATTCATAGAAGAGGTCATCCACACTGAGTGGTCGGCCAATCCTGTGATGCTCCCTAAAAAGGACACCACTGATTTAAGGATGTGTGTTGATTATACTGCCTTGAACAAGGCTTGCCCAAAAGATCCATTCGCTCTACCTAGGATTGATCAAGTTATCGATTCTACGGAAGGCTCGGAACTCCTCTGTTTTCTCGACGCATATTCCGGTTATCATCAAATCCGGATGAAGGAATCTGACAAAGTCAAAACTTCATTCATAACCCCCTTCAGAACCTTCTGTTTTGTTACGATGCCCTTTGGGCAGAAGAATGCAGGAGCTACGTACCAGCGCACAATGCAGCGTTGCCTCCACGACCAAATCAGACGCAACGTACATGCATATGTGGATGATATTGTGGTGATGTCCAAAAAGAAGGAAACATTGATTTCCGACTTGGAGGAAACGTTCGCTAATCTACGAAAATATAATATCATGCTTAATCCGAAGAAATGCTTCTTTGGAATCCTAGTCGGAAAATTGTTAGGTTTCATCGTGTCCCAAAGAGGCATAGAGGTGAACCGAGACAAAATCAAGGGTATACTCAATATTTCCAGGCCTACTCGCCTGAAGGATGTACAAAGACTAACTGGTTGCATCGCTGCAGTCAGTCGGTTTGTAAGTCGGCTCGGTGAAAGATCCGCACCATTATACAAACTCCTGAAAAAGACCAAGAATTTTGCATGGACCGACGAAGCTGAAGATGCACTACAAGACCTGAAGAAAGTACTCTCATCTGCTACTATCCTTGCTGCAGTGGAACCACAGGAACCGATGTTGCTTTATCTTGCTGCGACAAATAAAGTCGTTAGTATCGTTAGGGTAGTGGAGAGACCGAAGGAAAATCAGGAACACTTGGCGCAGCGTCCAACTTACTTTGTCAGCGAGGTCCTAATAGAATCAAAATAGCGGTATCCGCACTATCACAAGTTGGCTTACGGTGTTTTCCTAGCATCTCGTAAGCTACGGCATTATTTTCAAGAGCGTCCAATTACCATGGTGAGCACAGCTCCCATGAGAGATATAATCAACAACAGTGACGCCACAGGACGCATCGCCAAATGGGGCATAGAGCTCTCAGCTTTCGATATTGAGTACAAACCTCGGACAACAATTAAATCCCAAATCCTTGCCGACTTTGTTGCTGATTGGACAGAGACGAAGGAGAATATGACCCTCCCTGAGTAGGAATATTGGACCCTATATTTTGATGGGTCTAAGGCTCACGGGGCCTCGGGGGATGGCGTGGTTCTCAAATCACGCCAAAGAGATAAACTTCTATATGTGTTGTAGATCCACTTCACAACGACAAATAATATTGCCGACTATGAAGCACTGCTGCATGGAATCCGGATTGCTAAGAATATCGGCATCCGACGTTTGATGTGTTACGGAGATTTGGATCTTGTTGCTCAGCAAGTGTCGGATATTTGTAATGCAAATAAACACATGGCAGCATATAAAGCTATCGTGGATGATTTATCTAAATCGTTCGAAGGGTTTGAGGTTTAACACATCCCTTGAGTAGAAAACGAGGAAGCGGATGCCTTATCTCGGATAGGCTTTGCACGGAAAGAGGTTCCGGATGGCGCATTTTTAGAGCACCTCAAAGTTCCCTCAATAAAGGGAGTGGACAAGGAATACCGACCAAATCTGACTCACCTTTGATAGCAGTTCTGGCTGTAATTCCTAGCTGGACTCAACCCTACCTTGACTATTTGGTAGATGGCAAATTACCTGAAGACAAGGTTCTGAGCCGATAGATTGTCCGACGAGCAAAAGCCTATACTATAGCTAAATGTGAACTCTATAAGCGGATTGTTTCTGGGGGTTTTCAGCGCTGCGTATCTTCGAAAGAAGGAGTGGAAATCTTAAGAGAAATCCACGAAGGCGAGTGTGGTCACTACGCTGCAGCCAAATCTTTAGTGGCAAAAGCATTCAGACACGGTTTTTCTGGCTTACGGCCAAGGCAGATGTCGAACGGCTAGTCAAGACGTGCAAGGGCTGCCAAAAGCATGCCAAGCAAGCTCATGTTCCGGCTGATCAGCTGCGAACAATACCTATAACATGGCCTTTTGCGGTCTTGTGGCTTGACATGGTAGGACCATTTAGACAAGCTCCAAGTGGATTTACTCACCTCTTAGTGATGGTGGATAAATTCACCAAATGGATTGAGCCTAAACCTGTCACCAATTGTGATGGAGAAACAACCAAAAGATTTGTCGAGGATGTTATAATCCGGTATGGTTATCCGCATAGCATTATCACGGACAACGGGAGTAATTTCTCTATAGGAGAATTGGCCGAATTCTTCGACGAACAAAATATCCGGCTTGACATTGCGTCAGTCGCACATCCACAGGCTAACAGACAAGTTGAAAGAGCAAATGGTTCAATCCTACAAGGCCTAAAACTGAGACTCGAAGCACCACTACGACGTGCTGCGGGGGCTTGGGCAGAGGAATTACCTCTGTAATATGGAGTTTACAAACAACTCCGAACAGGTCAACCAGATACACACCTTTCTTGGTTTATGGCACAGAAGCAGTTCTTCCTACTGATTTGATTCATACTTCTCCTAGAGTGTCCGCGTATATCGAAGAGGATGCCGAGATTTCTCGATAAAATGATCTCGACTTAGTCAAAGACGTTCGCGTCGTTGCTGAAATGAGATCAATAGCCTATCAGGAGAAGTTACGCAAGTATCATAGCCAGAGAGTCAAAAACAGATCTTTCAATAAAGGCGATTTGGTTCTCCGGCTTGTGCAACAAAGAAAGCACAAACTTTCCCCATGGGAAGGGCCCTTTTTAGTTAGTCGAGTATTGCACAATGGTTCGTACTACTTAACAGACATGAGGACAGTCAAAGAAAGACCTGCTACTAAGAAGAGAAAGAGAGCTAGAGGCAGTACAAATCCAGATGAGTTAGACAGACCGTGGAATATTGCTCAGCTACGTTCCTTTTATTCTTAGTTTATCCTTCTTTGTAATCATACATATGTACATGTCCTGTGAGAAAAAAAAGTTTTGGTTGCCTCAAGTTTTTTCTGAGAAGTTTTTTACCATCTTATTTTCGAATGATCATGTCATAGTGAAAAATCCCAGAACACTTGAAAGAACTTTGTACTCATGTTTGTTCTGGTTTTAGATTTCTGATTCTAAAAATGCTACCTTTGGGTATAACTCTAAAGTTTCTAGTCTATACTTTGGTTATTTGTCTGACTGCTGGTATTTTCCGAGTAGTGAATTGTTGGTACTGGAAGCCGGCTTTGTTTCCGAGTTTAAACTGGTTTAGCAATTGAGCTCCGTTGCTCGGCAAAGTTTCCGTGCAGAAGGTCTAGCCGGCTCACGAAAGGAACGAGGCGGAAAGACAGATAAACGATAAGTGTAGACGAAAAAGTATAAGTGCTTATGTAAACATTTTAGGCACACAAAAATTTAAGGCAAAAGTGCTGAATAGATAAAAGCTTAGCACTAGCAAAAATATAGTACTACATATTTACAAGACCCATAATGTTTCTGGGAAAAATAAATTTGTTTCTGTTAACTTATGATACAGGAGAGGAGGTAGGAGCTGCCGACTCGCTGGATGCATCGGCCTCAGTTTGATAACGCTCCGAGATGTTCAGATCCGATACAGTCTGTTCATCGTCGGAAACTTCATCTGCTTCATCCGGAGGCGGAGGCGGTGTGTCCACGCGGGTGAAGAAGAGAGTGTCGTAGCTGGTTAAGTCAGCTACATGACACCCATATCCGGCGCAGGAGTCCATGATGGCCTTGATATCTTGCTCCTGTCCGTCTTCGTCCACCTTGCAGTACCCTCTGGTCACTTGCCAGATTTCCATGTTTCCATGGTGTCTCATGACCATGGTGAGAGTGTTTTGCGCTGCGGTTCGCGCGTAGGACATGTTCCAAGCTGCATCATCTCCTTTGCCTTGTCTCGCACCTAAAAGTCGGACATGCCATGCATGTCCGGAACCTTGAGAGCTTCGCCAATATCCTCGATGGATTGGCGGAAGTCATGAAGCAAATCATCGACTTGGGTAAGCCGGTGGGTGCGAGGCTCGGCAGAGGTGGAGTCCGTCAAGTTCAGATGACCTATTCACATAACACAAAAATATTTAAGAAAATCCGACATCGAAAGAGTCGAAGAATGTAGGCAAGTCAGAAAGATAGAAAACATACCGAAGATGACGTCATCAACTTTGGTCTTCTCTTCTCGAAGACTCCGAAATTCAACCCGGAGCGCCTCGGAAAAATCCTTCTCTCTGCAAAGCTCATTGTTGAGATCCGAGATTCTCTAATCTTGAAGCACAATCTTACGATCACATTCATTAGTGGCCATGGAGGTGGATTCAAGAATTTGAGCGATGATCTTCTCATGATCTGCCTTGAGCTTATCCAGCTCTTGGCGAAGTTCTTTATTATCCACCACCAGGGTTTTGAGGTTCTCAACCTCTTCAATGATAGCATAGGACTATTTTACCAGTGGTGTAAGACAAAAGAACAATAGTTCAGCAAAAAATATTCGACTATGAAAATACAGGACAAGGCTTGAGTCTCGAAATGTTTACCGTCGACCTCATCCTTGGAAACCTTCAGCTCGGCATTTTCAAGTCAGAGAGATTTGATCTCTCTCCGCTTGTTGAAGATATTTTTCAACAAATTCTGGTTATTTGAGTTAACTTTCTGTAAGTCAGAATACCCAGGGTCAGAAGCCTACTAAAGACTCGGGCTAATATTGTTACTAATATCAGCATGAGCCTTGGGGGCTACACTAGTTCATTCTTTGGCATCCTAAGGAAGCATAAACCTGGATTGTATATCCTACTTCATGCTTGGGGGCTAGAGGATATGATATAAAGTACAAGAAAGAAAAACGTGAGTTGGAATTCCGACTTACATGATGTTCATGTGAGAGATTTCTCAGGCACATGTTCACCTCGGTGGTAACCTTCTCGGCCAGGGTGAGTGGAATAATCGGAGGTGGTGGAAGCACACCAGCTCTAAGTCCCTCGCCGCGAAGGCGGACTTGTTCAAGAAGGTCGGAGTACTTGACGTCCTCCGCCTATTGTGCTACTTCTTTGGCAGAGAGATTACGGCTCTCCAGGCATTGCCGAGCTAGCCGCTGGATCTCCTCCGCAGATTTCCGGGACAAGCCAAATTTGGCAAGCCCCGGATTGTCAAGGAGGTTTTCGACAAAGGTATCTACCGAGGGATCATTACCTGAAGAGGGTTCACCCTTATCCAAACCTGATTCACTAATGGTGATGTCAGTCTGCGATTCAAGGATCGCTGGCCCCGTTGAAGGAGCCGGATCTTCTGCGACAACTACTGGTGAAGTAATCACCGGCGTTGCAGAAGGTTGAGGGGCAGGAGTCGGAGGAGCCACGACAGGAGAAGCTATGGTTAGCTTCGTCAGACGCAGGTGCTTCGAGATATTCCCCTTGCCCTTGCCCTTGATGAGCTGCTTAGCTCTGAGAATGTAATAGAATGGAAAACATTACATCTCGGAAGAAAATTCGAGTAAGGTACAAAGGCAAAAGTTGTGTTGAAAGTTACCTCTTCACGACTGGCACCTCCTTTGTGCCAACAACCACTGTCGGAGATTTGCGCTTTATAGGCACAACGTCCGGCAGTGAGACCAATTCCTCCTCCTGAAAAAACTCCGGAGGATATCCCTCGATAGGAGCCAATTCCGACTCGGGGAGGTCGTCAAGCTAAAAAGAAGATATATCTTAGTATTGAGAAATAATTTAAAGGTGAAACACATAGAAAGGGTTTATTGTTAAAATCTTACCGACACAACAGGGTCTTCCACTGTGTGCATCTCCAGAGAAACCTCTGGGATCTTCCTCTCCATCCGCTCCCTTATCAGCCATTTAATCTGGCTTATATAACCTTGTGATGTATAGGCTTTGGGGCTGATGTGGAGGGAATCCTTTTTGGACGACGTGATGGAATGCATCAGTCGGTCTCCATGGTGCTGGAGGGGTTGGATCCAGCGTGATACCCAACATTGGACCAAGTCAGATCCCCTCAGGCCTTTGTGTTTTATCAGATATTCAATCCGCCTCTTGGCAAGAAGCATATTGTCACTGAGAGCCAGAGCAACCTCACCCCAAGATGCTTGAGGCGTGGCAGCTCCGTCGATGAAAGCTGGCAAAGCAGTGGCTTTGCCGGGAGCAGGAACATCCTTATGGTAAAAGAAAGTGGCCAGCCATTGTTTGACTGACTCACTAGCTAGAATCCTAGGATAGACGCGCTCACGCCTAACCGAAAAACTAATTGTACCGGTAATATTAGGATTACCGGCTGTGATAGAGTTTCTTCGGACATGGAAGTAATACTAGAATAAAGTGAGACTCGGCCTAATGCCGAGATATCCCTCGCACAAGGCCGCATAGGCGCTCATCTCTAAGATGGAGTTGGAGGGGAGATGGTGAAGCTGAACACCATAATGATCTATCACCTCAGAAAAGAATTCCGAGGGAGGGAAAGACAAACCTCTGTCGAGGTGGGTGCCAAAGTGTACCCGCTCGCCGGCATGCGGGTTGGGGATGGTTTCGCTGGAACCACTCCGCCAGTCGCCGGCGCGGAGGAGCCCTTCAGTCTCCACGCCGCGGAGTTTCTCGTCGTCTAGCAGGCAGGGGATCCAAACCCCGCGATTGCTTTCCTTCTCTGCCACCGCCACCGTCGCTGCTGCTGCCGCCAAGCTGGATGACGAAGACGAAGCCATTCTTTCGGTGCGCCGGTGACCTTAGATGGGCGGCGCTGGGAGTTTGGGAAGCAGGGGAGCTCTATGCGCGAGGGAGAAGTGGAGGAGAAGAAACGGCAAGGGGAACAGGTGAAGATGGGAGAAGGAGAATCCTCACCCCTTATATCCACCTAACCATGCCAAGATTCGTGCAAATGGCACTGTGTAACCGCCACGCATCGTGGAAGGAACTGGGAAGGACCCCCGTGATGATTACATCGCCTAGATCTCCGCATATGCATTGAAACGACGCCTCGGTTCCGCGAACGGCGGACCCACCAACGGTCATGCTGACAGGATATTTGTCAGATGACATGACTTGACCATGACCAGTGTCAGATGACATTAGAGACCAAGTTCCGGCTGAGTTGGAAAATCAAGTTGGAAAATCTGAGTAACATGTTGATAGGTCTGACTTATTTTTAAGACCTGGATCGAATTTTTTGTTGTGAAGTTTCAGGAACCCTTCAAGTTTCTGCAAGCTGAAGATCAAGCTAGATGATGATGAATCCGACTTTGGATCTTGGAGACTTCCGGGGGCTGCTATTGGGGATATACTTTCCGGGTATCCTCACAGTTCCTCACTGACCAGGGTGGACCACTTAGGGTTAGAGCTTTGCTTCACGGGTGACCCAGTCAGGGAGAAAAGACGGAGTCCAGTCCGGCTACGGACAGGCCCAGAAGACTTACCGACATAGGCCCATAGTGTTATTGTAGTTCAAGATGTACTATATAACCAACTCTTAATCGTAGCCGGATAGGTCTCTCCTATAAATCCTAGGCCGGATATCTGTATAAGCCGTCCTAGGGAGAGCCTTTAGGGCACCCTCAATAGTCTACAATCTCAACTCGCACAGGCGAACCCTTGTAACCCATATTCCGGCATTACCGTATTACTGGATTGCTAGCAGGAGTAGGATCCATCCAAAGCCGGCGGATTCAAACCTGGGTAAACTTGTGTGCTCACCGTCCCTTGGGGGCTACACTAGTTCATTGGGATAGGTTCAGCGAAACTGATGTAAACATCGATCTCACCAAAATACATGATGGTGTAGGCAGTCACAGCCTCCCTAGCCGGAATCTAGGTCTCGTCGAGGACGATGAGAGGGACGTCGTTGGCGTAGAGGATGCGACCGACGGCGATAGTCTCGCTGATTCTGATTCTTGCAGATTCCGCTTGGAATGCAGATCCGAAGCTCACTTGCCCCACGGTGGGCGCCAACTATCGTTGGATTGATGACAAGTACGCCATGAGGGGGTCCTCGAGGCGTGCGGAAGATAGGGGTGTGAGACGTACGGTGTTCCGGGACGGAGAGCACACAAGTTTACCCAGGTTCGAATCCGCCGGCTTTGGACGGATCCTACTCCTGCTAGCAATCTAGTAATACGGCAATGCCGGAATATGGGTTACAAGGGTTCGCCTGTGCGATTTGAGATTATAGACTATTGAGGGTGCCCTAAAGGCTCTCCCTAGGATGGCTTATATAGATATCTGGCCTAGGGTTTACAGGAGAGACCTATCCGGCTACGATTAAGAGTTGGTTACATAGTACATCTTGAACTACAAGTAACACTATGGGCCTATGTCGGTAAGTCTTCTGGGCCTTCCCATAGCCGGACTGGACTCCGTCTTTTCTCCCTGACTGGGCTGCCCGTGAAGTAAAGCTCTAACCCGAAGTGGGCCACCCTGGTCAGTGAGGAACTGTGAGGATACCCGGAAATTATATCCCCAACATATTGCCTTTGTTAAGGCTCGTCTTCCTGAGCAGTTCTTATGGCTGATCTTGGTCCTCTTCGCTACTTTCTTGGGATTGAAGTTTCCTCCACTACCAATGGATTTTATATCTCCCGGGAAAAGTATATCCATGATCTCCTTGCTCGTGCTGCTCTTGGTGATGAGCTCACTGTTGAGACTCCTATGGAGCTCAATGTCCAGCTTCGCGCTTCTGATGGTGATCCTCTCACTGATCCGACGCGATATCGTCATCTTGTTGGGAGTCTTGTCTATCTTGCTGTCACTCGTCTAGATATAGCCTATCCTGTTCATATTCTGAGTCAGTTTGTTTCTGCTCCCACTTCTATTCACTATAGTCACCTTCTTCGTGTTCCACGCTATCTTCGTGGCACGTTTTCTCGCCGCCTTTTGTTTCCCCGTTCTAGCTCGTTACAGCTCCAGGCCTATTCAGATGCTACGTGGGCTAGCGATCCTTCTGATCGTCGTTCCCTTTCTTCTTACTATGTTTTTCTTGGTGATTCTCTCATTTCTTGAAAGACGAAGAAACAGACAGTTGTTTCCCGTTCGAGTGTAGAGGCTAAGTTGCGAGCTATGGCTCTTTTGACGGCAGAGGTGACTTGGTTACGATGGTTATTGGAGGATTTTGGTGTTTCTGTTACGACACCTACTACCCTCTTGTCTGACAGTACAGGTGTTATCAGTATTACGCGTGACCCTGTGAAGCATGAGCTTACTAAGCATATTGGTGTTGATGCTTCTTTTGTGCGCGCTAGTGTGCAGGATCAGATTATTGCTCTTCAGTATGTGCCTTCAGAGTTACAGTTGGCGGATTTCTTCACAAACGCCCAGACTAGAGCACATCATGGTTTTTACCTCTCCAAACTCACTGTTGTGGATCCACCATGAGTTCGAGGGGTGGCGTGTTAGAGCTATAATATGTATTGTGTATTTTCCCGTTTACATGAGGGGTTTCTTGCATATTCTGCACTCCTGTACATGTATATATATTGGCCTTTGGCCTCCTGATAATACAAGTTGCATATTCCTGACACGAGATACTAATTATGATACTCCCCACTGACGTTGAACTAACTACAAGGACGCACGACGATCATGCGATGCATGTGTGCATGGATAAACGTGGACAAGAGTCCTGAGTCGATAGTTGTCCTGGAGAATAGGGCAGATCAGTCTTCTTCGGTCTAACAATTATTCTTCCATGTTTCACAGCGGTAGTGAGTCTCATGGGAGTCCTGGGGGTCCGGTGGAGGCGCACCTAGGTATTACCCACGACAATGTTTTCTTCTCATCGTGCGTCATGGCATTCTTGGCATGACCTTGTGATGGTGGCGGCGGCATCCAAACTCTTGCCGGAGGGAGATATCACAGCGCTGAATAGTGGCCTTTTGGCATCTTTCCAGGCTTGAGGTTGTTCGCGGGAGACTGCTAGATGAATGCAACTATGCAGCCGATTAGTCGAGCAGTTTCCACTTTGAGTGGGAGAGACGGGGTGGTGGGAAGGGGGTTGTATATGGGCGCTCGTGGAGACACAAATTCAGGGAAATCACTTACGGAGACACAACGTGGCATAGCAGGTCGGGGTGAAACTACAAACCATTCCCATCTTTTAAACTACAAAATTTAGACGCGTGCTAGGCGTCTCCGAACAATGGGGAATTCCCATCGTCCTGGTCACCTCCGCTGCTGAGCGACACGTGTCTCCCAGAATCGCTCTAAATGCCGTTTTTGCTGTAGTAGCAAAAAAATGCCTGTTTTTACTACACTAGCAAAATACGGTTCGGTCCATAAAATAGAGAAACTGCCCCAATCCCGCTTTTGCTGCAGTAGTAAGAAAAAGGCCGCTTTTGCTGCAATAGTGAAGAAAACAGTTCAGCCTAGAAAACTCGCTAGGAAAAACCTCGTCGGAGACGATGAAGCAAAAAAATAACCTATTGTAGCAAATCCAGTAAACGGTGGTAGCATATTTTTTTGCTAGTGTAGCAAAAAACCTATTTTGTTAGAGACCTCGCCGGAGACTTTTCTGGGCACCTCATCAGAGATCTCAGCGAGGATGTCGTAGCAAAATTTGTGTGCTATTGTAGCACAAAAGCTCCCATCGACCGGCTCCGGTGAGAGACCTCGCCGGCATCGACCATGCTGGTAGCACCACCGCTGACCGCTTGTACCATCGCCGCCGACCGCTTGTAGCATCTCCACCGACCTTAGCACCCCCGATGGCCTCAGGTAGCATCCACCCACGCCGCTCGTAGCAGCGGCGAACGCCTCTTGTAGTAGTGGCCGCTGCCGCTTGTAGCAGCGGCGAACGACTCTTGTAGTAGTGGTCGCTGCCGCTTGTAGCAGCGGCGCCACCGTCGCCTCCTATAGCAAACGGCCCCGCCGCTTGTAGCAGTTGTTTATGCTGCTTGAAGCAACCGCCAACATCCGTCCTTCCAGAACTGCCCCCTCCTACCGTAGCAGAAGGTGAGTGAGATCGGAGGCAGTGTCGTCTAGCAGCAACGGGGTGACTGGCTACACTAGCACCGCCACGTCACCGGGGGTGGCCTCCATGGCCCCTCTGTACCCCGTTCGCCGCACACAAGGGAGAGACGGAGGAATTCCTTTGCGTATGCAGCAACCATAACGCGAGGAGCATTCGATTTCATCGTTGGGAAGAGAAAATAGGGGAGGAGCTTGGACGCGCTTGATGATGCGGACGAGCAGCGACGCCAGTGTTGGTGCAGGTGAGTGGGGGACGGAATCGAGTGAGTGGCGGCGTCGAGGGCTACGCCAGCGACCGATAGGGAGCGTAGGCGGCGCAGGTGCGTGGGCAACAGAAAAAGCGAAGGGGAAAAGATGAGGGAAACGGGTGGAGAAGGACCATCCTGAAGAGGTAAGGTGTGGTGGGCCTCTATCACTGTCGCCCCACGCGGAAGGACACGCGCCGCGCCTACGAGGCGGACGAAGCTAGTGAGACCATTGTCCAGGAACCCATCACTTTCCAAAAATTTAACCAACCATTTCTATACACCTCAGTATGTAGAGTTTCCGTAAGCCCACTAGTGTGTACATCTAAGATTATCCATATGGGCTGCTTGGACCGGTTTTTAAAAGGGCATTTAAAACCCACGTGCGATTCATGTTTTTACTGCAGTTAAGAGGAACTAATCAACCTTGGGCCTACTACGAGAGTAATGGGGCTGCATGTCATCTCATGCTATATTTCAGCAGGAAGGAAAAAGCAGGGGGCACGGTGCATTTTGTCGTTACTAGTCTGGACATGGAGCAGACTATTTTTTTTTTAAATTCCACCGATCTATTAATAATCATCAATAGTAGTAAAAAAAGCCATAAAAGTAATAGAAATTACAAATAGGTCAGTGGACCATCTAGCGACGCCTACAGACACTAGCACGAGCCGAAGGCGCGCCGCCGTCCTCGCCCCTCCATCATCGGAGCAGGGCAAAAGTTGTCGTAGTAGAGCTTCTTGTAGTAGACAGACGGGAGTTGTCGTGCTAATGCCTCGTAGGACCAGCGCACCAGAGCAACAACCATTGCCAAAGATGACAACCGTAGATCAGAAGAGACTGACCTTAAATCACACCGACGAATACAGAAAACGACCGGATCCCAAGAGATCCGTCGGACACACGACTCCACGCACCCTCCACCGGCGTTAGACGCACCACCGGAGCGAGGATAGGGCAGAAAGAACCTTATTCTGACTTCAGGACATAGCCGTCGCCTCAACATCTCAAGAAGACACTGAAAAAATGCTAAGCAAAAACGAAAACCTCCCGCCAGCGAGAGGCCGTGGACCGCAACACCTCCAAGGCCCTAAGGCCATGGATAATATTGATCATGGATAAGTGGACGGTGAGATAGTTCGAATCAGGCGGCTATAATATGCGATGACGTGGATAGACTGTATGCAGTCTGCAGGGATAGACAAAATTAAATGACTTTATAAAGATATAGATTATAATAGTTTAATATCTTTTACTCTATGGGTATTTATTTTTGGGTTCTGAGTGACGTTACATGTACTCGCACACATATTTGACACCCCAGGCCTGCACCATGCGGTGCATCAGCACTTGGCTGGCATTTTCTTCGTATGCCTGTTTTGGCTTGCCTTTTCTTAGTACTGGAAGAATACCCGCGTGTTGCGGTGGGAATTTATTCAATAAATTAATTATATAAATAAATACGCATAAAATGTGTAAATTTTAAGTTTTTTAAAAAATAAGCCGTATTAGTCACAATAGTCGAGAGGCTAAATTTAATTTATACAAAAATTGTTGTATATTTGACAAATAAAAATTGATGGTAGTGACAATTATATGGTAAAAAAATAGATGACATGGATAGCTTGTATGTACCATAAATGAATACTAATAAGATGACATGGCCAATTGATTGGCTAAAATAATGAGTGATCTGGTAGCTTGCATATTGAGATAGACTATAATTGCTAGTTAGTGAGGTTTTGCTTTATAAGAAAGTATAGACTAGAGGAGTACCCGCGCGTTGCAGCGAGAATCTCTCAAATAAATTGATTATGTAAATTTATAAATATAAAATACGTAATATATGTGCTCTATAAAAATATGCTAGATTTATCATAATAGTCGAGAGGCTAAATTTAGTTCAAATAAATTGTTGTATATTTGACGAATAAAAATTACTGGCATGGACAATTATATGGCCAGTAAGTAGATGACATGGATAGCTTATATGTACCATAAATGAATGCTTATAAGATGGCATGGCATATTGAATGGCTAAAATAGTGGATAATGTGAATAGCTTGTATGTTGAGATAGACTATCATATTTACTAGTTAGTGGGGTTTTGCTTTATAAGAAAGTATATATGCCTGTTTTAGTACGTGTGTTTACGGCTTGAGAGCCAACTTTTGTTCATGACCGTCCGCGCTTCATTAGGCACAAGCCCGCGTGCTAACTTCTAGCAAAGCAAAGTTGGACGAGACAAGACGTCCGAAGGCACAAACAAGGAAACATGTTGCACGCGAAAGTGAACAAGCATGAGAAGAGAAGATCGGCCATAACAAATAAGCACAAACTAAGTTGACTAAAAATTGCTTTAAATATCCCATCATGTATGATCAATAGCAAATGCAGTTGATTGTTTTTTATGTCTTCAATTACAGATTGTGGCTTACACGGAGGTGGATTCAACCGTATGTCAGAGTGTCATTACCCACAACACCGCAGAAAGGAGATTGACCCTCGCACTTACCCTTAGGAGATTGATCTTTTTTACCCATCCTTTCACTGGTGGAAAAATGGCCTCTAGTCCCGGTTTATAAGGGCCATTGGTCCCGGTTCCCGAACCGGGACCAATCACTCAGGACTAATGCTGGTCCCGGTTCGTGCATGAACCGGGACCAATGGGTCTCCACGTGGGCGGGCGCGCGATGAGGGGGGGGGGGGTGGATCATTGGTCCCGGTTCGTGGAACAAATCGGGACCAATGAGTCTCCACGTGGCAGCGCCAGAGACGGGCGGGGGTGGATCATTGGTCTCGGTTCTTGGCACGAACCAGGATCATTGGTCTCTGTGTCGCGGTAGGGTTTTGTGCCGCGGCAGGATTTTCGGGCTATTTTTCTGCCGCGGCAGGATTTTCGGGCTATTTTTCTGTCGCGGCAGGATTTTTTTTATCAATTTAATGGTACTACATATATACAGCAATAATAAAACCATGATATATATATTACACATCATGCATGATCACAAATATATACACCGTCTCATCCGTCTTCTTAGTCGAAACATATTATAATTATAAACGATACTCTCACACGAATTTGATCTAATTTACATCTTTTTTTACACTTCACCCTTCCAAATAAAGCGGGTAATAGTATTCTCCTTTCGGATCTATGACTTGTTCTAACAAGAATCCGGCAATTTCCTCTTAAATTGCTTGCACGCGTTCTTGTGATAAAAGACCGTCCCGCATCCGTTCGATCTAATATAAAGAAGGGGATCAATATATATGAATGAAACTAAACATAATTGGTGGTAATAAAATAAAGTTGTGATTATTGTTTATCGTACTTCAATTTTTTTGATATTTTGGTCTGCACCCTTCTCTTTGGTCGTCTGGTGAATGAACTAGCAGACATAGTATCCACATAAGTTATTCCCGACTTCCTGCCTCAAGAACTTTACGAGAACGGAGTTCAATCAAAATAATAATCAAGCATGATAATGGTGGTATTGAAACTAGAATCAAAGATATGCGTGGATCTAGCAAATAGTACTTACAGTCAATGGTTGAAATGTAAGCTTTGGCTACCAAACACCCCTAGTTTTGGCGGTGAACCGTTTCCAAGCCTTCTGGAGCCATTCCTGCATGTCCGCCCACTTTTCTAATGGTGTGTGTTTCGAGTCCAGGACTTTTACTACTCCGGTGTCAACAGTAATGATTAACAGAATATAGTGGAAGCTGGACACACTAACAAAATATAACACGAGTCAATTATACGCTTAACATCGAGTAAGCGAAAATAGAATGTGTACAAGACAGTAACACTCACCCAGCGTTGTAAGGAAATAGTATTTTCCTTCTGTTGCTGAAATGCTTCAACGCTTGGAACAAGTTATGTCTCTTTGGGTTTTGTTTTTAGAGTAACTTCATGAACGAAATTACAGTCAACAAACCCAAGGTCATAGATTTGTCCTTTGTTGCATTCTTGAATCTTCATTCTGCATATATAATTAGTATAGTGATTAGTAAGATTATAGAAGCAACTAATGAGCTGAGCTAGAAAGACTTAATTACAGAAATTAATAATACTTACAAACAATAGGCACTGATGATAGTTTTGTCGAGGGCGTCTTGTTGGTAAAACTGAAATAATTCTGGAAATTCGATCAGTAGGAAGCCATCTCCATGACCGTAATGGTGGTGTTTATATGCAGCATAGATCCAGTTTTTGGAATCAGCACAGGCTTGGATGTACCAGTTATGCAATCTTCGCATTTTTTTGGGTAGATCTTTGACTAACTCGGGTTTGACGAGAGGAGCCCCGTACTGATACACGTATGCTGTTTCTTGGTACCCCTCGAACTCATTCATATGGCTCATGTACTCAGTAATAGACAGTCCATATAATTGGGTCTTTTCTCTGTATAGTCGAACAAACTCCGGATCAATGTTCGGATCATGCCGCTCCTGGGCTCTCCACTCACTGGTATCGTACACTTTGAGCGGTTCGATCGATTGATTTTTCTGTTGTCTGAGCTAGGCAACTTCTTTCCTGACTCTCCGCTCCTTTGCCTCAGCCGACTTGGTAATAGAGCGATTATAGTCTGATGTGAGCGATATGGGTTGGTGAAGCTGAATCTTAAGCGCGGCTGCTTTGGCTTTATCTTCTGCGGTGACCGGGAAATATGCCTCTATTGGCTTTTTCTTGTTAGCCATATCAATCTTTCACTTTTCATAATGGGCATTTATCCATATTCTCGTACTTTTCACCGTGGTACAGGATGCAGTCATTAATGCATGCAATTATCTTCTCCACATCTAATCCTAGAGGGCATATAGTCTTCTTTGCTTCGTACGTTGTCTCGGGCAGCTCGTTATCCTTTGGAAGCTTCGGCTTCATTATTTTCAGTAACTTATCAAATCCTTTGTCAGATAAGCCAGTTTCTGCCTTCCATTTCAGCAGTTCAAGTGTGGTACCGAGCTTTGTGCTGCCATCTTCGCAATTTGGGTACAACAACTTTTTGTGATGCTTTTGCATGGCCTCCAACTTAAGCTTCTCCCTTTCTGTATCACATTGTTGCTTTGCATCAGAAATGACCCGACCAAGACCATCAGCAGGCTCATCCGATGCCCGTTGTTCTTCTTCATTGCCGTCTCCCTCTTCTTCATTGTCTTCCATTGCAGTATCACTGTATTCTTCAAGGGACATAGGATAGCTGTCATCATCCTCCTCTTCTTCTTTCAGCCTAACCCCTCTTTCTCCGTGCATGAACAACAATAATATCCGGGTATGAAACATCTCCGAAGAAGATGGCTTTGAAGGATTCTCGGGGCAGAGTGCTCCGCCATGTTCCGACAGTCGACGCAGGGACAAGGCATAAAATTATCCACTTTGTTTGCCTTAGCCAAATCGATAAATTTATGCAGGCCTACAATAAAATCGGAATGGCGTCGGTCGCCATACATCCATCGCATCCGTGCATCGATCTGCGTCATAATAATTAACCATTACAATAACATCGTGAATAGTAAAATGACCACCCTACATGGACACATGCAATATTTTTGTATCATTTACAAATAAAGAAGATAAGGTTGCTAACCTGTAGCAGCCCAATTGTCTAACAATTGTAATGCTACTTGTCCTAGTAAGATATTGGCTACCTTATATATATCATTGTTGCATCATAATGATATCATGCTCATGTCATCATGCCACCTTGCATTTGAGCATCATATAAAACTCCTTTTCTTTTGGTTCTTCTCTCACATGCATTATTAATTGTATTTGCCTCTTGATATTGTATTTGGCTATTGATATATTGTTCAAATGCCCAAGTTGAGATGGGGGCATATCTTTTATTTCCATTACACCACCTTTCTCTCTCACCACTTTATAATTCCACCATCCCATTAACTATGAGCTTGTAATTCTTCTTCTTTCGACATTATATCCTAGCTCATGTGGTTTGGGGTGGATCAATCTTCCAAATTCTTTGCTTGGCTTATTTACCACTTCTTGGAAATGCATAAGATTAATGCCATCATATTATTATTGTTTTCACATAATAAATCATGGCATTATTATTTTTTGCATGGGCCATGCACATTTCTCCTCCACCTTTTTGCTCCTCCTTTATTTTAAGTGGATCTTTACTTCATGGGTCATCTCTTTTCCTTCCACCATTCCAAATCCTCATCTATGTCTATTTCTTTTATTTTATTTTTCTCTCATGCATGAACCACACGAGGCCTATTCCACAATTCTTTTCTTTTTATTTCTTGGAATTCTTTTTCCCCTCCACCTCATGTCAATTCTAGCACTCACCATGTTCCACTTGGGATGATCTTACCACATTCTTTTCTTTTATTTTTATTTATCTACATGCATGAGCCATGTGTGATCTTTTCCACCTAATTCTTTTCTTCCTCTTTCTTTCTTTCTTTCTTTCTTTCTTGTCTCTCTTCCACATTAGATCATGCAAGCTCAAGCCCCTTGGATCTTCTTGTTTTGGTCTCATAATCAAAATTAAAATCTAAATATCTAAATAAACCTAACCTAGCTTTTTCCTCTCTCTCTCTCTCTCTCTCTCTCTCTCTCTAATTCTCTCCTAAACCCTAACTCCACTTCCCTCTCTCTCACACCCCTCTCTCTCTAGCATGACCACCTGGCCACCCTTCCCCTGGGCCCCACCTCAGCCACCTTAGCTAACCCTAACCCTAGCTAAGCCTAACCCGAGCCATGCCCCAACTAACCTAGCCTAGATAACCCTCCCTCTCTTCTCTCTCCGGCCGAGCCAGCCCCACAAGCCACCACCATCGCCTACCCCACCTGCAGCCTCCCTGCCGCGCCGACCAGCTCCAGGACAAGCCCTAGCCTGGCCAAGCACGTGCTCGAGGGAGAAAGGGCAAAGCCCTAGCCCCTTATCCCTGCCGTGCCCACCTGCCTCTCCTCTCTCTCCCTCTCACTTTCCCCTCCTCCTCACGTCTCTGGCCTCGCCCAGATCCACCCTGAGACGCCCTCCTCTCCTCCTTCTTCCTCCCCAACGTCCACAACCCCTGCCACCGGTAGCCGCCAGCAGCACCCCGCCCCGACGATCCAGCCGTGCTGCGCGACCGGGAAGTGGCGGAGAAGATCAAGGACGTTCCCCTGCGACGCCCCGTGCACGCTGACGTGGACGAGAAGCTCCCCCGCGTCGCCAGTACCTCGTCGTCCCCGAAACCCTAGCCCGCCGGTGCGCCTGCATCCCCGACGATTCGCCGCTCCTCGCGCCGATCCGAGCCTACCGCCGAGCCCGCAGTGAGCATCCCCTCCTCCCTGACATGGTCCGCCTCGCCGTACCGCCCTAGAGCCGCCGAGCGTTTCATCGAACAGCCACCGTGCGCCAGAGCTCGACGGCGTCTGCAACTTTCCCGCGCCGCAGCAAGCCTATCTAGCCCACGCCCACCTCCATGTCAACTCCCCTCACCTACCGCACCGGCTAGCTCCTCCGCGCGCACCCCCGCGACCCGGGTTCGAGTCCTCGCTCGCGCCGCGCGCCGTGTTTCCTCGCCAGACGAAGGAAAACGATAAACAGTACCGGGCCGTGGTCATTTTTCAAAAAGCCCCCCACCTTTTTAATTACTGCAACCCGCGCTCCAAACGGCCCCACCTGTCCGTCGCCTGGCCATCTTGCAGAGACCCCCTCCTTTTTTCTCGGCCGCAACCCGCGGTCCAGCTGGTGCCCCACCAGTCAGCCGCTGGGGCTTTTTCCACTGGCACGTGGCCCCTTCCGCCGCTGGCCCGCCTGTCAGCCACTGTGGGTAAGCCAGGCCTGCGTGCAAAACATGTTTTCGCGCGCGCGTGGCCCAGTCAGCGCAGCCCCACATGTCAGTGTCTGTGGGTAGATTTGCCTGCGGTGTAAAAGTTTTTCCCTAAGCCTGTTTTATTCAAATCTTTTCAAATTCAAATTCTTTTCAGATTCAAATCATTTTAAAAATACAAATCCAAATAATACATATGATATATGTTTTGGAATCAGAAAAATGTGAGGAATTCAGATATGCCCTTCAAAATATATTTTGGACACTTTAAATTTCGAGATGATTAAAATTACCAGAAAATGCCCTTTTCCTTATTTAATTAATAACTTTTGTTTTATAACTCCAAATTTCACAAATAATATGTCTAAATCGATCAGCGCGACGAGCCCGTTCTATTTATGCAGTCCTTGTTCTGAATTGAAGCATGCATCATGTCAACATTTCAATTCTGAACTGTTTATGACAATAAAACTTGGGCAAATAAATATTAAAGTGCTTTATTTCTTGTGTCCACACCTCACCTTTGCCATGCTACTTTAATGCCATGTAAATTATGCATCATTCATCATGGCATGCTTGGTTACTTGTTGCATTTCAATTTATATGCTTGCGCACTTTATTTATGTTGGCCCTTGTTTGTTTGGTTCTTCTTCGAATAGACGCCCAGCAGGAGAATTACCAGGAATCACAAGAGTATTACCCAGATCCATCTCTCGCTTCAACTGAGCTGCCAGGCAAGGACTACCACATGTTTGCATACATACAGTACCTATTGCCTCTATCTTATTCTTGCATCATTGAGTCGCGATTGCATTAAATTGAATCCCAAGTACTGCATAGCCTTTACTTTTAAACCACATTAAGCCTGTTCCGGTCCCATGAGCCATTACTACAGGAGTTGTTTGAGCCATGCGAGTCGTAGAAAAGCATGAGTAGGGTATGTGAGTGTCTGATGGATAACGAGGTACCTAAACAACATAACCTGAGTAGTAATGGGATAACTAATGAAAGAGGCACCGGTGAGCAATATCTGCTATTTGGTTTTTCATGCTCACTTGTGTCCCGTAGGACCCCGAGTACTTGATTCCTGTTCCTTGACTATTCGCACTATCCACATCCGGGAGGCCTTATGGACCCCCCTGAGCCAGAGCTTGATTCATTCTTATTTCTTGGGGCCACAATTAGTTTGGGGCTTTATTAGTATCCTGTACTTATGCCATGTTACTGCTTTATTTAAGATTGTGCGAGGAGCACCTGTACTGTTTTGGATCGTGACACGTTTTCGCTGTATCGACAAGCCCAGTCACATTTTCGGGTTCCCAGTCGTTTACCGCCGTCCACACAAACCTTGGGTCCATCTCGGAGCCGGCCAACTTCGTTGCAGGTAGCTTAATGGGGTGGCCCCCTGAAATATTTCTGAATCCTGTAATTGCTTTGTCGTGAATGCCTCATTGGGTTTTGATTTGCTTTTTCCGAGGTTGACCGAGTGTGTGTTGCTATTCGTGTACCCCTGCAGGGTAAATCTTTCTGAAAGCCGTGTCCGCGGTTATGGACGACTTGGAGCACAGTTTCTCGATCATAGACAAGTATAACTAAAGTACCGCTTTTAAGTTGACTAAGTATTTGACTAGTAAATAGCGCAATACCCATGGAAAAGTTAATAAAACTACCAACGGATGATGGGGGTTGTTCGTCTGCTTTCTCGTTGGTAAGCGAGGAGGAGGATGGATCTGTTAATTATACTGTTATAACTGTTGTTCTTGATTCACGGACTTCCGTCTATCATTGGTTAGGCGGAAGGTTAGCGGGTATCTGTAGAATTGATAGTTATTATCTTTTGCTGCAATTGCGTCACCCCAGGTTGTGTCCCCTTTAGTTGCATAAAGACTTGCTGAGTACCCCTAGGGTCTCACACGATAAATTGTTTGATTCAGATGAGCAGGTGTACCCGCAAGATGGATACTGGGTGGAAGAGACAGAGGATGTTGGCAACGATCATTCGGTGTAGAGATTCCGGAAACGGGGATCCGTGTGATCTGTGGGCGGGATGTGTTTATTTATGGGGCATCTTATGCCAATTTGCCTCTTATCCGTACTCGGATCTTGTTTTCCGCTTCCGCCTGATGCTCTGATGTGAGATGTATGAGGAGCTATCCTACATTATTATATCTATCTAGGACATTTGGATCTTGCCGTATGGCGTTGCAATATTTCTATTTCTTTTAGATGGAATGGCTCTGAGGACTGTTGTATGTGGCTTGCATACATACTCATTTGTGTATGTAGTTGATCACTTCGCCTGCCGATTACGCCGCTCGTTCTTGTCCTGTTGTCTGAAAGTGGTTAGGACGGCCGAAAGGTCTACCGTGAGTGGCCCTGGGCCCCACCGTACTATTTTAACCACTTTCGTTCATCCAGGCATTAACTAAGAGCGTAATTCACCGAGGTAGTTACATAACCTCAGCCGAGGATACCGTGTTGTGCGAACTAAAGTGTGGCTTGGTGATGACCCACAAGTATAGGGGGTGTATCGCAGTATTTTCGAGGGAAGTGAAACCCAATTTATTGATTCGACACAAGGGGAGCCAAAGAATATTTATAAGCCTTAACAACTGAGTTGTCAATTCAGCTGCACTTGGAAACAATCTTGTTCACATTAGTTTATCAGTAGCAATAGTTTTATAGTAGGAATAGTAAAGTAATAGCATTAGTAAAGCAAATACAGTAGTAAACAGTAAACAGTGGGATTCGAGTGCAGTAGGCATAGGGATGGATGGACGAGCGTTGCCTAGACAAGAAAATTCACATAGCAATCAGAACATAGGGCAATTGCAGATAAATAAGATAAAGCATCCAAGTACTAGACAATCCTAGGCATGTGTTCCATATATAGTCATACGTGCTTGCAATGAGAACTTGCACAACATCTTTTGTCCTGCCAGCCCGTTTGCAGCAGGGCCTCTACGGAACTACTGGAAATTAAGGTGCTCCTTTTAATAGAGCACCAGAGCAAAGCATTAACACTCCGTGAACGCATGTGATCCTCACATCAAAGCCATTCCCTTCCGGTTATCCCGATTTCTGTCACTTCGGGGCATAGTCTGGACAACAACGTGTGTATACAACTTGTAGATAAGACCAAAAACAATACTATCATAATGAATCAATAACATGTTCAGATCTGAAATCATGGCACTCGGGCCCTAGTGATAAGCATTAAGCACAACAAGTCGCAACAAAGTCATAAAGCACTAATAAAAGATACTAGGCACCATGCCCTAACAATCGGATGCCATTACATGAACGATCTCATCCAATCCCTACCATCCCCATAGCCTACGGCGAGGGATTACTCACTCATAGATGGGGGAAACATGGATAGTCGATGGAGAAGCGATGGTGATGATGATGGCGATGATCTCCTCCAATTCCCCGTCCCGGCAGGGTGCCAGAACGGAGTTTCTGGTGCTATTTCATGGAATCTGGTGGTGGCGGCAGAGCGGAACTCCTTCTGGAAAAACGTCGAATCCCCCTCAGTTTTTACGTCAGAAGGCTCCTTGTAGGCGAAGAGAGAGGCCGAGGGGGTGTCTGGGGGGGCCACACCACCCCCTAGCACAGCATGGCCTGGCCCGCGCCACCAGGTGGTGTGGCCACCCCCTGGCTCTTCTCTGTCTCGTATTCTGGCTCCTGGAGTCTTCGAGTGAAATAGGATTTTTAGCATATTTTCCGGGATTTTTCCTGATAGTTGCTTTTCTGCACAAAAAGTAGACAACAAGACAATTCTGCTGAAAACAGCGTCAGTCCGCGTTAGTTGCATTCAAATCACACAAGTTTAGAGGAGAAACAATAGCAAAAGTGTTCGGGAAAGTAGATACGTTTTGGACATATCAACTCCCCCGAAGCTTAGCTTATTGCTTGTCCTCAAGCAATTCAGTTGAAAACTGAGTGCGATAAAAGAACTTTCACGAACACATTTGCTTCATATGATGTAAATATTCTCAGCAATGTGATCAACTACTTGGACAATTCATAATAAAGAGTATGCAACCAAGTCTACTTAATAGTCTTTGCAAGCTATGAAGAGATTCCAACTCAAGAATAATAAGTAGCATGAAGCACAAACATAAGCAACATTACAACGCTCATAAAAAGGTATGATAGAGTGGTATCTCGCTTTCCTTTGATTATGAATGCCAAGGCACCTCTGAAGTTCAAGTGATGACTAGAAGTAAATATATCAAAGATACAAGCATCAAAGTCATAACACAAATAATCAAGTAATGGAACAAACACAAAGAATGACAACTATGCTCTCAAGAAGGTGCTCAAAGAATATGTGGAGACTCAACAAGTAGAAGAAATGGTTTTTAATGATTTTGAAAGGCTTCCAAATGCTAAAAGTATGATACTCGTTAGCTTTGAACTCTCATTGCCCCTATCATAAGCATATTTAATGTGGTTAAGGTGAAAGTGACACAACTAAGAGGATATGCTTGACAAGTTATAAATCGAAGTCTCATGCCCCTTACTTACGAAGACCGATCCTCATGCTACTCAATTTCAGTCACAAGTAAGCTCTTGTCATTGTAAGTATATATGTATCATAGAGAACCGCCAATAGGGTACCCCTTGCACATGACACGGGAGCTATCCCATAATCAAAATAACAAGGCAAGCAGACAATGAGCATCTCGGCGATATTTTTATTTACTATGTGCATAGATTTTTATTGAGGATGCTTCATAGAATGCTCATTATGGTTATGCTGCAAGTTTCCACCATGATTAGGCATGGCTTAGGCTAGCGGCACAGGCGTTTCTCTAACATACATACAAACTCCATGATCTTACAAGTTCCACTTTTATTTCACACCTCCGGGATCCATAAGCAAAAGAACATGATATCAACTAGGTGCAAAGTACCTATGAAGCTTTGAAAGCGGTCCCCATGATACATGGTTCTGCTAACTTCAACTCATAAAGCGCAAGCATATGCGCAACAAAGAAGGACGCAATGGTTCAGGTTTATTAAGTGCAAGAAAATAAAGTGTGCCATCAAGTTTGTGAGAGCTTTACTAACTAACTTTCTCATAACAAGCAAACATTTTATTCGGAAGAAAACAAGGCATATTGAATATGCACGGAGGTAGCAAATGATGCTAATGGGTAGGTATGGTGGACACTTTGGAAATATTTGGTTTAGGGAGTTGGGAACTTGAGTAAGACATACTCAGTGAAAGTGAAGGCTAGCAATAGTAAGGGAGCGACAAAGGAAAAATAATTCATCAAGGCTTAACTGAATATCACAGTCCTATGCATGCGTGAGCATGTGCCAAGTCAATTCAAATGAAACATTCAGAGGAGGATAACACGGTGTCATACCAATTTATGAATAGAGCAATGCAAGCAAACATTCATAAGACATGCTACAAACTATTAGCGAGCTGGAGCTAATCATAAGAAAGCAAGAACTACTAAGCATCCAAAGATAACATACACCCTACTGCAACGGACTAAGCAAGCTCACAATGATGAGTATATGTACAAAAATGAAGACAAATAGAGTTCATTACCAGCCTCTTACCACGCCTCGAGTTGTCATTGATCCTCATTATTGCTCTTCACTTGTGTAATTTGAATAATAATATGAAACCAATATCCACGGAGGACTGCCAAACCCTGTAGCAAACTCGCAAAAACCAAAGAAGAACGACACATATTTTTGGTGTTTTCGATTTTTAAACAAGAACCAAAAGGGAAAAACAAGCAAAGCAAAATCTTTTTGGGTTTTTCAAATAGTTCGAACAAAGCAAAAAGGCAAAAGCAAACCAAGGAAAAAAGAAGAAGCAAACCAAAGAGAAACAACAAAAATATTTTTGGTCTTTTTGTGTTTTTAGAAAGCAAAAACAAAGAAGAACGAAAACTAAAAAGAGAACGAAAACATGAATATACAAAGTACCGACGCAACATGATATGGAGATGAGTGCGGTGTCGGCGTACCTCCCCCAAGCTTAGGCTTTTGTCCTAAGTGGCTATCAATCCCAAGCTGGCCAGGATGAAGTGTCACCTGTTGGAGATATGCCTAAGAGGCAATAATAAAGTGGTTATTATTATATCTTTATGTTTATGATAAATGTTTACATCCCATGCTATAATTGTATTAACCGGAAACATTAATACTTGTGTGTTTTGTAAACATAAAAGAGTCCCTAGTAAGCCTATTGTTAAACTAGCTTGTTGATTAATGGATGATCATGGTTTCCTGATCATGGACATTGGATGTCGTTAATAACAAGATCATATCATTAGGAGAATGATGTGAGGGACACACACCCGTAGTAAGCATAGCATAAGATCAAATCATTAAGTTCGTTTGCTATAAGCTTTAAAAAACATAGTAACCTAATCCTTCGACCATGAGGTTATGTTAATCACCATCACCGGATGGGTACTTTGATGACATCAAACACCGCTTCATAACTGGGTGGTCATAAAGGTGTCATTGGGTATTCTGAAAGTATGTGTTGAAGAGCATGGACCAAGATTGGGATTTTTCCATCCATATGACGGATAGATATGATCTGGGCCCTCTCGGTGGAATGTCATCTAATTAGCTTGCAAGCATGTGACTGGGTCACAAGGGATGACATAACATGGAACGAGTAAAGAGTACTTATCAGTAATGAGGTAGAACTAGGTATGGAGATACCGACGATCAAACCTCGGATAAGTATAGTATCGCGTGACAAAGGGAATTGGTTTCGTAAGTTAATGGTTCTATCGATCACGAAGTCATCATTGAGTATGTGGGAGCCGTTATGGATCTCCAGATCCTGCTGATGGTTATTGATCGGAGAGGTGTCTTCATCATGTCTGCATATTCACGAACCGTAGGGTGACACACTTAAGGTTCGAAGTTGTTTTAAGTAGATATGGAATGTGCGTTGGAGACTGAATGTTGTTCGGAGTCTCGGATTGGATCCGGGACATCACGAGGAGATCCGGAATTGTCCGGAGAATAAGATTCATATATTGGGTATCATTTTCTGAGTTAGGAAATGTTCCGGAGTATTTGTATGAGGATTCTAGAAGGTTTCGGAATGTTCCGGAAGGTTCTGGAAGATTTCTTGGAGTTTGCTTGAAAACCAAGAAAGGATCAAGGAGTCCTTGTGGGGCAAGACAAGGATTCGTGGGGGAGGAGGACTCCTCCCCCCCTCCCAATCCGCCGGCCAAGGAAGGGAGGGGAGTCCTACTAGGACTCCCCCTCCCATGGCGCCTCCCTCCTTTAAATAGAGGGGTGGAGGCACCACCCCTGGGCCCCTCCACTACTCCAAACCCTAGCCGCCTCTCTCCTCCTCCTTTCTTCTGCTCAGGCTTAGGCGAAGCCCTGCAGAATTCTCTACTCCACCACCACCACCACCACGCCATCGTGCTGCTGGGATTCGGTGGAGAAGATCTACTACCTCCGCTGCTCGCTGGAACGGGGAGAGGAAGGTCTGCTTCGACTCTGCACGTGTGACCGACTGCGGAAGCGCTGCCGGAACGCGGCGCCGGAAGGATCGTCCACACGATCTTGAGATCGGCAAGTGATCGACTGCATCAACCACGAGATCCAATCTCGTAACGCTTTCGGATCTACAAGGGTTAGTACAGATCTATCTCGTTGCACATGTCTAATAGATTAGATCTTGGCTTTTATCTAGATTAGATCTCGGTTTTGTTCGTTCTTGCGGTAGAAATTTTTTGTTTTCCATGCTACGAACCCTTCAGTGGTATCAGAGCCGTATCTATGCGTAGATCTGTTGCACGAGTAGAACACAATGGTTTTGAGGGCGTTGGTGCTCGTGCCGTCTTTTGCTTTGTGTACTTTGCATCTTGCGGTATGGTGGGATGAAGTGGCTCGGGCTAACCTTACATGTCATTGCACATGAGACTTGCTCCACGCTTGACGTGTAACTTGCTTTGCACAAGTGGCTTTGCGGGTGTCTATCTCTCTCACCATAGTATAGATCCAATCTACACTTTGCACTTGATAGCACTTGTATCAATGTTGTGGTTCATGTTCGTAGGTAAGATCCGTTCTTATTCGAAAGCCTCAAGCCACGTAAAACATGCAAAGAAAATTAGAGGCGTCTAACTTGTTTTTTCAGGGGTTTTGTGATGTGATATGGCCATCATGTGATTGTGATTATATTTGATGTATGCAATGATCCTTGTTGTAATATGGCAATCGGCAGGAGCCTAATGGTTGTCTTCAATTCTGTTAAGAACTGCGTGTCTATTCATCTTGTAATAGCTTTGTTCCAAGTAGTTGTAATAGTTGCTAGTGATGATGGACAAACATGAAGCGGCGCCACTGACCTTGACGCCATGCTGGTGATGATGGAGATCATGTCCGTGCTTTGGAGATGGAGATCAAAGGCACAAGAAGAAAGGGCCATATCATATCACACTAATTATGAATTGCCTGTGATGTTAATCCTTTATGCATCTTGTATTGCTTAGATCGCGACGGTAGCATTATAAGATGATCCCTCTCACTAAATATCAAGTAATAAAGTGTTCGGGCACCGTTGCTAAGACTCGTCGTTTCGAAGCGTCTCGTGATGATCGGGTGTGATAGACTCTACATGTGCATACAACGGGTGTAAGCCAGATTTGCATATGCGGAAACTAAGGTTAACCTTGACGAGCCTAGCAGGTACAAACATGGTCTCGGAACACGGAATACCGAAAGGTAAAGCATGAGTCATATGGATGATATGATGATCATGTTGATTGTTCGCCTTTAAAGCTACATCATCTCACGTGATGATCGGACTTGGTGTAGTGTATTTGGTTCGTGTAATCACTAAAACAACTCGAAGGATGTTGTTTTGAGTAGGAGTTCATTTGTAATTTGGATTAGTCAAACTCAATTTATCATAAACACAATCAAAGTGAATTTGCATAGTTTGTTGTAGTCATTGGCATCCGTTCACCACCTTACGCTTAGTCATAGTTGAGATAGTGGAACTATAGAAATTATGGATATTTACTTTACAAACTGGTATCGTATTATTTTGAATGTCAATTTAAAGTTTATAAGTCCTATTGCAAACTTTCAGCAAACTCTATTTGCTCCATGAAGTTTGATAAGTAGTATTAAATCAAGAGTAACAATTCCAGTGTTAGTATCTAATGTATCATGTTTGCCTCCATGATTCTTGATACTCAAAAGATTGTTTTTAATATCAAGTTTATCTAAGAGCTGAAAGCAATGTTTCAGAAACCATCATATGTGAAAGGTATTGCGATATCTAAAACAATGTGTTGGTTACAACATGATAGAGTATACGTCCTCATATTTGATGAGAATTTGTGAAGGTTGGAGACGCTGGTCGTCCTAATCCTCCAAAAGGTTTTGAAAAAGAAACATTATACTCGCAATTCACCTTTATAAGCTATAGCAGCTTGATCATGAAAGTTGTCATGATAAGGATGAATAGAAGATGTAAGTAAAATGTTTACTACACTAAAATATTACTAAAGAATGGATTTTTGAAAGAACACCAAACATTTGATGATGGTGATCCACCTCAAAGTGCAAGTCCAAAGGTATTAGTAGTTGACAATATACGCTTTGTACCATGTGTCATGTTGATGACACCACTATTGATGTTGATAGATTCTTTTAAAAGAAAAGAAATTGCTGAAAGAGAATCTATAAAATATTTGGCAGAAAATAAAAGGTTGAAGATGTCCAACTTAGGCATATAGAAGATATACATGTTATGGTTGTATTCCTTGCTTGTTAAACAATGTGGTTCTTAGGTATTGGATACCGGTATTGGATATCGAATTGGTTGGTGTGAAGTGTCATACAGGACAACACAATTCATGAACTGCAATGGCCTAAGTAACTAGCAAGAGAATATGTGATGATGTTCATCGAAAACAAACAAAGGGTTGTTGTGTTGCTCGTTAACATCAAAGCTTGCCTTCAAGATTTGTTTCAATAATTGTTATTTTGATCAGGTATTATGATGACAAAAGATTGTTCAAATAATTACCGTATTCCATAATAGATGGATAATATACAAGTCTGGTAGGAGAAATAACGACCATAAAACTAATGCTAAAATGCCGCAAGACAAATGATTGAAAGATCACTTGCGAAGTGACATCGCCGTTTAAATTATATTGAAAGGATATATGAAGAAACTCCATGTTGATGGATTTTTGGAGTCTTTCATTTGGATCAAATGACGCTTGTGATACTTTCCTGGAGATAATTGAAACTCCGTTCGTAGGCCAAAAGAGGAACGGACGACTAACTGATTGGGATTTGTACATATTGATGTATATAGTCCATTATGTGTAGTCGTGGCGATGGATTTCAACTTCATATGCTTTCTCCGAAGATTTGAGTAAGTATATGTATATGCTTACTCAATAAGGAAGAAGTATGAAACATTTGAAAAATGTTCAAAGACTTTCAAGATGAAGTGGAAAATCATTGTAACAAGAAAATAAAAGAGTTTATGATTGGATAATAAAGAAAGATGTTTGAGTTACAAGTTTATCAAAACACCTAAGATTTGAGGAATCGTTCCATGGATTTGCATTTCCCAAAACACCATAGGAGTATGGAGTGTTCAAGATATGTAATGAAACCTTGTTTGACATGGTAAGATCAAAGGTGTCATTTATAAAACTGCCATTATATATTAAAGATTAAAGCTTTAGTGACTACCGTTTTACACTGAAAAGAGCTCCATCGTGATCCGTTGAAATGACACCATATGAGTTATGGTTTGGGATAAAACCCGAATTGTCTTTTCTTAAATTTTGGTATGCTATGCATAAGTAAAATGTTTACAACCAAAGTCGGATAAGCACGTCTTTATAGGTTATTCCAAAGAATTTGTTGGGAATTTCTCCATAACGCCGAGGACAAAAGAGTTTGTCGCTTGGAACGTCAAGTTTCTTGAGAAGGAATTTTTCGTGAAAAGTTAAGTGAGAGGACAATAGAACTTTGATAAGGTTGTTGAACCTTAGCTATATGTGCTAAGTAGTGCAGCGCCGGAAATTGTCCCGGAGGCGGCCACAATGCTCATGGCTCTCGTGATTACAAAAGGTGTGATCTCGGAGATTAGAGTTCCTATAGAACCGTGTGGGTCGGTAAGAATCAAATAGTAAGATTTGATAAGCAAGTCGTTATTGTTTTGACAATGATGAACCGACTACATGCAAAGAAGCGATGATGGGCCCTGAATCCATAAAATGACTAGAAGTCATGGAATCCGTGATAGTATCCATACACGCGAAATCAAGTTTCTGAACTTAAAAGACCCTCTGGAAAGGTGCAAGACCTTACAGTCGTATATGGATCTATAAATAGACATGGATGTTTCACATCTATGACATAGTCGACATGTCGGAAAGAGTTTACGACAATGTTCAAGGAATTGATTATGATAAGATTTGATCTTTCATAGCGATATTTAGTCTTGACGGATTAATGTAGCAACCACTACATTTATTTTGGTATATGGTAGTTGAACAAACAAAACAAGTTCTTCTAATAGAATGGTTACCTAGGACGTGTACATGACCCGATCCAAAGGGTTTTGTTAATTCAAAGGATGCTAAAAGAGTATGCAAAACTTCAATGGTTGAAGTGAGCATCGCGGAGTTGGAATCTTCAGAGACGATGAAGATGTTTGCATTTTGCAAGAAATTAAGTGGGACCGCTAAAGATATATTTCTAATACATTATGTGAAAGACATATTGTTGATTAGAAATAATGTATCTTTTATTGACACAGGTTAAGAATTTCATTTCGATGAAAGACTTAGGCATAACTAGAGAATTAGGCATCAATGTCTATATGAATAGATGAGGCGCTAATATGGTTTTGCCAAATGTACATAAACAAGATGTTGAATGAGTTCAATATGGAAACAACAAGAAAGGTTCTTGACGCACGGAAAGGACTAAATCAAGATTCAAGTGTGTTGACACGAGATTCAAGGGTTTTGACACTTGGTGAAATCACAAGAATATTTTGATCAATCATTCTTTGAGATGTACACATCCAGATATGTCCTATGCTCTAAATGTTATGAGCATATACCAGAATGATTCATAAGATGATCATTGGACAATAGTAAAGATATTCTTATGAGCTTTGGAAGAACTAATAATATATCATGTATAAGTGACAAATAGTTAAAGGTAGTTCATTGTAAAGTATTACATTGATACTAGTTTTGTCACAAGATACAAATTAAATTTATCTCAATTTAGACTATGGGTGGCACAATATAATGGAAAGGATGTTCCATGATGGATTTGGATGAGTTCCAAAGTTGAGATATTGTGACGAATACTACAACAAAAGGCTAAGTATATAACTGCTATAGTAGCAGCAAAGGAGGGCATTTGTGTTAAGTAGTTTGTTATCAAACTAGGCGTGGTTCATAGCGGGATAATACTATGAAGATACATTGTACGACAATTGTATCAACATGATTTAATCCCACGGAACTAAAGGTCTCACCAAAAGACCAAATTTATACAATGACATCTCATTGGAGAATGAGTAATGCGTAGAGATGCAAGGACATGCAAATATACATGGACCTGGAAGCGTCAGATCCGAAGATTATGTTTACCACTAGCAATAGTGTCTATACAACACCAGAAAGCCATAGGTGTTGAATGCACAAGTTTTTTAAACTAGATTATTGACTCTAGTGCAAGTGAGAGACTGTTGGAGATATGCCCAAGAGGCAATAATAAAGTGGTTATTATTATATCTTTATGTTTATGATAAATGTTTACATCCCATGCTATAATTGTATTAACCAGAAACATTAATACTTGTGTGTTTTGTAAACATAAAAGAGTCCCTAGTAAGCCTATTGTTAAACTAGCTTGTTGATTAATGGATGATCATGGTTTCCTGATCATGGACATTGGATGTCGTTAATAACAAGATCATATCATTAGGAGAATGATGTGATGGACACACACCCGTAGTAAGCATAGCATAAGATCAAGTCATTAAGTTCGTTTGCTATAAGCTTTAAAAAACATAGTAACCTAATCCTTCGACCATGAGGTTATGTTAATCACCATCACCGGATGGGTACTTTGATGACATCAAACACCGCCTCGTAACTGGGTGGTCATAAAGGTGTCATTGGGTATTCTGAAAGTATGTGTTGAAGCGCATGGACCAAGATTTGGATTTGTCCATCCATATGATGGATAGATATGATCTGGGCCCTCTCGGTGGAATGTCATCTAATTAGCTTGCAAGCATGTGACTGGGTCACAAGGGATGACATAACATGGAACGAGTAAAGAGTACTTATCAGTAACAAGGTAGAACTAGGTATGGAGATACCGACGATCAAACCTCGGATAAGTATAGTATCGCGTGACAAAGGGAATTGGTTTCGTATGTTAATGGTTCTATCGATCACGAAGTCATCGTTGAGTATGTGGGAGCCGTTATGGATCTCCAGATCCCGCTGATGGTTATTGATCGGAGAGGTGTCTTCATCATGTCTGCATATTCACGAACCGTAGGGTGACACACTTAAGGTTCGAAGTTGTTTTAAGTAGATATGGAATGTGCGTTCGAGACCGAATGTTGTTCGGAGTCTCGGATTGGATCCGGGACATCACGAGGAGATCCAGAATTTTCCGGAGAATAAGATTCATATATTGGGTATCATTTTCTGAGTTAGGAAATGTTCCGGAGTATTTGTATGAGGATTCTAGAAGGTTTCGGAATGTTCCGGAAGGTTCTGGAAGATTTCTTGGAGTTTGCTTGAAAACCAAGAAAGGATCAAGGAGTCCTTGTGGGGCAAGACAAGGAGTCGTGGGGGGGGGGGGGGGGGGAGGACTCCTCCCCCTCTCCCAATCCGCCGGCCAAGGAAGGGAGGGGAGTCCTACTAGGACTCCCCCTCCCATGGCGCCTCCCTCCTTTAAATAGAGGGGTGGAGGCGCCACCCCCTGGCCCCCTCCACTACTCCAAACCCTAGCCGCCTCTCTCCTCCTCCTTTCTTCTGCTCAGGCTTAGGCGAAGCCCTGCAGAATTCTCTACTCCAACACCACCACCACGCCGTCGTGCTGCTGGGATTCCGCGGAGAAGATCTACTACCTCCGCTGCTCGCTGGAACGGGGAGAGGAAGGTCTGCTTCGACTCCGCACGGGTGACCGACTGCGGAAGCGCTGCCAGAACGCGGCGCCGGAAGGATCGTCTAATAGATTAGATCTTGGCTTTTAGCTAGATTAGATCTGGGTTTTGTTCGTTCTTGCGGTAGAAATTTTTTGTTTTCCATGCTACGAACCCTTCAGTGGTATCAGAGCCGTATCTATGCGTAGATCTGTTGCACGAGTAGAACACAATGGTTTTGTGGGCGTTGATGCTCGTGCCGTCTTTTGGTTTGTGTACTTTGCATCTTGCGGTATGGTGGGATGAAGCGGCTCGGGCTAACCTTACATGTCATCGCACATGAGACTTGCTCCACGCTTGACGTGTAACTTGCTTTGCACAAGTGGCTTTGCGGGTGTCTGTCTCTCTCACCATAGTATAGATCCAATCTACACTTTGCACTTGATAGCACTTGTATCAACGTTGTGGTTCATGTTCGTAGGTAAGATCCGTTCTTATTCGAAAGCCTCAAGCCACGTAAAACATGCAAAGAAAATTAGAGGCGTCTAACTTGTTTTTGCAGGGGTTTTGTGATGTGATATGGCCATCATGTGATTGTGATTATATTTGATGTATGCAATGATCCTTGTTGTAATATGGCAACCGGCAGGAGTCTAATGGTTGTCTTCAATTCTGTTAAGACCTGCGTGTCTATTCATCTTGTAATAGCTTTGTTCCAAGTAGTTGTAATAGTTGCTAGTGATGATGGACAACCATGAAGCAACGCCACTGACCTTGACGCCATGCTGGTGATGATGGAGATCATGTCCGTGCTTTGGAGATGGAGATCAAAGGCACAAGAAGAAAGGGCCATATCATATCACACTAATTATGAATTGCCTGTGATGTTAATCCTTTATGCATCTTGTATTGCTTAGATCGCGACGGTAGCATTATAAGATGATCCCTCTCACTAAATATCAAGTAATAAAGTGTTCGTCCTTAGTTGGCACCGTTGCTAAGACTAGTCGTTTGTCGTGATGATCGGGTGTGATAGACTCTACGTGTGCATACAACGGGTGCAAGCCAGATTTGCACATGCGGAAACTAAGGTTAACCTTGACGAGCCTAGAATGTACATACATGGTCTCGGAACACGGAATACTGTAAGGTAAAACATGAGTCATATGGATGATATGATGAACATGTTGATTGTTCGCCTTTAAAGCTACATCATCTCACGTGATGATCGGACTTGGTGTAGTGGATTTGGTTCGTGTAATCACTAAAACAACTCGAGGGATGTTGGTTTGAGTAGGAGTTCATTTGTAATTTGGATTAGTCAAACTCAATTTATCATAAACACAATCAAAGTGAATTTGCATAGTTTGTTGTAGTCATTGGCATCCGTTCACCACCTTACACTTAGTCATAGTTGAGATAGTGGAACTATAGAAATTTTGGATATTTACTTTACGAACTGGTATCGTATTGTTTTGAATGTCAATTTAAAGTTTATAAGTCCTATTGCAAACTTTCAGCAAACTCTATTTGCTCCATGAAGTTTAATAAGTAGTATTAAATCAAGAGTAACAATTCCAGTGTTAGTATCTAATGTATCATGTTTGCCTCCATGATTCTTGATACTCAAAAGATTGTTTTTAATATCAAGTTTATCTAAGAGCTGAAAGCAATGTTTCAAAAGATCTACAAGGGTTAGTACAGATCTATCTCGTTGCACATGTCTAATAGATTAGATCTTGGCTTTTATCTTGATTAGATCTGGGTTTTGTTCGTTCTTGCGGTAGAATTTTTTTCTTTTCCATGCTACGAACCCTTCATCACCCTGGTACGACGAAGAGGTCCTCTCATCCTGGTGCGAGCTCGAGTACGTCCCTCCGTAATGCGCGGAGTAATCATAGGAGGGCACATCCTCCTGGTGCTTCTCGTGGAAACCCAGCAAGCGAAGCTGCTCGTCTACCTCCTCCTTGGAGCGCGACCACGGTCTCGTATGAACACTAAACAAAGCAGGCTGTGGCAAAAGGATCTCCCTTTCATCCCCGTCAGTGAAAAGCATCATATATACTAGATTGTTCAAATCAGAGGTAGCAGGGACAAAGTGATGAGTTTTCATGGCAACAAGGTCAAGCCTCTATGGTGCCAGCATAGCATCATAGGGATCCACTGAAAGACCTAATGCATTGACTATGCGCCATGCAATGATGCCCCCATAGATAGGCCCCCAGCAGCTAGGCGGCGAGCAATAAGCGAGCCAAGATTGCACCGAGTATCATTGTTAAGCACAGCAGCAAGGAGTGCTAAATGATAGTTGGAGATATTACTTGTGTTCTCCCTACCCAGTACACTAGTAGCAAGATAATATGCAAAGTATCTAAGAGCAGGGAGTTGGATATTTCTTATCTTTCCGTGCTGCGCCACGCAGTCATCATCATTGGTCACCCCTCGGTAAAGCTCCAACAAATCAGCGGGTTGCCCTTGAATTTTCTTCATGGTCCCTGTCATACGCACACCTACAATACTGCAAAATCTCTCCAAAGGCATGGTGAGGGCAGATCATAGATTTTGAAAGAGACAGTAGATTGATAGGGTGTGTTAGTAAACGTGAAGCTCTCAACAAAAGTTTTGGTGAGCATAGCGTATTGTGCACTCTCATCTTGCATATATGAGGTCAAACCAACCCTCTCAATCAGTAGCAAGAAATCATCAAGAGTACCTGCAGCTTGTAAGAAAGTAAAACAAGGAAAAGAGGATGGGTGAGCATCCCCATCATCCCTTTCACTGCCAATACGAGTTGCAATGAGATCTTCATTGTATGATGGTCTAGCTTGAGAGGCTGTTCTTGAGGGCCTCGACCTCCTATGTGCATCACTCTCAAATATCTCTCCAAAAGTATGGTTGTTCATGCTTGGTATTCTGAAATTTAAAAACCTATTAAAAAGTGATTGCAAAGTAGATATAATGAATGATTCTACTCATAGGGACTTCCAAGAGGCCTAAACATGCATCACAACTATATCTCTAAGCATCAAACAAGCTTACAAGCTCTCATAACTAGTCACCTACAGCAGCAAAATACTCAACATATAATCCACTAAACACAAATCTACTTGGACAATGGGAGGAGTCACATACCTGGGAACAAATGCTCCAAATTTCAGCAAGAAAGATGGGCTGAGCAAGGAGATCGACAAAATCTAGAGCAAGCACAGCAAGAACGCGATTTTGAGCTATGAACTGGAGCTTACTCGGGAGAGAGAAGAAAGTGGCAGGTGAGAGAGTTAGTGGGGGCCAGGGGTGGCCCACACCAGGGCATGGCGCCACCTAGGGCTGGCCGCGCCACCAGGTGGTGTGCCTGCCTGGTGGGCCTCCCGGTACCTCCCAGGTACTCCTCTGCCCCTTTTTTCACGTAAAAATTTAATATGAATTTTCTGGAAACTTTCGAGACACTTTATTTTTGGGCACTTTTCAGAAATAGAAGAATGATTTTTCTGTCAGACAGATTTTTTTTCTTTTGGAAACATGATGCTAGGACAAAACAAGGCTAGAACTACATGAGTTCTAACATGCAAGCAACTAACAACAAAAAGAAAACTAAATGAAAGCAAAAACTAAAATGCAAAGGATAGAAATAAACGGAGATAATCATAATGAAAACATTGTTTTGTTCAATGGAATCCTTTTGTTAACAAGGTTGATCAAGTCTTGCTACCAAAACAATTGCATATGAGACAAAACTTTGTACTCCACTAATGATTATGTTACCTTAACCTTGATAGCAATGGTCCCAATCATAATAGTTTCAATTTTTTCTCTTGGTATGGGACAATATATTTCTCCAACTTGAATGCCTTCAACATGTTCAATTGAATTCAAACCATAAGTCCTTTCAATCTTCTTGGGGAAATAGACAGTATGTTCCTTGTCATTAACATTGAAGGTCATCTTTCCTTGATTACAATTAATAACAGCTCCTGCAGTATTAAGAAAAGGTCTCCCAAGAAAAATAGACATATTAATCATCTTCAGGCATTTCAAGCACAAAAAAGTCAGTCAATATCAAGCAATTGTGAGCCACCTGAACAGGTACATCCTCACATATACCCACAAGAATAGTGATAGATTTATCAGCCATTTGCAAAGATATATCAGTTGGTATTAATTTTTTAAGTTGAAGCCTCTTATAGAGAGAGAAAGGCATAACACTAACTCCAGCTCCCAAATCACACAAAGCAGTTCTAACATAACTGTTCTTAAAAGAGAAAGGGATAGTTGGAATCCCTGGGTCTCCAAGTTTCTTAGGAACCTTAGCATTGAAGGAATAATTAGCAAGCAAAGTAGAAATTTCTTCATTAGGGATCTTCCTTTTATTCGAGACAATGTCCTTCATATACTTTGAGTAAGGAGGCAATTTAATAGCATCAGTCAAAGGAATTTGCAAGAATAAAGGCTTCATCCACTCACAAAACTTATTATAGTGTTCTTCTTCCTTTGACTTGTGTTTCTTGTCAGGGAAAGGCATAGGTTTTTGGACCCAAGGTTCTCTTTCACTACCATGTTTCTTAGCAATAAAATCTTCTTTGGTGTATTTAGTATTCTTAGTGTGGTTTTCAGGTTCTTCTTCAACTATTTCTTCATTAGGAACAACATTTTCTTCATTACCACTTTCAGTTTCAGCATCAGAGATAGATATACTATTAGGATCTATAGCAGGTTTAGAGGGTTCTACAACAATTTTATGTTTCCTTTTCCTTTTCTTATGAGTAGAGCCACTATTTTCAGCTTGTTGAGAATCCTGCTCAATTCTTTTGGGATGCCCCTCAGGATATAGAGGATCCTGGGTAGCATCACCACTTCTAGTTCTAATTTCATAAGGATGTTTTTCTTTAGCAGCATTAACTAGCAAGTCGTTTTGCACTTTAACGAGTTGATCTATTTGAGTTTGAACCATTTTAAAGTGTTTAACAATCATTTTAACATCATTAGAGGTTCTTTCCACAATATCTTTCAACTCAACAATAGCTCTAGTTTTTTCCATTAGATGATTTTGCACCCTTTTATTAAAGTTATCATGCTTAACATTAATGATATCAAATTCTTCTAAGCATTGATCAGGAGGTTTAGAGTAAGGGATATCACCTTCATCAAAGTGTTGGAGAGAGTGTACCTCAATAGTGGATGAGTAGGGAATAGGCTTACATAGTTCTTCTATAGAAGGTAAATTCTTGACATCTGCAGCTTTAATTCCCTTCTCCTTAAGACATTTCTTAGCTTCCTTCATCACTTCATCATTTAATTCAATAACTCCCCTTTTATTTGATGTTGGAATAGGCACAGGAATAGATGGTTCAGGTACAATTACTTCAGGTATAGCTTGTTTAGGAGGAGTCCAATCTTCATAATTCTTGCTTATTTTAGCCATTTATTTCTCAGCTTCCTTAGGAGTCCTATTCCTGAAAACACAATCAGCACAACTATCTAGGTATGTCCTAGATTCCTCGGTTAGTCCATTATAAAATATATCAAGAAGCTCATTCTTAGGTAATGGACTTCCAGCCTGTGCATGAATCAAAGCACAAAACCTTGCCCAAGATTCGGGCAATACCTCTTTTTCTCCCTATTTAAAATCAAAAAGTTCCTGCAAAATAGCATGTCTAGCACTGAGAGGAAAATATTTCTGCAGGAAAGTACTAATCAAGCACTCATGGCTATCAATAGATCCAGGAGGTAAATTACTAAACCAAGTTTTAGCTTCTCCTTTCAGTGAAAAAGGGAAAATCTTAGCAACAAAGTAAGTACGCATCTTAATATCATTAGAAAACAAGCCACTCATGGTAGAAAGTTCATTCATATGTGCTACCGCACTTTCATTCTTAGTCCCACAAAAAGGTTCTTTCTCGACAATAGCTATGTAAGATAGATCGAGAGAGAAATCATAATATTCATCTATAATGTTTATGGGAGAAGCAGCAAACTTAGCATCAGGAGATAATTTGGGTATAATAGTACGCCTCTCAAGGAGACTCTTAGCAGCGCTCCTATCATGGGTGTTCTTACATTCTTTAATAAATTCATCAGTCATCTCAACATAACCATCTTCAATATTATAACTCTCACTAGACTCAGGTGAACTAACAGGTATGGTAGTGTCTTCATTAGGAGTTTCGGTATTTCCACCTATAGTTCTAGCAATCGTAGCATCTAGGAAATGACCTAATGAACCACTCTTATCAAGCACAGTAGAAGCAACATCATAAGCATCAGAAGTTTCAGATTCAGCAGTCGTAGTAGTGTGTGTAGCATGTGTATGTGGTGGTGTAAGGAACTTACTCAAAACAGACTGTGAATCAAGAGCAGCAGAGGTGTTCAGAACCGTACCTCTTCTTGTAGTGGATGATAAAATAGGAACTTTGCCATCACGAGACTTACCCATGATGAATTGATAGCAGCGAACAATAAAGAATCCAAGTGAACTTGATAAATAAAGCTATGCTCCCCGGCAACGGCGCCCGAAAATAGTCTTGATGACCCACAAGTATAGGGGGTGTATCGCAGTATTTTCGAGGGAAGTGAAACCCAATTTATTGATTCGACACAAGGGGAGCCAAAGAATATTTATAAGCCTTAACAACTGAGTTGTCAATTTAGCTACACCTGGAAACAATCTTGCTCACAGCAGTTTATTAGTAGCAACAGTTTTGCAGTAGGAATAGTAAAGTAACAGCAGTAGTAAAGCAAAGACAGTAGTAACAAAAGCAGTAAACAGTGGGATTCGAGTGCAGTAGGCATAGGGATGGATGGACGGGCGTTGCATGGACAAGACAATTCACATAGCAATCAGAACATAGGACAATTGCAGATAAATAAGATAAAGCATCCATGTACTAGACAATCCTAGGCATGTGTTTCATATATAGTCATACGTGCTCGCAATGAGAACTTGCACAATATCTTTTGTCCTGCCAGCCCGTTTGTAGCGGGGCCTCTAGGGAACTACTGGCAATTAAGGTGCTCCTTTTAATAGAGCACCGAAGCAAAGCATTAACACTCCATGAACACATGTGATCCTCACATCATAGCCATTCCCTTCCGGTTATCCCGATTTCTGTCACTTCGGGGCCATAGGTTCCGGACAACAACGTGTGTATGCAACTTGTAGATAAGACCAAAAACAATACTATCATAATGAATCAATAACATGTTCAGATCTGAAATCATGGCACTCGGGCCCTAGTGACAAGCATTAAGCACAACAAGTCGCAACAAAGTCATAAAGCACTAATAAAAGATACTAGGCACCATGCCTAACAATCTGATGCCATTACATGAACGATCTCATCCAATCCCTACCATCCCCATAGCCTACAGCGGGGGATTACTCACTCATAGATGGGGGAAACATGGATGGTCGATGGAGAAGCGATGGTGATGATGATGGCGATGATCTCCTCCAATTCCTTGTCCCGGCAGGGTGCCAGAACGGAGTTTCTAGTGCTGTTTCGTGGAATATGGTGGTGGCGGCGGAACGGAACTCCTTCTGGAAAAACGTCGAACCCCCCCCTCAGTTTTTAGGTCAGAAGGCTCCTTATAGGAGAAGAGAGAGGCCGAGGGGGTGCCTGGGGAGCCCACACCAACCCTGGCGCGGCCTGGCTTGGCTCGCGCCACCAGGTGGTGTGGCCACCCCCTGGCTCTTCTCCGTCTCGTATTCTGGCTCCTAGAGTCTTCGGGTGAAATAGGATTTTTGGCATATTTTCCGGGATTTTTCTTGATAGTTGGTTTTCTGCACAAAAAGTAGACACCAAGGCAATTCTGCTGAAAACAGCGTCAGTCCGCGTTAGTTGCATTCAAATCACACAAGTTTAGAGGAGAAACAATAGCAAAAGTGTTCGGGAAAGTAGATATATTTTGGACGTATTACTCGGACATTTCGTCGAACACCTTGTGTGCAATCAAAGAAAAAAAAAGCTAGCACCCACACCTCACACACAATCCAGCAAAATTTGGTGGGCAAAGGGCTAAGCTTATATATAGCCAGGGGAGGGTTTTTGGTCCCAGTTATTGCCACGAACCGGGACCAAAGCCCCTCCCGCGCGACATGTGGCCGCCCAGTAGCTCGCGCCCCACCCAGGTCATTGTTCATGGCACGACCCGGGACCAATGACCTGGGTGGAGGGCGCGCTGCTGGGCCGCCACGTGTCGTGCGGGAGGGGCTTTGGTCTCGGTTCGTGGCAATAACCGGGACCAATGCCCACCGTCGCTTCGTCTTCCCTGTGTATAAATATGAGGCCACAGCGCTCGCTTTCGCCATCGCCTCGGCCTCTCTATAGTCCATCTCCACCCCACCCCTTTAGCCATCGCCTCTCCACCGTGCCGTCGTCTCACCTCCCCTCCCTCTCCAATCTCCACCGCGCCGCCATGGAGGTGCCCACGCTCAACCACTACGAGGCGGCGATGTTTGCGTACTACGGCATCCTCGCGTCGCCGCGCGCGACCGTGCCCGCCGGATTTCGCATCAGCGAGGCTGGTGTGCCGGTGCCTCCACTCCTCAACCCTCGCGGATACGAGATGGAGTGCGTCATCGCGGAGCGTCGCCGCCAGCTGCCCGCATGGATGAGGGCGTTGCCCCGGTACGCGGCGGCCAGCGAGTACTGGCCCCGGCTGTTCAAGAAGGAGCGGAAGGTCAAGCTTGGCAACCGTATCGTGGACGGGCGCCTTGTGCACCCGGATCTCCGCAACCAAGAAGGGCGGGAGATGTTCTGGTCCGTCCATACCTGGACGGACCATCTACACCGCCATCGACGCCGCTAGCCGCGCAGAGGATCTCCGTCTCCCGAACAACGCCGAAATCGTGGAGATTTCGTCCGACGACGACGAGGAAGCCAGCGGCTCGGAGTACAGCGGCAGCGGAAGTGTTGTCGACTAGGAAAATTTGTAAAGTCGCATCTTTGTATGGAAAAATTTGTGGTCGAATAATAAAATGTCTCAATTTAGATCTTTGTCTCGATTAATTTATGAAAGATTTTTTCAAAAATACTGATCAATTCAATTTCTACCTCAAATTAATTTCTACCTCGAATTAATTTCTGCCCCGAATTAATTTACATTAATTGTCCTGGACTGCTGACCGTCGCGGGGTTTTTGGTCCCGGTTCGTGGCATGAACCGGGACCAATGCCACGCAGAGCGCCACCTGTGCGTCGCGAGGGCATTGGTCTGTGCGTCGCGAGGGCATTGGTCCCGGTTAATGCCACGAACCGGGACCAATGCTTAGAGATGAAGAGGGACTAATGCCTAGGCGGCATGAACCGGGACCGGTGCCTGGCATTGGTCCCGATTAAGGAAACGAACCGGGACCAATAGAATTTGGGCGCTGGACCAAAACCCTTCTTGTACCAGTGTTTATGCTCACCGATTTTTGATTATACGTACGGAAACTTGGCGTCACCTCGGCTTTCCGACTTTCCGTTAGAAGCCATACCCTGCGTTGCGAAAATCCGGCAAGCTTTGAGGTTGTGACATATTGGCAAAGGATGCACAATAGTGGGCCCACGTACCAAAAAACAAGGTTCTCAAGGATGCTTGGCGAAAATTGGCTCTACATGTGTGATCTAAGTTAAACCGGCTGCGTACGAGTACTTAGCCGCCATGCATAACAAGCACATGTGCAAGCACTCAACATGATCTATAATACCCTGATTTGTTCCTAGCTACCGAGTCAGGGCTCGAGAGCTAAACCGACTAAGTGCGTGGAACACGCCCCAAGTGGATTCAAGAAGAACGATAGTAGAAATGATCATTTAGCGTGGGGCTATTTTTGCTGGATTGCGCTCTATAAGACATGCGACCAGCCTCAAACCTTCCGGGCGATCTCAGTTTACTCCTGACACCATCTTGAGTTAGCTTATCGGCACCCGATGCTCGACACTGCACTAGTCACACGATGACATACGATTGGGGGTGGGGGTGACCTCTGTCTTCCTTAGAATGCCGGCGCAAGGCAAACCCTTGGTGCTCGGCAGTCTGATTTGCTATTTTACTACCACAAAAATGATCGGTTGAGTGACCTATGCCTTCTTACAGAGCCAGTGTGGGACAACCTCCTAGCACTCGACACTACCCGATCTGCTATTTACTAGTGCAAATATGATCGGTTGGGCGACCTCTACCCTCCTAACAGAGCTAGCACAAGACAAATCATTGGCGCTCAGCAACCCGACACTACAAAAATACCCCGTGCGCGGCACTTTTTTGGGACGGCATAAGCAAAAAATATCTGCAAAAGTTGGTTAGTTGACGGATGAGCAACCACGACACCATTTGGTTGCAGCAGTCACGTATACGTGGTGACACACACAATACCAACACATATTTGTATCGTGGTAGGTGGTACACAAGAGAGGCGGGTTTTAATGTCGCGCTTGGCCAACACGGACATTCGGTGTTGCGCCGTCCAATGCTTACACCGTTAATTGTGGGCGAATGGTCAAACACCTTCTACTGACTGGCCATGCATGTATCGCTGACATGTGTGTCCCACCATCCGCGCAACTGCTGGATACCGGTCTTTTCCTCTCTCACAATTAAATCCTGACTTTGCAGTTTGACCGGGAGCATAAATTGTGAATGCTTGGATGTTGCGCATCAAATGGAAAACACTTCCATTATGGTCCCTTCAAACGTGGGCCAAAAGCTGAAGATTGGATCACACTTGCCCAAATGGTCCAGACTTCCCCCTCTTCACTCCCCACTCTCTATATAACAAAGGAACACTAGCAACCAGTCCCATTTTCAGCCCCCACTATCTAACCCCACATCAACCCGCCTCCATAGAGAGAAACATAGAACAAACTCTAGATCTCCACGCGCAGCATCTTGGGCGGCCCTAGATGAACACGATCTAGAGATCCCTAGTTGTGCATGATCTTGTGTGGCCCAGCCGTGCCGGATCTTGCGCAGTCGTCGACTCTCCCAATCTTGCATGGCCTGGCTACACTGGATCTTGCGCGCACCAGCCCTGCCTTTCTCGTCCATTGTCATATCCGATATGTAGGTTTGTCCATCATTCTCTGTACTAATCTCATCTACTGATCGACTAGCCCCGCCCTTCTCGTTCTTTCTATAGTTGATCTATTTTTTCTTTCCGATCCACCACGATGTCATCATCATGGGGCGCTCACTGGATGGCAGCTGTATGGATGCGGTTGTCTCAATACCATCATATCAGCTGTATGGTGACCTCTGTCCTCCTCAGAATGCCCGCGCAAGGCAAACCCTTGGTGCTCGGCAGTCCGATTTGCTATTTTACTACCACAAAAATGATCGGTTGAGTGACCGTATGCCTTCTTATAGAGCCAGTGTGGGACAACCTCCTAGCACTCGACACTACCCGATCTGCTATTTACTAGTGCAAATATGATCGGTTGGGTGACCTCTACCCTCCTAACAGAGCTAGCACAAGACTAATCATTGGCGCTCAGCAACCCGACACTACAAAAATACCCCGTGCGCGGCACTTTTTTGGGGCGACATAAGCAAAAAATATCTGCAAAAGTTGGTTAGCCGACGGATGAGCAACCACGACACCATTTGGTTGCAGCAGCCACGTATACGTGGTGACACACACAATACCAACACATATTTGTATCGTGGTAGGTGGTACACAAGAGCGGCGGGTTTTAATGTCGCGCTTGGCCAACACGAACATTCGGTGTTGCGCCGTCCAATGCTTACACCGTTAATTGTGGGCGAATGGTTAAACACCTTCTACTGACTGGCCATGCATGTATCGCTGACATGTGTGTCCCACCATCCGTGCAACTGCTGGATACCAGTCTTTTCCTCTCTCACAATTAAATCCTGACTTTGCAGTTTGACCGGGAGCATAAATTGTGAATGCTTGGATGTTGCGCATAAAATGGAAAACACTTCCATTATGGTCCCTTCAAACGTGGGCCAAAAGCTGAAGCTTGGATCACACTTGCCCAAATGGTCCAGACTTCCCCCTCTTCACTCCCCACTCTCTATATAACAAAGGAACACTAGCAACTAGTCCCATTTTCAGCCCCCACTATCTAACCCCACATCAACCCGCCTCCATAGAGAGAAACATAGAACAAACTCTAGATCTCCACGCGCAGCATCTTGGGCGGCCCTAGATGAACACGATCTAGAGATCCCTAGTTGTGCATGATCTTGTGTGGCCCAGCCGTGCCGGATCTTGCGCAGTCGTCGACTCTCCCAATCTTGCATGGCCTGGCTACACTGGATCTTGCGCGCACCAGCCCTGCTTTTCTCGTCCATTGTCATATCCGATATGTAGGTTTGTCCATCATTCTCTGTACTAATCTCATCTACTGATCGACTAGCCCCGCCCTTCTCGTTCTTTCTATAGTTGATCTATTTTTTCTTTCCGATCCACCCCCGCGATGTCATCATCATGGGGCGCTCACTGGATGGCTGTTGTATGGACGCGGTTGTCTCAATACCATCATATCAGCATGCGGGAAGAATAGAGAGATGCTCAAGTTCTTTTCTATTTGCATGAAACTCCAATTTTGTTTTAATGAATAGAGAGAGGCTCAAATCGTATAATTGAAACAAAATTGTATCTCAATGTCATGGAATTTTCATTTTAAATGGAATTAGCAAATCTAATTTGATCACTGCTATTGTTAGTAACTCTTAGTATCACTTGATGCTATACAATACACGACACTAAAGTTCCGCCAACTTCCCCTTATGTAGCGTGGCAGCATGTGCCTCATCGTTTATAAGCACCAGAGGACATTTTACGTATTGTAGTGTGATATGCTATTTACTAGCACAACGATGATCAGTTAGCTGACCTATGCCCTCCTCAAAGAGCCAACACAAGGCAAACCCTTGGCACTCGGTAACCTGATATGCTATCTACTATCACAAATATGATATGTTGGGTGGACTGATGTGAAGGGAATATGCCCGAGAGGCAATAATAAAGTGGTTATTATCTTATTCCTTGTTTATGATAAATGTTTATTTTTCATGCTATAATTGTATTAATTTGGAAACGTTAATACATGTGTGTTTAATAAACAAAAGGAAAGTTCTTAGTTATGCCTCTTATAAACTAGCTTGTTGATTAACAAGATGATCAAGGTTTCCTGATCATGGACATTGGATGTTGTTAATAACGAGGTCACAACATTAGTGGAATGATGTGATGAACATCAATATGAAGTATAGCATTACGATCAAAGTCATTGTGTTTATATTGCTATAACATCATACGAAGTAATCCTAGTCCTTACACCATGAGATCATGTCAATCACCAACACTGGAAGAGTATCTTGATAACATCAAACGTGACACCGTGAAAGGGTGATTATAAAGGTGGGTTCAGTGCTATGAAAGTGTTATGTAGAGGCTCATGGATCAGGAGTGGGATTTGTCCATCCCGATCATGGGCGGAGCCTCGTGGAGGCGAAACTGGGCCACGACCCCCCTTCCCAAAGTGTAATTTGTGTTTAGTAGGTATGCTCAGCCCTCTACCCAACCCGTTAGCAGACCAGGCTATCTTTCTCCTTCACTTTTCTCAATCCAACGATATACAAACGAACGAACCGAACAGGCGGTGCCTGCCGTCACGCGTCCGTATCCGTGGACTCCATGTCCAGGACGACCTCGAGGCTCGACCCTCCTCCTCAAGCCCGATCTTCTCACCTTGACCCTCCTCACCAATCCCCTTCTTCAGCGCACCACGCTTCCAAGCTGTCCGCCTACTGCTGTTGCTCTCCCAGGCGACAGACACCCCACATCCGCTGCCTTCCTTGTTATTTCACAGCTGACGGCTGGACGACCACGTTCACCGGCCAGCGTCCAGATTAAGGTATGAATTGATATGTGAATTTGTAATTTTAGTTGTCCATTACGTTGCACTTGATTCATTAATTGAATTGATTTATTGATAATTTCTTGTTTATGCAGCTATGGGGAAACAACAGCAGGTCCGGTATTTAAAAAAATCTTGATAAAACGGGAAATTGCGGCAAAATTGGTTATGAAGATGTAATTACAGATTTAATAGCTAAGAAGAACCGAAGAACATTTCGTTATTGGTCATATTTAGTTGATTTTTGATCATTATGTCCTTTTTTAGCATAAAAAGTTACTTGTCCACGTACATTCAAACCACTTATATCTGTTCTATTTGCATGAACAAGATATCTATATATCACCACGACATTGCCACCTAATAATATCGTATATAAGTTCTATGACTTGTCCCTTTCTTATGCTTATTTGCTGTTTTTGGTGAAATTTGCCCCCTCTTATGTTTTGTTCACTCTCCGCCACTGATCCCGATGACAGATAGATATACTCTAGGCCCTCTCGGTGATATCACATTAGTTAGCTTGCAAACAAGTGATGAGATCACTAGAATATTATATCACAGGAATGAGAAAAGAGTACATGTCGGTAACGAGATCAAACTAGGTATGGAGATACCGATGATTGAATCTCGGATATGTAATATATCGTGAGAGAAAGAGATTTAGTTACTAGCGTTAAAGGTTCTCACGATCACAGAAGTCATCGTTGAATGTGTAGGAGTCAGTATGGATCTCCAGGTCCCGCATCTGATTATTGATCTGAGAGGGGTCTCGATCATGTCTGCATTATGCGCGAACCGTAGGGTGACACACTTAATGGATAACGAAACCATTTGGAGCAAATATGTTTCAGATAAAGATTTAAGAAAGCACTGAAATTATTTCAATAGACACCAAATCTGTTTCAGGTGAAATTGCTGAAATTGGTTCTGCATGTAATATTGAAATGTTGCAGGGGGTTTTATGTGAATGTTTGTTAATTAAAATAATTAACAAAATTCTGAATAAAATTAATAAAAGTGTTTTATTAAAATATAGAACATTAAATTTGGAGAAATTTAATGCATTTAAAGTGGAGACTTTAAAAGAGAATGTGAAGGGGGTTACCACCACATGAATGAGGGAGGTGAAGGGAAACCCGCCATGGGCGTCGGACATGGGAGGGGTACCCTCCCCTCCTCCTATAAAAGGCCCCCTCTCACACCTTCACACTCACACCTTCTCGTGAAGGATCTCTCTTCCCCTCTAGTATTTTCCCCCATGCTCGGATTAGCGAGATACATGTTCCCGATGGCTTTATCTGGAAAGGAGTTGCTGCTTCCGCTGCTTTGCTAGAGCAAGGTATGGAGGTTGTCGGGGTACCGGACGTGTGTGCGATCACGGATGCACCGCTGCTTTGCGGCGCTGGACTTGGTGGTGCTGGACTTGCTAGAGCTGGATCTGATGGACGTGCTGGAGCTGGACCTGCTGGACCTGCTGGACTTCATCATGAACTTGAGATCGGCAAATGTATGACTACATCATCGACGAGTTCCATATCGTTAACAAAGCTTTGTTTTCTTCGAGGGTATGTTTTCTATGGATGTATATCCACCCGTTGCTTGTATCTAATAGATAGATCTTGGCATATAATAGTTCCCATCGTTGTAATTTTTTTTGTTTTCTATGCTACGAGTCCAACAGTGGTATCAGAGCCTGATCTATGCATAGGTGCTTTGCACGGATAGTACACATATGTTTATATGTGGGCGATGATGGTCATGTTATTGCTTCTTTCATGTATTTTGGATATTGGTGGCATAGTGGGATGAAGCGGCCCAGACCAACTTTACATCTCATCGCACATGAGAACGGTTCCACGACTAACATGCAACTAGTTTTGCATAAGTGGCTGGCGGGTGTCTGTCTCTCTTACTATAGTCAATATCTGATTTACAATGAGTTGCTAATAACTTAGTTATCATCGTTGTGGTTCCATGTTCATTGGTAAGACCGGTTTTATCTCCTAAAGCCCTAAGCCACGTAAAACTTGCAATGGATAAATTAGAGGCGTCTAGTTTAGATCGTTGTTGGGCTAGTGTCATGATATAGTAATGTTGTAAGTTGATGTATGGTAGATACCCTTACAACACTTAACGTGTAAGTTCCATACCTTGGCCTTACACACAAAGGAATAATAGAGATCATACCATTGTGCATATGATGGTGATCAAATGCATGAACCATATCATCCCACTTTACACATATGATGTTCGCATCTTATATTGGTAGTTTGGCATTTTTTGAAGCATTATAAGATGATCCCTCATTTAGATATCAAGATAAATTATGTTCTTCCTTAAGTATGCACCGCTTATGTTTTGCCGCTTCAAGACATCACGTGATGATCAGGTGTACTTGAATCCACGATCATATTTCGGGTGTAAGACAGTTTTACACACGCAAGTACTAAGGTTCTTACTTGGCGAGCGTAGCATGTACATACATGGCCTGAGAACATGAACCGAAATGTTAAGCATGAGTCATATAGTTGATATGATGCCCATATAGATCCTCGCCTTTGAAGCTACACCGACTTACGTGATGATCGGACTTGGTGTAGTGGATTTGGTACATGTAATCACCAAAAAGATACGAGGGATGTTGTTTTTGAGTGAGAGTTCATGTAGTAATATGATTAGAGTTGAACTCATTTTATCATAAACTGAATCAAAGTGAATTTGCATAGTTTGTTGTAGTCATTGGCGTTCGATTACTCCCTCATGCTTTGTTGTAATTGAGATAATGGAACTATAGAATTCTGGATTAATTTACGAACTGGTATCGTATTGTTTTTATTGTCAATCTAAAGTTTAGAAGTCCTATTGCAAAATTTCTGCAAAACCTCACTTACTCCGTGAAGTTTAATAAGTAGTATTAAATCAAGAGTAAGAATTCCAATGTTAGTATCTAAAGTATCATGTTTGTCTCCATGATTCTTAATATTCAAAACTTATTTTAATATCGAGGTTATCTAGGAGCTGAAATAATTATTTCAAAAACCATCACGTGTGAAAGATATTGTGATATATGAAACAATGTTTACGGTTGCAATATGATAGAGTATAATTTAACAAAATACACATTCTCATATTGGATATGAATTTGTGAAGGTTAGTAACGCTAGACGTCCTAATCTACCAAAAAGGTTTTGGGAACTGATATTATACTCACGATTCATCCTTATAGGCTATAGTAGCTTGATCATGAAAGTTGTCATGATAAGGATGAATAGAAGATCTATACTATTTATTAGATAGAGGTACGTTCGTCTGATACGTTTCCGTCTGCCGTTTTACATTATACTCTAAAACAAAACAGCTTCAGGAGGTTTTCGTCTGCATCGTCCGTCCTCTTCCCAAGTCGCACGCTGACTGCTCCTTTTGATGTTTGTATCCACCTAGAAGGAATGAACCGAATGGGAAACAAAGTGTGCACCTGAAAATTGATAAGGACTGATAGTCGACAGATCCTTAATCCTCAGCCCCTTCCTCGAGCTCTCCCCTTCCGCAACCAGGAAATCAGATGGAGCCATGAGCTCTCCCCCTCGGTGACCAAGAAATCAGATGGAGCCATGGAGGCCGACACTTTGGCGAGGGGCGACCAGAAATTAGATGGAGGCCACAGAGCATCAGCGCACGTAGAACCGGCTCGCTGCGATGTGTGGCGCTCCTCGTCCAAGCACATCGTATAGGCAGCGGCGGCGGATACTCACTACGTCTCCCTGTAGATGGCTGTTGTCCAATGGCCAGCACACCATGTGGCTGTGCTGTGCGGCCCGGCTCGCGACCGACCAGAGCCTCTAGCAGCAGAGCACTACGTCGCGCGTATAGTCCCTTCCTTCCCTTCTCCCGGCAACCACCGTCCAAGGCACGACGGCCGCGACCTCGCTCTCCCCGACATGTATCTAGGACACCCTAATCTGAACCGTGAGGAAGCGATAGGATATCTTATCTCTTTGTCTATTTTACATTTTTGTCCTCAAGTAATTTAGGGGAAAATTAAGAATGCTTTTCATGCCATGGTGCTTAACCGATATGTGTTGCACACATAAATCGTTAGCAGTTTGCGTCTTCTTTATGTTTTTACTGACGTTAAACAGTCTGCTTACTGAAGCTCGAAAAAAATGTGCTCCCTTCATCCTAAAATAAAATTTGTCTAAATTCACATGAGCACACTTATCTCGTGCAGACTAATCTTATTCATAAGATATTTTCCTGATGCGTGGCTTATGGCATCAGAAGCTCATTGTCTGGACATAGCCGTTCTTGCTTTTTTATTACTGAAGTCTCGTGACGTATATTCTCCACTATTTATTCAATCATCTATCGTTGTTGATGCTTACTTTAAAAATGAAACTGTGCTAGGAGGAACTAGATACTTTTTTGATGTAGTAGAAGCGGGTCGACGTGAGAATTCCGGAAATTCGTCCCTGATAGGGATCGAACTCCGATCGTTAGGATGCGCCAACTACGATCCAACATTTGCTTCACTAGCCTTGGCGATAACGAAAATTCGACTCAATAAGAAGCTGCAGTTTGTAAACATTCACAACAATATGTTAGCCAGTGAAAATGTAGGGGATGAGGGGATAGTAGGAGGTAAAGGCATCAACTGATGTATGTAACTTGAGAAGATGGGGCACATGGTAGGAGGTGGAACAGAGCTACAGGTTATCACTAACTATTTCATAGTCAACTACAATCATACAGTATAATGCTTCTTATTCATTTAATTTTTATACCGTAGCAACGCACGGGCATTTAGCTAGTGTAAGTAAAAAATTTACTACACTAAAATATTACTAAAGAATGGATTTTTGAAAGAATGCCAAACATTTGATGATGGTGATCCACTTCAAAGTGCAAGTCCAAAGGTATTAGTATTTGACTATATACGCTTTGTACTATGTGTCATGTGAATGACACCACTATTGATGTTGATAAATTCTTTTTAAAGGAAAAGGAATTGCTGAAAGAGAATCTATAAAATATTTGGCAAAAAAGAAAAAGTTTGAGATGTCCATCTTAGGTATATAGAAGATATGCACGTTATGGTTATATTCTTTGCTTGTTAAACAATGTGGTTCTTAGGTATTGGATACCGGTATTGGATACCGAATTGGTTGGTATGAAGTGTCATACAGGACAACACAATTCATGAACTGCAATGACCTAAGTAACTAGCAAGAGAATAAGAGATGATGTTCATCGAAAAACAAATAAAGTGTTATTGTGTTTCTCGTTGTCATCAAACCTAGCCTTCAAGATTTGTTTTAATAATTGTTATTTTGTTCCGGTATTACGAGAACAACGGTTGTTCAAATAATTACCGTATTCCATAAAGGATGGATGAACTTCTACAAGTCTAGTTGGAGAAATCATTTGCATAAACATTATTGCTAAAATGTCGTAAGACAAATGATTGGAAGATCACTTATGAAGTAACAACGATGTTTGAATTATATTGGAAAGTAAACATGAAGAAACTTCATGTTGATGGATTTTTGGAGTCTTTTGATTTTAATCATTTGACGGTTGTGAAAGTTTCCTCAAGATAATTGAAACTCTTTTCATAGGCCAAAGAGGAACGGATGACTAGCTTATAGGAAATTATGCATGCTGATGTGCATAGTCCATTATGTGTAGCCATATGTGATGGATCTTTTTTGCTTCATATGATTTATCCAAAAATTTGAGTGAATATATCTATATATTTACTTAATAAGGAAGAAGTATGAAACATTTTAAAATTGTTCAAAGACTTTCAAGATGAAGTGAAAAATCATTGTAACAAGAAAATAAAAAATTTATGATTTGATCATCAAGGAAGATATTTGAGTTACAGGTTTAGCAAAACACCTAAGATTTCAAGAATTGTTCCATGAATTTGCATTTCCCGATAAACCACAAGAGTATGGTATATTCGAGAGATCAAATCAAACCTTGTTTGACATGGTAAGATCAAAGCTGTCAATTCTAAAACTGCCATTATGTTTTGAGGATCAAAGCTTTAGAGACTACCGCTTTTACATTGAAAAGAGCACCATCGTGATCCGTTGAAATGACACCATATGGGTTATGGTTTGGGATAAAACCCGAATTGTATTTTCTTAAATTTTGGTATGCTATGCATAAGTAAAATGTTTACAACAAAAGTCGGATAAGCACGTCTTTGTAGGTTACCCCAAAGAATTTGTTTGGAATTCTTCCATAACATCGAGGACAAAAGAGTTTGTCGCTTGGAACGTCAAGTTTCTTGAGAAGGAATTTTTCATGAAAAATTAAGTGGGAGGACAATAGAACTTTGATAAGGTTGTCGAACCTTAGCTATATGTGCTAAATAGCGCAGCACCGGAAAGTGTCCCGGTGGCGGCCACAATGCTCATGGCTCCCGTGATTACAAAGAGTGTGATCTTGGAGATTAGAGTTCCTATTTGAACCGTATGCATCAGGTAAGAATCAAATAGTGAGATTTGATAAATAAGTCATTATTGTTTTGACAATGATGAACTGGCTGCATGCAAATAAGCCATGATGGGCCCTGACTCCATAAATTGACTAGAAGTCATAGAATCTGTGATAATATCCATACACGAGAAATCAAGTTTCTGAACTTGGAAGACCCTCTGGAAAGGCGTGAAGCCTATCGGTCGTGTTTGGATCATAAAGAAATATACATGGATGTTTAACATCTATGAAATTGTCGACATGTCGGAAAGAAGTTTATGACAATGTTCAAGGAGTTGACTATGACAAGATTTGATCTTTCATATTGATGGATTAATGTAGCAACCACTACATATAATTTGGTGTATGGTAGTTGAACAAAAAAACAATGTTCTTCTAATAGAATGGTTACCTAGGACGTGTACAAGACACGGTCCGAAGGGTTTTGTTAATTCAAAGGGTGCTAAAAGGGCAGGCAAACTTCAATAGTTGAAGTGAGCATAGCGGAGTTGGAATCTTCACCATGATGAAAATGTTAAAGGAGTTTAAATTCGTCGGAGATCATGAAGATGCTTGCATTTGCAAGAAATTTGATGGGAGCGCTGAGACAAATTTCCAATACATTGTGTAGAGTACATATTGTTGATTGTAAATGATGTATGTTTTATTGACACAAGTTATGAATTTCATTAAAATAGGATTTCGATGAAATACTGGGAAAAACCGGAATATTTGGCATCAGTATCTATATGGATAGATTGAGGCGCTAATATGGTTGTGCCATACGTACATATATGAGATATTGAAAGGGTTGAATATGGAAACAACAAGAAAGGTTCTTGCTGCATGGAAAGGATTTTATCAAGATTTAAGTGTTTTAACACATGGTGAGTAAAATCACATGAAGATTTTGATCGATTATACCGTGATATGTATATATCCAGATATGTCCTATGCTCTAAATATTATGAGCACATACCAGAATGATTCATAAGATGATCATGGGACGATAGTAAAGATATTATTATGAGCTTTGGAAGAACTAAGAATATATCATGTATAAGTGACAAATAGTTAAAGGTAGTTCATTATAAAGTGTTACATTGATACTAGTTTTGTCACAAGATACAAATTAAATTTATCTCAATTTAGACTATGGGTGGCACAATGTAATGGAAAAGATGTTCCATGATGGATTTGGATGAGTTCCAAAGTTGAGACATTGTGACGTATACTACAACAAAAGGCTAAGTATATGACTGCTATAGTAGCAGCAAAGGAGGGTATTTGTGTTAAGTAGTTTGTTATCAAACTAGGTGTGGTTCAAACTGGGGTAATACTATGAAGATATATTGTATGACAATAATATCAACATATTTTAACCCGAACGGACTAAAGGTCTCACCAAAGGACCAAATTTATACAATGCTATCTCATTTGAGAATGAGTGATGTGTAGAGACGCAAAGACATGCAAATACACACAGACCTGAAACTGTCAGATCCGGAGATTTTAGTAACCACTAGCAATCGCGTATATGCAACACCAGAAAGCCATAGGTGTTCAATACGCAAAGTTTTCCAAACTAGATTATTGACTCTAGTGCAAGTGGGAGACTGAAGGGACTATGCCCGAGAGGCAATAATAAAGTGGTTATTATCTTATTCCTTGTTTATGATAAATGTTTATTTTGCATGCTATAATTGTATTAATTTGGAAACGTTAATACATGTGTGTTTAATAAACAAAAAGGAAAGTTACTAGTTATGCCTCTCTTATAAACTAGCTCGTTGATTAACAGGATAATCATGAACATTGGATGTTGTTAATAACAAGGTCACAACATTAGTGGAATGACTTGATGAACATTCATTCGAAGTATATCATTATGATCAAAATCATTGTGTTTATATGTCTATAACATCATACAAAGTAATCCTAGTCCTTACACCATGAGATCATGTCAATCACTAACACTGGAAGAGTATCTTGATAACATCAAACGTCACACCGTGAAAGGGTGATTATAAAGGTGGGTTCAGTGCTACGAAAGTATTATGTAGAGGCTCATGGATCAAGAGTGGGATTTGTCCATCCCGATGATAGATAGATATACTCTAGGCCCTCTCGGTGATATCACATTGGTTAGCTTGCAAGTAAGTGATGAGATCACTAGAATGTTATATCACGGTAACGAGAAAAAAGAGTACATGTCAGTAACAAGATCAAACTAGGTACGAATATACCGATGATTGAATCTCAGACATGTAATATATCGCGAGACAAAGGGATTTAGTTACTAGCGTTAAAGGTTCTCACGATCACAGAAGTCATCGTTGAATGTGTAGGAGTCACTATGGATCTCTAGGTCCCACTTCTGATTATTGATCTGAGAGGGGTCTCGATCATGTCTGCATTATTCGCGAACCGTAGGGTGACACACTTAAGGGATACCGACACCATTTGGAGCCAATATGTTTTAGATAAAGATTTAAGAAAGCGCTGGAACTATTTCAATAGACACCGAAACTGTTTCGGGTGAAATTGCTGAAATTGGTTCTGCATGTGATATTGAAATGTTGAGGGGGTTTTATGTGAATGTTTGTTAATTAAAGTAATTAACAAAATTCTGAATAAAATTAATAAAAGAGTTTTATTAATTGAGAGAGCATTAAATTTGGAGAAATTTAATGCATTTAAGGTGGAGACTTTAATAGAGAAAGTGAAGGGGCATATTTATGTGGAGGGGGTTACCACGACATGAATGAGGGAGGTGAAGGGACACCCTCCATGGGCACTGACCATGGGAGGGGTACCCTCCCCTCCTCCTATAAAAGCCCCCCCTCTCACACCTTCACACTCACAACTCCTCGTGAAGGATCTCTCTCCCCTCTAGTATTTTCCCCCATGGTCTCGGATTAGCGAGATACATGTTTCCGGTGGCTTTATCTAGAAAGGAGTTGTTGCTTCCGCTACTTTGCTATAGCAATAGACGGAGGTTGTTGGGGTACCAGACGTGTGTGCGATCATGGATGCACCGCAGCTTTGCGGTGCTGGACTTGGTGGTGCTGGAATTGCTAGAGCTAGATCTGATGGACGTGCTGGAGCTGGACCTGCCGGACTTCATCACGATCTTGAGATCGGCAAGTGTACGACTACATCATCCACGAGTTCCATCTTGTTAACAGAGCTTTGTTGTCTTCGAGGGTATGTTCTCTATGGATGCATATCCACCCGTTGCTTGTATCTAATAGATAGATCTTAGTGTATAATAGTTCCCATCATAGGATTTTTTTTTTCTATGCTGCGAACCCATCACCTAGTATAGGCACCTCCCCTAGGAGCTTGGCCTCCTAGCCATGGCCAACTGCATTCCCAAGAACTGCATAGGTGGACATTCATTTTCACGAGGTAGCCTCAGCTCAACCTCTTCCACAAGGGAACCCATACTAGGACATATATACTTCTAGTTAAGCCCTACCCAACTCAGGTATTGTGGTTGTACGGTAAAATTGGAATGGTATCGCATCCGAACCCAACCATCAATTTTTATCAAAGTCAAGGCTCATGCCTCATCCAATTTCATCATTAACCCATTGTGTTTCGTAACACATGTCAAAACATTTCAATACAATGAATCATCATTCCAAGGTTTTAATAATCATGTTCACCAAATGTTCCCATATAAAGTGATCAAGTTTAGTTTAGCACTAGCCACTAGCATTGAGTGTATCACTATTGAGGGATGCTAATCAAGTATAAGTACCCAAGGGTAGTTCTGTAATCTTGATGGTATCCATCCTATTTTTCCACTAATCACAATTCATTAACTAAGTAAGAAACTTTAGTAAAAGGAAAAGTAAAGCTTGCAGATAAAACTGGAATTGGTATAATCAAAGTTGCATAACCAAGCATGCATGGTGCATATTGCATAGGTTATCTAGCATGGTGGGCTTGCATAGATAGCTTGCCTTGAACAGTGCAGTTGTTGAAGTTCTCCTCTTCCTCAAAGTACTCCTCCTCATCGTACCCCGGGTTGGTACTAGCATCTATAAAATACATACGAGGTACAAAATCACCAAACAACACTTAACTACTTCTATTTAGCACACAAGGGCTCACACTAGATGATCTAGCATCATGTCAATCATCACATGAAATAATGACACATTCCTATTTATCTTATTTTGGAAAAGTAATTTCGACTCACTAAAAATACTTAAGATTTAATATTCTCCAATTAAAATATGGGATCGTGTTGACACATGTCATCACCACATATTTCAATACTTGGGAATGTGATTTAAAGTGGTGGTCATATATTACAAGATTTAATATTACTATTTAATAATATTAAAGTGACTAGAATGCCTATATAGCATTCTTTTTAATACTAATCCATGTTTAATATCTATAAAACCAAATATTTTTACATATTCATGTAGAGAATGGCAAATGTGATTTTTGAGAGTTGTAATCAACTCAAGAGCATTTATGGTTGATTATATAAAAATGGTTGAAGTGGTAAAAGTCTCTGTCTTGTTATTTTTAGTATTGGTGATCTATATTTTCAAAAGCTTTGAATCCAACGGGAGTGATTAGATATTTTTAATACCTTTTTGGAAAAATTGGAATCATGCAATTTCGTCCAGTACATCACTTTGAATTTAATTTTGAATACATCTTCATAAGAGGGTTTTGAATAAAATAGAAAAACTAAGTTTGAAACACTAGGCTATGCACGGGAAAGAACTTGGGCCGACCCAACTGCACAGCGCATGCAGCGGGCTGCTGACAGGCTGGTCCGACGCGTCAGTGACAAATGTAACGCGAAGCGGTATCAACAATTCTCAGCGCTATGATTAGAACAAGATCTACAGTGGAGGTTCATCGTCTACATCGTAGAGGGCTCGCGAGATCCTAAACCTAGCAACACAGTGGGGGTCGTTGGGGGCATACCAGGGCTCCAGCTAGGTCCGGCGATGGGGGCGAACGGGCTGGTCGATGACGGCGAGTCGATTGGTGGTTGCGGCGGCTCCTGGGGTGGCTCCAATCAATGGCACCCTTCCTTCATTATAGCGGCGGGATCCGGCCAAATTCCGGCGACGTGGTGCTCGCCTTGCGTCGGGAAGGGTCTGAGATGTTTCTCAGAGAGGAGTGGAATGGTGTGCCGTTTGAGGTCTGGGGAGGGTCCTATTTATACACCGGCGTTGGAGGCAGGGCAGCATGGCTCGGGCTCATCGGTGATGCTGCTACAGGTCGCGATAGGCATGGCGGATGGCATGGGTCGACACAGTGGACTACGGCAATCATTATGTGCGGAGTGGCACGACAAGGGGCAGTCTTAAACGGTCGGGAGAGGTCTGTGCTCTGTGCGGGTACAATGGTGTTTGTCATCGAGTACGGTGGTCACGGGGCGCGCGGCGGCGAATGTTCGTGTCTGGGAGGTGGCTGGTGATGCAGTGGGTGCGGGTAGACACGGAGAGAGCAAGGCGCGGCGTGGCTGCACGAGGCAGCTTCGGCACTCTGGCGTGCTCTCGGCATGTCAGAGGAATAAATGGGCGCGGTGTTGCTGGCTTCTCCACTGTTTGTCGTTGGTCAAGGGTGGACAGAGAGGTGCGGTGAGGTCATGGCTATCATCTAGGCATCATGGGCGAGGGCGGCGTGGTGTGTGGCGTCGTGTCCATGGTCAACCGGCATGGACATGCTCGGGTACGACATGGCATTGGTGCAACGATGAAGGAGAGATGCTCCATTGCACGGCCAGGTACTGGGGTGATCGTGGGTGAGTTACTGAGGCTGATTGCAGTACAATTGATGAGAAAATGGTTGATCACAAACAGTAGATAGTTGGTAATATGTACTCTGCCTGGTAAGTGTTCGACTAAATGGCCGCATGAATTAAAGATTCAAATTTTTGAATGAGTATTGGTGGGTGTGTTGGTCACATGCTTAGTAGTCTCTGGTTGCTAGTTTTTTTCAAGTGGTGTTGGTTTGAGGGGTTTTTGAAAAAGTGTCATCTAGGTACATACACTTTGTTCAATTTTGAATTGCCTCTCAAATAGATTTAAAATTAGTTTCTGTAAGTTTCTACTTGTGTTCATTTTCACTTGGTCTAGCAAGGGGTGAAAAGAGATAGAATTGTTTCTGTTGGAAATCTTTTACTAGAGATGCCCAAAGTGGGCTAGTGGTTAATGTTGGCCAAAATGACCATTTGATCTTATGCTTCATATTTGATTTTCATTTTATTTGATTTTTTTCGAAATGACCTAGATGATGTGGTATTCATCTTAAAACTAATCCTTATCATTTATAGCAATCAAACATGGGAAATGCAAGCATTCATGCATTAATGGAATCACACATGCATTCATATGGGTTTAGGAATAAAGGTTTTTGTTAACCCTAATCTTGGGTGATTAGAACTTGATAATCTTGTTTAGTATTTTTGAGATGTTACAAACCTTCCCTCCTTAAACAGAATATCATCCCAAGATTCAAGAAAAACTGGGAACTAAAGAGATTGGGAAACTCAGTCCTAATACAATCTTCTCGCTCCCAAGTGGCTTCTTCTTCGGTATGGTTACTCCACTAGATCTTGAGAAACTTGATACTCCTAGTCTGAGTGGTTCTGAATGCTTCTTCCAAAATATGGATGGGTACTTCACAATAGGTTAAATCCTTGTTGATATCTATGGCTCTGTGATCGATGTTCTTGAAAACTTCGGTCTTCTCTAGAACTTCTAGGCATTTGCAAAGTAACGAGATATGGAACACATTATGCACGACTAACATCTCCTCAGGTCGTTCTAGTTGATAGGGTACTTCTCCTCTATGGCTTAAAATCTTGACGGGTCCAATATATCTAGGGAAAACTTCCCTTTCAGTTGAAAATGTTGCATTCCTTTCAAGGGTGATACTTTGATATACACGAAATCTCCGATGCTGAAGGTCAGGTCTCGATGTCGTTTATCAACATAACTCTTCTGTCTAGATTGGGTGGTCTTGAGGTGTTCACGGACTTTGTGAACCTTCTCTTCGGCTTCTCATAGGATGTCGGGTCTGAATATCTGACTCTCTCCTACTTGCGACCAATTCAAGGGGGTCCGACACTTCCTTCCATACAAAAACTCAAATGGGGCCATTTGCGAATTAGCTTGATAACTGTTGTTGTATGAGAATTCGGCGAAAGGCAGACAATCTTCCCATTTAGATCCAAATTCTAGTACACAGGCTCTCAGCATATCTTCTAAGATCTGGTTTACTCTTTCTGTTTGTCCGTCGGTTTGCGGGTGATAAGCTGTGCTGAAATTCTATTTGGTTCCTAATCCTTCTTGGACTTTCTTCCAGAATCTTGAGGTAAAGTGGGTTCCTCAATCCGAAACAATGGTCTTGGGGGTTCCATGCTGACTGACTATTCTAGCAATGTACAACTCTGCTAACATCGAGCTTTGGTAAGTGGTCTTGACGGGTATGAAATGAGCTACTTTGGACAGTCTGTCTACTACGACCCAAATAGAATCATTTCTCCTATTAGATGTAGGTAAACCGGTGATGAAATCCATTCCGATAGAATTCCATTTCCATTCCGGAATATGCAATGGTTGCAAAAGTCCCGCGGGTCGCTGATGTTCCGCTTTGACTCTCTGACAGATGTCACACTTGGCTATATAGCTTCCGACTTCTCTCTTCATTTTGTGCCACCAAAATTGCTCCTTCAAATCCTGATACATCTTCGTTCCTCCTGGGTGAATAGAATAAAGGGTATCATGGGCTTCCTGCATAATGACTTGCTTCAACTCCGAATCTACTGGCACATAGATATGTCATTTATACCACAGAACTCCTTCATCTTCAGTGAATTTGGGTACCTTCCGTGTACCGATATGACGCTTGATTCCTTCAATACCGGCGTTTCCTTTCTGAGCTTCCTTTATCTGACTAATCAAAGTGGGTTGAAGTTCAATACTGGCTAGAAATCCTTCGCTAACTATCTCCATTCTAAAATTCTCCATCTGCTCATGCGGACTTGGCTGGGCTTCCTTAATCATGGTGTTTAATCTACATGGCAATCTACTAAGAGCATCTGCTACCACATTGGCCTTGCCGAGGTGATAGTGAATGTCAAGGTCATAATCCTTGATTAACTCTATCCATCTCCTTTGCCTCATATTCAGCTCCTTCTGGGTGAAAAGTACTTCAAAATCGTGTCATCCGAATAAATCTCACAGTGATTACCCATGAGGTAATGACGCCATGTCTTCAAAGCTAAAACTACGGCTGCCAGTTCTAAGTCATGGGTAGGGTAGTTCTGCTCATGTTGCTTGAGCTATCTGGATAGATATGATCTGATATGACTTTGCCTTCTTGCATCAACACACATTCGAGACCAATCTTGGATGCATCACAGTATACATCAAAAGGCTTCTTGATGTCTGGCATGATCAAAATTGGGGCTGAAATCAATCTCTTCTTAAGATCTTGAAAACTTGCTTCACATTTGTCCGTCCAGTTAAACTTTTTGTCTTTCTTCAATAGCTGGGTCAGCCTGGCGATGCTTGAAAATCCTTCAACAAACTTGCGGTAGTATCCGGTTAATCCAAGAAATGCACGGACTTCGGCTTGGGTGGTTGGGACTTTCCATTCTTCAACATCTTTAATCTTGGCGGGATCGACGGTAACTCCTCCTGCCGACAAGATATGGCCCAGGAATCCTACCTCCTTTAACCAGAACTCACATTTTCTAAACTTGGCATACAACTGATGCTCTCTAAGAGTTTCAAGGATGGTTCTTAGGTGCTATTCATGGTCCTCTTCTGACTTGGAGTAGATCAGAATGTCATCGATAAAAACAAGGACAAACTTGTCCAGAAAATTCATAAAAATCTTATTCATGAGGTTCATGAAATAAGCGGGGGCATTGGATAATCGAAAATACATAACATTGTACTCATACAATCCATATCTGGTGGTGAAGGCATTCTTTGGAATATTCGTTGCACGAATCTTCAATTGATGATAACTAGTTCTAAGATCAATCTTAGAAAACACACTGGCACCAGTCAGTTGATCAAACAAATCTTCTATCTTCGGAAGTGGGTACTTGTTCTTGATGGTGACGTCATTCAACTTCCGATAATCCGTACACAAACGGTTGCCACCATCCTTCTTATCCACAAACAAAACAGGTGATCTCCATGGTGATGCACTTGGTTGTATCAAACCTTTTCCCAACATGTCATCAAGTTGCTTCTTTAGCCCCACCAATTCAGACGGGTTCATACTATATGGTCTCTAAGCTATGGGTCCAGTTCTAGGAACTAGTTCAATGATAAACTCGATATCCCTATCTAGGGGCGTACCAGGAAATTCATCTGGGAATACATCGGGGTATTCACAGACTACTCTGACTTGGTCTATGGTTGATTTGACTAAACTCTTGTTGCACTTGAATTGACGGGGCAGGGTCTCAGATACATGCTCTACTGATAATCCGGTGCTACTGGTCATGGTTATGGCTTTCTTGGCACAGTCGATTAATCCTTGATGTTTCAACATCCAATCCATTCCTAACACTACTTCCAAACCTTTGGTTCCAAGTACTATTAGATTGGCATAAAAATATATCCCATGGATTCTAATAGGTACGGCCTTACAAATTTTTCTAGCTTTCGTGGTTGAGCCGGGTATTTGAACTATCATGACATGCTTCAAATTTGTTGGTTAAATCTTACTAGTGCATGCAAATTCTTCTGTAAGAAACAAGTGTGATGCTCCAGAATCAAACAACACTCTGGCAAGTACTGAGTTAACAGAAAACATACCCAGCACGACATCTGGCGCTTCATGGGCTTCCTCAGCATTCATGTGGAATAGACGGCCGGTACGGTTGTGCAGCTTTCCTGGGGAAAATCTCTTTCCAGGCTGGACACGACGCTGTTGTTGGGCAGGTGCAGTAATATTGGTGGCTGCAGCAAGCTTCTTGAGGCACTCGTTGGAGTAGTGACCCATGACTCCACATTCAAAATAAGGTATCATTAACTTGTCTTTCCCTTCGACGTGCACAAAATTGCTTCTAGTCCGTGGGGCAGTATTGTTGTTATTGTTGGACCTTGGCGGTGCACGGTTGAAGTTATTGGGGTTTCCGGGGTTGTTGTTGTTGTGGTGGCCTCCGGGCCTCGAGTTTCCTCCGCCACGATTGGGGTAGTTCGGACGGTTCATTCATGGCATGTTGCTTCTTGGGGCATATCCGTCAGACGGGTTGGGGCGGTACTTCGGGGTATGGTGGGGTCCAGGTTGGTGCATCATACGATGCTTGCGTCTCACTAGCTTGGTTGATCTTTCCTTCTATCTAGATAGCAGAATCCACTAAAGCTTCAAGGTCGTCAAAGGGAATGTTGACTAACATTGTCTGCATCTTATCATGCAGGCCATTCAGGAATCTCTCCTTCTTCTTCGCTTCAGTGTCAATCTCATCCGGGGGATACCTAGCTAGTGACAAAAATTTGTCACACACTACTAGAAAAAAGCTAATCCGTGGCGCACCTATTTTCCCTTCCGTGGCGCACTAGGGGTGCGCCACGACTTCTACGCTACGGCTAAAAAGTGCACATAGCGCACTGTCGGGTGTGCTACAGGAATCTCGACATAGTAGTGGCGCACAACACAGTGTGCTACCACTGTTTTCCCTGTGGCGCATGACAAGTGCGTTGCTAGTATGTAGTTAGTAGTAGCGCACTGGCTAGTGCGCCACTACGGTTATTCCTGTGGCGCATGACGTAGTGCGCTACTAGTAGCTGACCAGGTGCGCCACCAACGCGGTGCGCCACTAACAACGTATATGTGCGCCACGGCTTAGATTTTCAAAAAACAAAAAAAATACTCAATACAGATGATATTCAATACAGATTATATACAATACAGCTGATATACACAGATGTACAGTACAGAAATAAATACACAGATATACAATACAGAAATAAATACACAGACAAGATAGAAACAAATACATATAGATAAGTCACATACATAAATACACAGTATAAGTTATATTATTTCGATCAAGTTACAAAGTAGCTAGTGATGACATGAATACATGTCTCAACCAAGTTAGAGCTCGCGGAAGCTCGCCTAGACATCTAAAGTAGGAACATGCATGACAGACAACCAAGGACAATAACCATTACCACGACGGAGGTATAGGTCTTCATCCGGTTCCTCGTCCTAACTCCCGCTAGATAGCGCGCGTATCTAGCTTCCGCCTCCACCATAGTATTGCACCCTTTGTAGCTATTGCTGCTGAAACGGTGCAGCTGTCTCCGGCAGTCTTCCCAATCATTATAGACTCTAGGAACCCGTCCCTTGTACACGACGTACCACGTCATCTAAAAGTTGGCAATAATAATTAAATGATGGTGAAAAAACAAGTAAAAGTCGCATATAAAGATATACTTATCAAATAAGGTAACAAAGTAAGCAAAAAATACCAAGTAGTAGCATGTACATGTCGACACACACAAGTACACGTGGGGATAAAGAACTACAACTAGACCAACACATCAAGACTTCTGGCTCGGCTCAGGGAACGGGAGAATGCCTTGTTTCGTCATGAATGCCCTATAGTCACCCTGCATCTTTAGGCGATCTACTACGTCACGGTTATTCGGGGGATTGCCTCCGTAGAAGACCCCCCCTGAAGTCATGACATCACGGCTGATGATTGCCCCAAACTGTTGCTGGATGCGATACATCTCTTGTCTAATATCTGAATCATTGATCCTGGCCTTGACTTCGGCCCACCGTTTGAGATGATCTGGCAGCGTAGAATTCTGTTGCTCTAGTAGAAACGCCCTCATGTGATGGAGTGCATAGTAGGCTTCCTTTTGACTGCCTGCCGGCTGCTTCACGCAGGGGAATTCCGTCACATGGGTGAAGACGTGCCTGCCAAACTTGAGCTTCTTACGCACGAAGGTGGCGCCTTCCGCTGAGGCATAGCCGGTGAGAGCATCATCCAGAACTTCCTTGATCTTGTCGTAGTTTTTCTTCTTCACTTGACTCCCCGAGTCGAAATACGTGGCTTGCGAATGTTTCAGCGACAAGCAGATGAGTGTGCAGTGTTGATCTCTGCGCAAAACAATTCAAACAGAATGTGTTGGAAAAAGAATGATGAAAATCTAATAAAGCATGTTATGGCGGCGAGTGAATAATGACTTACTCAGGAAAGAAAGGCACGAGAATGTATTCCTTTGTCTTGTTCGCCACCAAGATTCCTTGGAGGTATGAGGCCACGAATCGCCGTTCAATGGTGCTTCCCAAGCAGCCATCACGCATGTATTAGGGGCCCACTATAGCGATGCCCGGGGTGTTCTCTCTACTGATCTGAATGGCCAGGCTGAGAGAAAACAGGTGTACCATGGTATAGTGCAGCGGATACAGGTGGAACATATTGAAGATGTCGTCAAACCGCAGGAAGAACAGATCCGCGGGGACATTATCAACGAAGCCCAAGCCTCGTGGCACCTTAACCACGAATACCGGGTGCGAGGGATCTTTCTCCGCAAGAAGGCGTCTCTCTATCATCAGCACACCGTCATGCACACTCCTCATTTCTGAAGTGGCGAGCCTGAGCAATTTCTTAGTTAGCATGGGCTCACCCGCCACATGCATCCTCCACATAATACCCTTTGGTCTTGGTGGCCCATCCTGAAACCTGATCGGATTCGCAGTTGACGCCACCTCCTGGCTTGAGCTGTGAGATTTTCTTTTCCTGGTCTTCTTGCCTTTTGGGAAGTGGGTAGGCACCGCAATCTGAGCATCGATCGCCCTATGTAGTGTGTCAGGGCTTAGAACAGAGGGCCGGTTGGATGTATCCGCTGGCTCTGCGAAGGTGCAAGCTGGAGGCGTCTCCTGAGAACCAAAGAGACGTTTGTTGCAAGTGGCTTTCTCTGCGGGGCCACCAGCTGGGTCTTCGTTTAGGTCGCCGGGGAAAAGATTAGTGTTGATGAAATCATCGAAGTAATCTTCGTCATCCTTGTTCGGATCCTGCGCCATGGTCATGTCAATATGACCAGCCGAACAATCGCATGGAGGTGACGGTGTGGGGGTCTTGCCATGGCTTGGCACTGGCACGACATACAGTGTTGTTGTCCGTGGGGTGATGGCCCCGGCCGTCCCCAAACGAATCATGCTCTTTGGCCATAGCAGGAATAAGCCAAAGCAACTTCTGAGGACAGCCGGCTCTTCTTCATCCGCTCCTGGGGGTTGAATGGGAGGTTCCAGGTCATCGCAGCCCCTTAGCACCCAGATAATTTTAACCCTATGCACGCTATCTGGCATCGGCTTTGAGTGGAACGTGCGGTGCAAGGCTTGAATGATGGTACCCTTGGCAACATCCCTCAACTCGTTGTTCACGAAGCTTAAGAGAGTGCATGGAACATCCATCTGCGAACAACATGTATGGCATTAAAAAGATGCCATAAGAGTAATAAATGGCAAGGCGGTAAACTATTTGGTTTACCATGATGGCATCGAGCTCGGCTAATGTCGAAGCACCGCATACGACGACGGGCGTGCAAGAGACGGAGGGGCTGTTTGATGGCACGGTGCCGACCGCCGATGTATTCTCCCTATCGGTTGCATTAAGCTCCGGTGCCGCGATGATGGTAGGGGAGTCACGAATGCTTCCGCCGCCGCCGTGCAAGCGGGCGGAGTCACCAATGCTTCCGGCGCTGCCGTGCTTGCGGGCGTAGTCACGAACACATAATTCACCGGGATCGTCGGCGCCGCATTGTTTGAGTGGCTACTGACCATGCTTGGAATCGGGCGCGGCCCTTGTCGACCACCCGCACTCTAGTTTGCTATTGACTCCACCAAGGTAGGCAGGATGGAGGTGAGGGTGATTGCCAGGTTGTCTTGGACGATCTGTGGGATCCGCGCCACTTGTTCCTTAAGTTCCTGAACCTCACGGTTTTCCTCCTTGCTCCTTCCCTCCACACGCGTCCTCGGGGTGGACCAAAATGATCCACCCAATTCATAGCCCCGAAGCCGGCCAGACGGCCAGCCGACGATGGCTTCTTTGTAACCGGGTTGATTTTCTTGGCCCGGTTCATCGCCCTGTTAAAAGGGTTATCCCATCGGGTGGCCACCATCGACCCGTGGGATGAGGAACCATGGGATCCCTGACTAGCAATTTCCTCGTCCTGCAGAAGAAGTAACGTGAACCGTTTAGAAATTCGACTTGATCGATTATAATGTAATCGACTTGATCCGCGGTAATTAAATTACTTACCGCAAGAACCTCGAAGTCCTTCACCTTAGTTTCCGCGGTGAGTTCTTTGGTTTTGGGGTCCACATGGTAACGAGCCCTAATGAAGTTTCGAAGCTGCTTGTTTTCAAATTTCGAAAAGGCGTTAGGTATCCCCTTAGCTCTATACTCGTCGTCCTCCTTATCCCATTTGGGCTCCGCAGCTCTGTAACCACCAGATCCAAGATGGTGGTGACCTATATTCATCTCCTGCAATTCCTTTCCCCACTTACTCGAGACCTTGGCTGCTTTGGAGGTGCACTTGGCCTTGAACTCCTGGAATTGATCTTCGGTGATCTGCGGGTCAATCTTCTGGATCTCCTCGAGACTTTTCTCTTCTTTAAATATCTTCTTCTTTATTCGGGTTCTCCAGCTGGCCAGGGCGGTGCTCATCCTCGTGAGGGCGGATTTATTTACTTGATTCCCATGATAATCTGTGTTCCGATACTGAAGGGGGAACTTGTATCTTGCGTGCAGCTTCTCGAAGAGGAGTGTGCGCAAATGGCCATTATCTTTATGCCGAAGATTCTCGGTGTTGATCGAGATGGTGGTCCGGGTGATAGCCGCCACTTGCCCACCGTACCCTTTGACCACATGGTCGGGCGCCAAAGGAACCCCTTTTGGGCTCACTTCGGTAATTTCCTCTCTGACGGTGCCGACCGTGTCCGGGCGCCTTTCCTTCTTCTTCTTAGGCGGATTACTACCACTTGTTGTGCCCTCGCTGCCATCAGTGGTTTCATCATCCACCGTTCATTCGGCCGCTTCTTCTTCCTCCGCGTCTTCCATCTCATCGGTGTCGGTCTCGGAAGGGTTGTATTCTTAATCACCCTCTGTCATTCTTTCTAGCCGCTCGACCTCCTCCCAGAATGACAAGGGTCTGTTCTGAGGTCTCACTTCTCCTTTAGCATTGATACGCTGAGAAGATCCAGCCTCATCGTTGTCACACATGTTTGCACTAATAAAAGGCAAATAATGGTTAGTAAAGTGCGCAGAAAAATCCGGCATGACCATTGCTCATTTTTGTTAAAGTAGGAGTGCCCGATTTCTGCCGAAACGGAAGTTAATCAACATTTTGGCGAAAATCGGGACTCATTTCATACAAGCATCTGCATACGAATACAATTCGGCAACACTATCATCTGAGGAATACAATTCAATTATTTAACAATATGAAGCTTGTCTTACAGCTAAAATTACGTTACCAGAGCATCTTTGGGAGCTGTGGTCAGACGCTCTTTGACTGTCCAAGTGTACAACATGAACTGTCGTGATAACATAACTACAACATGGGTGTAAGAATGAGCGGAAATCAGCAATAGATAGTCAGCAGATTCTATGGTGTCAGTGATCTCATCTTAGAAGATACATTTTCCTCGTTGAAACGGCATTGGGAGGATTGCCACTACAGATATCTTTTTTACCAAGTATGTATCTGACAGGCGAAGAGTTTTTCACTGCTACTTCAACTGAATGTTTGAACTATGTACCTTGTTTGCTGTAGGTAGTTATGCAGCATTTTTACTGGTATCGTGCATAGAGATCTTGTTTTTCTGTCAACCATATCCGTGCAGGTAGTTACTTAGATACACATATGTACTAGATAATACTCCATATCAAGTTGATGTACTCTGCCATTTCTGCAATCAGTGTCCTATATACTTGTATGTAGGTTTCCATAATAGCAAGGGACTATTAAAATTGGAATATTTCAACTTTTTAAATGTGAGCTTGTGACCCTATGGGTATATGTTAAAAGATTTGCAAGGCCAAGCGTCTTAATCCCTTATACTGGTAGTATTATTTATGGAAGAGAAAAATCCTAACCGAGAAGCAGTCATCATTCTACACTTCTACATTGCATAATTTGATAACTAATCCATGGAAAATGTTATTTGAGGAATGCAATTCAATTATATAATTATTATATGATGCCTGGGTCAACTTCCCAATTATATAGCATGAAATGTTGTGTGGCTATAATTACACTTAAGGCTACTGTTATATGCCTCTGAAACATTGCATTTGCTCCCAGTTTTCCTTGCTTATATACAATTAGAAATCTCTTGTGCTGCCTTTCAACAAATAAATGGGACAGACAAAGTACTTTTCAAATGCATATTAAAAATATCAATCCATCAGAGCTGCACTCCTATGCTTATACACAATTACTTTACAAATTTAACCAAACAAGAAACCTCCCAATAAGAAAACACACACCCTCGGCAGTGATAGTGTTGTTCTGGGTCAGCAAAAATTCGGCAACCTAAATTTGTTCTAGGTCAGCAACACTATCACTGAATCAAACCTATCACCAACAACACTATCACTGAAATTTTGTGTTCTAGGTCAGGAAACCCTCGGCAGGCAGCCCTATGTTCTAGGTCAGAGAGGGGAGAGAGGGGAGAGGGGATGCTCACCTCAAAGACGACGACAACAAAGAGCACGCGGACGATGACGAAGAGCACGCACGGAGCTCCTCCACGGACGCGCGGCGGCCTCCTCTCCTCCTCCTCGGACGCGGGGGCCTCCTCTCCTCCTCCACGAACGCGGTGGCCTCCTCTCCTCCTCCTCGGACGCGGTGGCCTCCTCTCCTCTTCCACGGACGCGACGGCGGGCGAGCGAATGCGGCAGATTGAGCGGAGGCGGCGATAGAGATGGGAGACGATGGGAGATAGAGATGGGAGACGATGGGAGATGTGACCTTGAGTAACACATACTTGACACGACACTTAGCCGTAGCGCACCCTTACCTAGTGCGCTAACCGTAGCGCACTAGGTAAGGGTGCGCTACGGCTAAGTGTCGTGACAAGTCAAACAAATAGCTGCCGCCCCGTTAGTTGACACTAGCACTTGCATATCCCACTGGTTCCACCTTAGCTATTTACGCTCGCAAACCTGGAGCACCCAGGTTCGAACCCTAGTGCCCCCATTTTTTGTTTTTATTTTAAAACTACTTTAAAACGTTAAAAAATATCCCAAAAATTATGTAAACTATATAAAATATATGTTATATGTTTTATATGACAAAAATGGTACATATATATCATCAAAAGTGGTACAAAAGTGATTCAAAGTAGAAAGAAATTAAATAATAATGTGTCCATTAATAATATGCCATCCATATGCATCAATACAATCTTTTTTGAGCTACGTTTTATAATCTTTTTTCCCTTCTTTGTCGCGGTTGAATAATTTAGCCCTGGCACTTTTATGTTTCTTTGCTCGAACGGGCTACCTTTTTTGGGTAAGATTGTCCTTTTTCTTCTTGTGATGTATGTTTTTTCATCGTAGTCGTCGTCATCTTCAATCTTTGGATCACCGTACTGGTCGAAGTCTTGTTCGTTGGCGACTCCATCCATTCTGATGATGTTTCTTTTTCCTCTCCTCACGACAACACGGCTAGGCTTTGTCGGGCCAGTAATAAAAAAACATTGGTCCACTTTGCTAGCCAGTACCCACGGTTCATTTTTCGCGGCGACGTGCGCACCGGCGACCTTGGATTTGGCTGCTTCGGGTATTAACATGGTTGTGAAATACCGGTCTTCTCTTTCGACGCTCTTGGCCCATCTGACACGGAACATCGGCACCTTTTCTCCATAGTAGTCGAGCTCCCAGATCTCCTGGATCCTTCCGTAAAATCTTTCCTTCATGTTGTCATCGGTGTAGAATTCCGATGTTACGCTTGTTGTCCTTTTCCTCCGTGTAGAATGTGTAGCCGTTGATATCATACGCCTGATAGGTCACCAGGTTGTGCATGGGTCCCTGCGACAAGGTGAATATGATATTTTCCTCCGCAGAATGCGATTGCGGGGGATTATCTAGGAGCGTCTGCCTAAACCAACGCCTGAAATCTGAGTTGTGATCTTTGATTATTTCTCCCTGCGTCCTCTGTATGCCCCGGTCACTATACTTCTTCTCGATTGACCTTTTGTGCTTTTGTACCCAAGGATTGACCAGTTCTAAATGTTGTAGCGCGACTAGGTTTTCTCTATCAAAGTCTGTGCGTCGACAATCGTAGTCTGCATGCAGTACGCGACGACCCTCTCGGTGACCCGATCCATCGAGCTTGCCAAGGTGCCTATTGATGGGAAGACCGATAGGGTTCTCGATGCCTAGATAATTCGTGCAGAAAGAGATGCACTCTTCGGCCAGAAAGCCCTTGGCTATGCTTCCATCTGGACAGGACCTGTTGCGAACGTATCCTTTGATGTGTCCGTTCATCCTTTCGAACGGCATCATGCTGCGGAGGAACATCGGCCCGAGTTGGATGATATCCTCCATGATATGGACCAGCAAATGCACCATAATGTCAAAGACTGCGGGTGGGAAGTAGATCTCGAGCTCGCATAGTATCACCACGATCTCCTCTTGTAGCCTCCCGAGCTATTTCACGCCAATTGACTTTCGAGAGACGATGTCGAAAAACTTGCAGATCCCAAACAATGTTTCTCGGACATGCTCGTCCATTATACCTCGTAGTGCAACCGGAAGTATCTGCGTCATTAGCACGGCACAGTCGTGAGATTTCATCCCACTAAACCTCTGCTTAGCCTCATCTAGGTATCTTCTTATCTTGCCAGCGTAGCCGTAAGGAAATTTGACTCCTAGAAGGCACTTGAAAACTGTTTGATCTCATCCTGGCTTAGTGTGAAGCACGAAGGGGGGCAGTAATATTCGTTCTTCTTGACCTTTTTACCCTTTTTATGACCTTGTTGTGTCGCCTCCGACTGATGATCATCGTCATCTTCCTGATCATCAGGAGTAGGGTGTCCCCCGTGAAGATCCTTCCGGATGTCCATGAATATCAAGTCGTTCCTTGCTTTAGGAGCATCTTTCGTCCTATCTGGCATGTTGATTAGGGTGGCGACTAGACTCTGGCACACGTTCTTCATGATATGCATGATTTCAAGGCTATGAGGCGTGTGGAGAAACTTCCAGTATGGCAACTCCCAAAAAACAGACCTTGTTTTCCATACCTTCATCGGCGGCTTGTCTTGCTGCCTCTTTCGCTTATTTCCCGGTTTAGGACACTCTTTCTAGTTTTTCAGCAATTCATCCACTTCTTCACTGCTCCTCCGCTCTAGGATTCCTCGGGTCTCGGATTTTCCATTGAACAGATCTCCATGTTTTCTCCATGCATCATTCTTTCCAAGCCATCTACGGTGCCCCATGAACACGGTTTTCAAAGACCCTGGATCTTTCTCTAGTTGGAGATAGGTCGTGTTATCCATGCACCTAACGCATGCGTAGAATCCTTGGATAACCTCCCCCGAGAAATATCCGCAACCTTGATAGTTTTGCACCGTAGTGACCAACGCGGCTCTCATAGTGAAATAATCTTGTGCGACAACGTCATACGTATTGGCTCCGGATTCCCAGAACATGGCTAGCTCCTCTTTCAACAGCCCGAGATATAGATTGATGTCGGTACCATGTTGTTTTGGCCCTTGAATTAGCATACTCATTTGTATGTACTTCTTTTTCATGCACAACCAGGGAGGGAGGTTGTACATCCATACAAACACGGGCCAAGTGCTGTGCGTACTGCTCTGGCTACCGAACGGATTGAGTCCATCGGTGCTTGCACCTAGCCTGATGTTTCTCTAATCTCCACCGAATTCGGGGAATTCGAGGTCTAATGCTTTCCACTAGCTACCATCTGAAGGGTGTGTCAGCAGCTTGTCCTTTTCAGGGTCATCGTCATCTGCTGGCTTCTTTCTTTCCGCATGCCAGCGCATGAGATTTGCTTCCTTAGGGTCTGCGAAATAGCGTCGTAGACGAGGAGTGATAGGAAAGTACCATACCACTTTTCGAGGAGCTTTCTTCCCTTTCTTGTATCGACTAACGCCGCACACCGGGCATGTGGTTTTCTTCGCGTCCTCACCCCGATAAATGATGCAATCATTGATGCAGACGTGGTATCTAATGTGCGGTAGATCAAGAGGACACACGATTTTCTTGGCGTCCTCGATACTAGTTGGACACGTGTTCCCCTCCAGGAGACGATCGTGCCAGAATGCCATCATATCGTCGAACCTTGCGTCGGTCCATTTGTGTTTTGCCTTCATCTCCATAACCTTGAGCGTTACATTCAACCGGGTATTATCGGGCTTGCATCCTTCATACAATGGAGTAACCGCATCTTTCTCAAGTTGCGCAAGCTTGGCTTTCTCTCTAGCGGCATCCCTGGCGTTACTCGTTTGCTTGAGAAGTAGTTCTTGAACATAAGGGTCCCGCACCCAGCCTGACATTGTTCCATCGTCTGCTCCAGCATCTAGATCATCATCCGCATCTTCACCATCTCTAAGAGACTCTTCTCCATCTCGCCTGTCCTTGCCGTGATCATGATCATGTTTCCCGCCTTCCTCATTTTCCACCGCCCCATTTACGGCCTCATCGTCTTCGTCATCACTTATCCACCGAGTGTAGCCATCCATGAAACCATGGCGGAGCAGGTGCGCCTGCAAATTTCCGGAATCTGGGTCAATCAACCAATTGAGTTTGCATCTTCTGCACAGACATCTTATCTCCGTCATGTTATTTCGTATCATGTTGGCCGTCGCGCATTTCAAAAATCTAGCCACAATGCTTTCGCTCATTATGCGGACCATGGTTGCCTGCGTGGTGTACAAGGTAGAATTAGAAGTTTATTACAACTACAGAACCAATGCATGCATGCAATGGTCGATGGAAAATTTCGGCATGACCTATCCTAAAATTAGGACCTCTGCGAAATGCCAAAGTCTTGCCAAAATGGAAATGAATCAACATTTTGGCAAAACAATGCCAATATATGAGAGAGCATACAATGCATGCTCTCCAAACACATGAGAGCATCGATCCTCTCCATAGATATGTGACCATATATCATCCATACACATAAACACATCCTCTTACATAGACAACTTACCAATATGAGAGACCGAGAAGATCTCGAAGGAGAGGTAACAGACCGAGAGATGGTGGCCGGAAGGAGAGCTTTCCTCTATTATGTATGTAGCATCCAAGGTAAGTTTTACATGCTACAAATGGTGAAAGAGTGGAGAAATTGAGGTGGAAGGAGGAGGGGGGCGAGATCCAAGGAGGAAGAAGGAGGGGAAAGTGAAGTGTGAGATGGTGAGATCTAGTCAAGTGTGCAAAGGTGTATCTGCCAAAAAGAAGTAGCAGAACGCACATCCGTGGCGCACATGGGGGGGGGGAGGGTGCGCCACAGGAGTAAATAACATCCGTGGTGCACATACCGGCAGTGCGCCACATACGTGTTTTCCCAGTTAACAGTACGGGTGGCCCGATCTTGCCTGTAGCGCACGGAGGCCGTGTGCGCCACGACTACCAGCCACACCGGTAGCGCACTTCACCGGGGTGTGCTACGGCTATGTGGTCTACAGCCGATAGGGGCTGGCCCACACACAGCCGTGGTGCACCATACGCATGTGCGCCACGATTATGGTAGATAGCCGTAGGGCACCCGTGGCCAGTGCGCCACGCCTATTTTAGCCGTGGGGCACCACTAGCACGTGCGCCACAGATATGCGGATTACCTATAGCCATTTTCCTGATAGTGACAGTACTCTACTACAGTCATTCTTCCCTGCTTCAGCTCCCTGATTTCATCCCTCATCCTCTTGATCAAACCTAGGGCACATGGGTCCTACTGAACTTAAGCTTGAACTCCTCCCACATCATCACCTGACCTCCGTTCATTGTACGGGTGCTATTGCACCATGACCTTGCATATCTTGATAGATAGTGGGTGGCAAATAGTACCTTCTCATTGGCATCAACTCCTGCGACTTCTAACTTGTTTTCCATTGTCTACAGCAGTCATTAGCATCTAAGGGCTCTTCAGACTTGCTAAACATAGGTGGATTGGTGTTTTGGAAGTTCTTGAGCTTAGATCCATGGTGATCTTGGTTTCCATGGCCTTGATTGTTGTGAGCCGGCTGGGCTATCTGTTGAAGAGTGGCTAAATTGGCTTGACGTTCTGCTCTACCGGCCTCACGGTCAGAAACTAACATTTGTAGAATCTGAAGCATTGGGTCCTGAGATGAGCTGCTTCCTCCGGGGTTACCGCGAGTCATCTGAAGATTGAGATAGATAATGAGACAAGAGGTAAATTTCTATGGTTCATGGGTTTGTTTCAAAAAGCTTTAAACTTTGAGCATGACTAAGGTTTGAAAACTAACAACTTCTTCTCATTCATTCATTCCAAACACACAATACAAACACACGCCACAACTACTAAAGCACATGGTTTTAAGAGCCATTCTGTCAAGCTACGATACAATGGGACCGGATATAACTCACACCTATGATAGTGCTCAAGTGTGACTACTCATCATCGGGACTGTCGGGCTCCTCATCATCAACAAAGTCGGTGTCATCCTCGTCAGTGTGGTCCTCCATGGTGACGTCCTCCAGGTAGTCATCATCATCACTAAGGTAAGAATGAATGTCACCACGGATATCTTCACCTTCCTCCTCCTTCTCCTCCAGCTGGATCTCCTGGTCTTGGATAGTATCCTCTAGGGTGGCTACCATCTGACGAATACGGGCAATGATTCGGTCCTTCATGTCACGCTGGCGACAAAGTGACTTGCACTCCTTGGTGAAGATGGCGAGGGTTTGCTTCCTCTCAGTAGCTTCAGAATGGTTCTGGTTGGCGTAGGCACGGGCATTGTCCAAATCCTTCTAAGTCTCGTGCATCATGAAGTCCAGGTGGTCCGCGTGATTCCTCAACTCCGGATGTGACGGAATGGCCAAAGGCTGTCCCATAGAGTAACATCTTGCATAGTGGGCGTAGCGGGTGCCATTGATCTGATTGATGTTCTGTGCACACAGACGAGCAAGTGCCTCATGCATTGCCCTAGCTAGACCGTCTAAACAGTTGTTCTCCCTGACGCTGAACTAAATCTTCTCCGACAGAGGTGGTTCCATTTTGCCTCTCAGATCAGCAACAATCAGCCACTGTAGTTCCCCTCTAGATTGGTCCTTGAGCTGCGCTCCGATGAACTCCGGGTGCGGGCGTCCAAGATACTCTGAGAGCTAGTCCAAATCCCTCTCAAAGATGAGTTTCTTGATAACATCAAACGTCACACCATGAAAGGGTGATTATAAAGGCGGGTTCAGTGCTACGAAAGTGCTATGTAGAGGCTCATGGATCAAGAGTGGGATTTGTCCATCCCGATGATGGATAGATATACTCTGGGCCCTCTCGGTGATATCACATTGGTTAGCTTGCAAGCAAGTGATGAGATCACTAGAATGTTATATCACGGGAACAAGAAAAGAGTACATGTCGGTAACAAGATCAAACTAGGTATGGAGATACCGATGGTTGAATCTCAGACATGTAATATATCACGAGACAAAGGGATTTAGTTACTATTGTTAAAGGTTCTCATGATCATATAAGTCATCATTGAATGTGTAGGAGTCAGTATGGATCTCCTGGTCCCGCTTCTGATTATTGATCTGAGAGGGGTCTCGATCATGTCTGCATTATTCACGAACCGTAGGGTGACACACTTAAGGGATACCAACACTATTTTGAGCAAATATGTTTCAGATAAAGATTTGAGAAAGCGCTGGAATTATTTCAATAGACACCGAAACTGTTTCGGGTGAAATTGCTGAAATTGGTTCTGCATGTAATATTGAAATGTTGCAGGGGGATTTATGTGAATGTTTGTTAATTAAAGTAATTAACAAAATTCTGAATAAAATTAATCAAAGAGTTTTATTAAATGAGAGAACATTAAATTTGGAGAAATTTAATGCATTTAAAGTGGAGACTTTAAAAGGGAATGTTAAGGGGCAAATTTATGTGGAGGGGGTTACCACCACATGAATGGGGGAGGTGAGGGGTCACCTCCATGAGGCGCCGGCCATGGGGAGGGGTACACCTCCTCCTATAAAAGTCCCCCTCTCACTCCTTCCTCACACATCTGCGTGAAGGATCTCTCTCCCCCTCTAGTATTTTTCCCCATGGTCTCGGATTAGCGAGATACATGTTCCTGGTGGCTTTATCTGGAAAGGACTTGCTGCTTCCGCTGCTTTGCTGGAGCAAGGGATGGAGGTTGTCGGGGTACCGGATGTGTGTGCGATCACGGATGCACCGCTGCTTCGTGGTGCTGGACTTGCTGGAGCTGGATCTGATGGACGTGCTGGAGCTGGACCTGCTGGACCTGCTGGACTTCATCACGATCTTGAGATCGGCAAGTGTATGACTACATCATCCACGTGTTCCATATTGTTAACAAAGCTTTGTTGTCTTCAAGGGTATGTTCCATATCAATAGATAGATCTTGGTGTATCATAGTTCCCATCATAGGAATTTTCTTGTTTTCTATGTTGTGAACCCTTCAAAGGTATCAGAGCCTGATCTATGCGTAGATGCTTTGAACAGGTAGTACACATATGTTTATATGTGGGCGATGATGATCATGTTATTGCTTCTTTCATGTATTTTGGATATTGGTGGCATAGTAGTATGAAGCGGCCCAGACCAACTTTACATGTCATCGCACATGAGACCGGTTCCACGACTAACATGCAACTAGTTTGGCATAAGTGGCTGGCGGGTGTCTGCCTCTCGTACTATAGTCAATATCTGATTTATAATGAGTTGCTAATAACTTAGTTATCATTGTTGTGGTTCCATGTTCGTAGGTAAGACCCGTTCTATCTTCGAAAGCCCTAAGCCACGTAAAAACTTGCAACTGATAAATTAGAGGCGTCTAGTTTAGATCGTTGCTAGGCTAGTGTCATGATATGGAAATGTTGTAAGTTGATGTATAGTTGATACCCTTACAACACACCTAACGTGTAAGTGCCATAGACCTTGGCCTTACACACAAAGGAATGATAGATATTATACCACGATGCACATGATAGTGATCAAATGCATGGACCATATCATTCCACTTTACACATATGATGTTTTCATCTTATATTGCTAGTTTGGCGTTTTAGTAGCATTATAAGATGATCCCTCATTTAAATATCAAGATAAAATGTGTTCTTCCTTAAGTATGCACCATTCTATGGATCGTGTTTCAAGACATCATGTGATGATCGGGTGTACTCAACTTTGCACTTTCATACAATGGGTGTAAGACAGTTTTACACACGCGAGTACTAATGTTCTTACTTGGCGAGCCTAGCATTTACAGACATGGGCTCGGAACACGGACCGAAGGTTAAGAATGAGTCATATAGTTGATGTGATGCCCATATTGATGCTCGCCTTTGAAGCAACACCGACTCACGTGATGATCGGACTTGGTGTAGTGGATTTGGTTCATGTAATCACCAAAAAGGCACGAGGGATGTCGTTTTTGAGTGGGAGTTCATTTCTAATTTGGATTAGTCGAACCAAATTTGTCATAAACTAAATCAAAGTGAATTTGCATAATTTGTTACAGTCATTGGCATCTGTTTACTACCTTATGCTTCATTTTAATTGATATAACATAACTATAGAATTCTGGATATTTACTTTATGAACTGGTATTGTATTTTTTTGAATGTCAATTTAAAGTTTAGAAGTCCTATTGCAAACTTTCAGCAAACTCTATTTACTCCATGAAGTTTAATAAGTAGTATTAAATCAAGAGTAAGAATTCAAATGTTAGTATCTAAAGTATCATGTTTGCCTGCATGATTCTTGGTATTCAAAAGTTGTTTTTAATATTGAGGTTATCTAGGAGCTGAAAGAATTGTTTTAGAAACCATCATGTGTGGAAGATATTGTGATATCAGAAACAATGTTTTTGGTTACAATATGATAAAGTATAATTTCGAAAAATACATGTTCTCATATTGTATGAGAATTTGTGGAGGGATGGAGATGCTAGGCATCCGGATCTCCAAAAAGGTTTTGGGAACTAACATTATACTCGCGATTCTTCCTTATAGGCTATAGTAGCTTGATCATGAAAGTTGTCATGATAGGGATGAATAGAAGATGTAGCTAAAATGTTTACTACACTAAAAGATTACTAAAGAATGGATTTTTAAAAGAACGCCAACCATTTGATGATGGTGATCCACTTCAAAGTGCAAATCCAAAGGTATTAGTATTTGACTATATACGCTTTGTACTATGTATCATGTGAATGACACCACTATTGATGTTGATAGATTCTGTTAAAAAGGAAAAGGAATTGCTGAAAGAGAATCTATAAAATGTGGTTCTTAGGTATTGGATACCGAATTGGTTGGTGTGAAGTGTCATACAGAACACCACAATTCATGAACTGCAACGGCCTAACTAACTAGCAAGAGAATAAGTGATGATGTTCATCGAAAACAAATAAAGTGTTATTGTGTTTTTTGTTGTCGTTAAACCTAGCCTTCAAGATTTGTTTTAATAATTGTTATTTTGTTCCAGTATTACGAGAACAATGGTTGTTAAAATAATTACCATATTCCATAAAGGATGGATGAACTTTTACAAGTCTAGTTGGAGAAATCACATACATAAACATTATTGCTAAAATGTCGTAAGAGAAATGATTGGAAGATCACTTATGAAGTGACATCGCTATTTGAATTATATTGGAAAGTAAACATGAAGAAACTCCATGTTGATGGATTTTTGGAGCCTTTGGATTTTGATCAATTGACGCTTGTGAAACTTTCCTCGATATAATTGAAACACCGTTCATAGGCCAAAGAGGAACATATGACTAGCTTATTGGAAATTGTGCATGCTGATGTGCATAGTCCATTATGTGTAGCCATATGCGATGGATCTTTTTTGCTTCATATGATTTATCCAAAAATTTGAGTGAATATATCTATATATTTACTTAATAAGGAAGAAGTATGAAACATTTTAAAATTGTTCAAAGACTTTCAAGATGAAGCGAAAAATCATTGTAACAAGAAAATAAAAAATTTATGATTTGATCATCAAGGAAGATATTTGAGTTACAGGTTTAGCAAAACACCTAAGATTTCAAGAATTGTTCCATGAATTTGCATTTCCCGATAAACCACAAGAGTATGGTATATTCGAGAGATCAAATCAAACCTTGTTTGACATGGTAAGATCAAAGCTGTCAATTCTAAAACTGCCATTATGTTTTGAGGATCAAAGCTTTAGAGACTACCGCTTTTACATTGAAAAGAGCACCATCGTGATCCGTTGAAATGACACCATATGGGTTATGGTTTGGGATAAAACCCGACTCATTTTTTCTTAAATTTTGGTATGCTATGCATAAGTAAAATGTTTACAACCAAAGTCGGTTAAGCACATCTTTGTAAGTTATCCCAAATAATTTGTTGGGAATTCCTCCATAACACCAAGGACAAAATAGTTTGTCGCTTGGAACGTCAAGTTTCTTGAGAAGGAATTTTTCGTGAAAAGTTAAGTGGGAGGACAATAGAACTTTGATAAGGTTGTTGAACCTTAGCTATATGTGCTAAGTAGCGCAGGGCTAGAAAGTGTCCCGATGGCGGCCACAATGCTCATGGCTCCCGTGATTAAAAAGGGTGTGATCCCAGAGATTAGACTTCCTATTTGAAAGTCATAGAATCCGTGATAGCATCCATACACGAGAAATAAAGTTTGTGAACTTGGAAGACCCTCCGGAAAAGCGTGAAGCCTATCGATCGTGTTTGGATCTATAAAGAAATAGACATGGATGTTTAACATCTATGGAATAGTCGACATGTCGGAAAGAAGTTTACGGCAATGTTCAAGGAGTTGACTATGACAAGATTTGATCTTTCACAGCGATATTTAGTCTTGACGGATTAATGTAGCAACTACTACATATAATTTGGTGTATGGTAGTTGAACAAACAAAACAATGTTCTTCTAATAGAATGGTTACCTAGGACGTGTACAAGACACGGTCCGAATGGTTTTGTTAATTCAAAGGGTGCTAAAAGGCCATGTAAACTTCAATAGTTGAAGTGAGCATAGCGGAGTTGGAATCTTCACCATGATGAAAATGTTAAAGGAGTTTAAATTCATCAAAGATGATGAAGATGCTTGCATTTGCAAGAAATTAAGTGGGAGCACTGAGACAAATTTCTAATACATTATGCAGAGTACACATTGTTGATTGGAAATGATGTTTCTTTTATTGACACAAGTTAAGAATTTCATCAAAATAGGATTTCGATGAAAGACTTGGGCAAAACCGGAATATTTGGCATCAATATGTATATGGAAAGATTGAGGCGCTAATATGGTTGTGCCATACGTACATATATGAGATATTGAAAGGGTTCAATATGGAAACAACAAGAAATGTTCTTGCTTCATGGAAAGGATTGTATCAAGATTCAAGTGTTTTAACACATGGTGAGTAAAATCACATGAAGATTTTGATCGATTATACCATGATATGTATATATCCAGATATGTCCTATGCTCTAAATGTTATGAGCACATAGCAGAATGATTCATAAGATGATCATTGGACGATCGTAAAGATATTCTTATGAGCTTTGGAAGAACTAAGAATATATAATGTATAAGTGACAAATAGTTAAAGGAAGTTCATTGTAAAGTGTTACATTGATACTAGTTTTGTCACAAGATACAAATTAAAATTTATCTCAATTTAGACTATGGGTGGCACAATGTAATGGAAAGGATGTTCCATGATGGATTTGGATGAGTTCCAAAGTTGAGACATTGTGACGGATACTACAACAAAAGGCTAAGTATATCACTGCTATAGTAGCAACAAAGAAGGGAATTTGTCACTACAAGAAAAGTTGGCTTTTACAATAGACGATTTTCTTGGTTGAAGGCCCGTTTTTCGTGGCAAAAGAGTCTTTCGCGACTGATGGCCTTCGTGGTAAAAGCCCCGTCACAAATGAATTAACCACGGTTTTTTTCGACCGTGGATGATCGCACCCTTTAGCCACGGAACCTTGTTCGGTCGTAGATCTATTCGCCATCCGCGCTGACTGTTGATGTCATGCAAACTGCCAGGTGACTGCCGCCGTTAGCGGCCGGTTACCGCCGTTAACGGCCATATAAACCATGGCAGAAGCCATGCCCAGCCAAGGCTTGCTAAATACTAACTGGGCCGACCCATAAGGGGGGCCCAATAAGAAGATGGCCCATTGCTGTTTTGTCCTGTACTGTTTGAAATGGGCACAAAAATGCAGCCAGCAGCGGCCCGCGAACTTTCATGCATGATTCTGTTTCGGCCTACATAAGGCCCATGTTGGTCCAACACTATGCGGCCCATTAGTATCCTACGCCAAGTCGCTCCTGTAAACATGAGGCCTGGAGTTAGCCTATCACTGTTATCACATCCCATCGTCGACCGCCTACTGACGACCCTTCCCTGAGATGGTCCGCTACTGTTCTGGCCTATTACTATTCTAGCCTTTTACTGTTCTGGTCTTTACCTGTTTAGGACCATAAAAGGCCCTTTACTGTTCTAGCCTGGTAAATTTGTCAGCCTGTTACTACCCTCGTCCGGGAATTTCTCGGCCCATACTGTTTAGGCTTGTCACTGTTCTGGTCATTTACTGTTGTGGCCCGCTACTGTTTTGGCATGTTACTGTTTTGCGATTTGTGCGGTTTCTTTCCTGTTACTATAATGGGCTGTTTCTGATTTGGCATGCTACTATTACGGCCTGCTTTAGTAACGACCTCTTTCTGTTATGGCCTGTTAGGCCTGTTACATTTACGGCATGTTACCATATGGGCATTGGCCCATTACCTTTACGACCTTTTATAGTTTTGTCAGTTCTGAAGCCCATGCCAATATCATAAAACATGTATAATAATCCAGCATTTTTTTACTGTTCATTGTCGGCCGAATACAGCACGGTACTGTTCCCTAATCGACCTGCCTAGCGTATTTACTGTAACGACTACCGCAATGTGTGGACGACGTCAACTAAATGCCTACATGGCCTACGCGAGTTATCTAGATATTACATCAGCTGCAAACTTCTTAAAATTATTACATATTATCAACTCAGGGGAAAGAAAAATCGGCATTTCAGTTGGAAATCAAGTTGATAGCAGAGTCCTTAATTTGCTTTCTCAATCGATCACCTGCATCTTCCATTGTGTGACAACTACATTGGAGGAGACATGATCTTGCAGCCCCCTTTTTGGTGGGGCTAGCAATAATTGCAGTCTAGAACTAAGTAATAACAAGTTAATACATCAAACAAGACAAACTACTCATTTGACTGATATGACAGGAGCTATGAACTGGAGTAATCAAGTATTGACCAACACGTCAAACAAACATGACAAGCAAGCACGCATTAAACAAGTGTGACTACCGTGAAACAAGCAATCAAAAAATATGTGTGTGTGGCTTAGAATTTCAGCAGATATAAACTAGCCAGGTCATTCTGAACAAATATATATGGACGCAGTTCTATACCCTGAAAAGCAAGAGACATTGGGTTACTCGGCTTTTGCGCTGAGCCACAAGAATGGCATGCAGTTACTGTCATAGCGAATAATGAACCAGATAGAAATTATAACCACATCATACGAGAAACTATAGAGTAGGAATGCAAACCACGAATGAACAATATATTGTAGAGCAACTATAGAGCAGGGAATTGATACGTTGCTAACGTATCCATAATTTTTGATGTTCCATGCTTGGTTTTATCTACTTTCATGTGTTTTGTCCACACTTTGGAGTACTTTTCATATGATTTCTTGGACTAACCTATTAACAAGTACCACAGTGCCAGTTGCCTGTTTTATGCTGTTTTTGGTTCTAGGAAAGTCAGAAAATCAATATTCTCGGAATTGGACCGGACAAAAGCCAAACTTGATATTTTCCCGGAAGATTCACGGAGCCCGAAGGAGAGTCGGAGAGGGGCCACAGGGTGGCCACACCACCCCATGGCGCGAGTCCCCCCAGGCCACGCCAGGGCATGGTGTGGCCCCCCTGGCCGCCCACTGACCTTGCCCTCTGGCCTATAAGAATCCTCCCGAGGCATAAACCCTAAAAAGTCAAGCCTCCAGCCATGAAAAGTTTTGCAGCGTCGCCGCCACCGAAGGGGAGATTCGGGGGACAGAAAGTCTCTATTCCGGCACCCTGCCGGGACGGGGAAGTGCCCCCGGAGCCATCTCCATCGATCTCCACCACCATCTCCATCACCGTTGCTGATTCCCATGATGAGGAGGGAGTAGTTGTCTCTCGAGGCTAAGGGTTCTACTGGTAGCTATGTGTTCATCTCTCTCTCTATGCATGATCTTATTGAGATCATGAGCTTGTAATCTATAGATCTACCTTGCTACTCAAGTGTTTTAATAGATCTCTGCTCTCCCCATGTGTGTGAAAGTGACAGCGTGCTCACCATGGTGGCACTTAGGCTAGAGATTACAAATACTTGTTATGAGTTATATTTGGAGTTGGATGTTTCTATGAAATTGTGGTGTTTGTTGGACTCATCTAGTACTCAAGGTGATAGTGTGAGGTTATCTAGATGGGAAAGGCTTACTTTGAGGTGTGCTGTTATAGCCCTACCATCGACTAGAGTGTTCAACCAGAGAGTAGTTAAGAGTAGTATCATAACGACAGGATATATTTATGAGAGAGTGTTCACTAGTGAAAGTATGATCCCTTGGCCTTGTTTCTTAGCATTGATACATTGTTTGCAATTAGATCCGTTATAGGTTTGCTTGCTTCCATCTTTATTTCAGTTTTCCTTTAGTCTTTTCCACGCCATCAAGTTATTTTCTCGCACCGTTACCACTTATAATTATCCATACCACTTGTATTTCACTATCTCTTCACCGAACTAGTGCACCTATACACGTGGCAAGTGTATTGGGTGTGTTGGGGACACAAGATACTTCTTGTATCTTGATTGCAGGATTGCTTGAGAGGGGATACCTTTGACCACTTCCTCCCTGAGTTCGATAAACCTTGGGTGATCCACTTAAGGGAAAACTTGCTGCTGTTCTACAAACCTCTGCACTTGGAGGCCCAACAACTGTCTACAAGAATAGAAGTGTGTAGACATCGGGAATCCACACTAATATTTTCCACTGACTACAAACTTTACAAGAATTACATGGTAGCAGGCAATTACTGTTGTATGGAGTAGCTAAGAACATGTGCATGACAAAATAGTAGACATGTGCATGACTTGAAATTTGAGCAGCGAATGCAAACCAACATGTCTAATGACCTTGCATGTACTAGCACGAAGAACAGGCGTGCCCAGTGACTTGTATGTACTAGCACGATTACAAAAATGCAGTTCACTTCGACAGGCTTGAACCTGTTATACTGCAGACATAACAAAAATGGGTAGGAGATTAGATTAACCTTGGTTGGAGAGGCGTCTAAGCATTGTCGGTTCCGTGCGAGTGACGTCCAGGTCATCGAGGGTGCTACGGTTCCAGTGGCTGTTGGCATCGGGGAAGCAGATCTTGGGCGGTCGATGTCGTCTTGAACGTGGTGGACGAGAGCGTCGCTGAGGCAGATCCGGTGAAGTGAACGGTGACAGCCGTGCAGCTGGTCTGGAGCGGTGGACATGGAAATCCTTGAACTAGACCACGTTCGGTGGACGCCGGTGAAGCGGATCCGCTACGGTTGGGTAGCTTTTGGTGGCGAGGACGCAAAGCTTGGGTGGTCGATGACGCCATCGGCGGCGAGGAAGCAGAGCTTGGGCGGTCGATGACGCCATCGGCGTGGTGAATGACACCGCAGCTCCGGTGCAGTTGCAGAGAGACCCAGTGAACTAGATCCGGTGGGCGAGCATCAGTGAAGCGGCTCTACGGCGGCGCACAAGACCAGAGATCAAGCCGGTGCGTGCGGTAGTCGTGGAGGCGACAGAGGAGCTTGGGATTTTCGGGAGGGCCAGCGGGAAAAACTATGTGAATCAGGACCATAGTATATGTGAATAGCAATATAATTACGATCATGCCCCCGAGGTACTGACTTTAGCATGCCCATCTATCGTCTGAACAATGGGTAGAACAGGAAATTTAAAGACAAAAGTTTTTGAAACAGAGGGGCGTGAAATGCTTCAAGGTCGGTGTGTGATATTGCCGCTCGATTGAGATTTGAATTTGGCCCGCGTCCAGCTAATAATAATAGAAAAATGGTACTATCCGGTGGGAGATTTTGCCTCAAAGGTTTTGAATTGGTGGGGCGGGAAATGCTTCAAGGTCGGTGGGTGATTTTGCCACTCGATTCAGATTTTGAATTTGGCTAGCATCCATCTAGTAATAGAAAAAGATAGTAGACTTTAACCTATCTGTCCAGGAAATCAAAGACGAGAGTCACATCAACTGATCATCCATATCCATACTAGTAAAAGACACGTGACACAATTTCCATACCACTATATAGTGCTTGACACTTCTTTTCAAAACAAAAAACGACTATGTTTCTTCACAATTTCCATACCACTATATAGTGTACGAATAACTTCGAACATCGGCAGTTGGATATAGATTGGCAAAACTCGGCATTGTTGCCATTGGATCTCTTTCAGTACATTTAATTATGTCATGTCTAGCATATAGAAGATCCCATTATTGTTGGCCTCTAGCACCATGAATATACTATGCATAGAAAGTATAGAGAACATGGTTTTGAATGCCACAAGCCAACTTTCTAGATATAGTGGACAATATTTTATGTACGATTCCCAAGTTTTACGAGTTTTCAAAGATTCTGAGCTAACTCGGACCACTCAAATGACTTTATGTCTCTATTAACAAAATCAGGTCATATTTGAACTAGAAGCTATAGAAAGTGGTAGATTTCTATCGAAGTTCTACAAAAAGCTTTTGATGGTACGCATTAGGTAGTTAATATATCAAAAATAATTGAGAGTTTTGACAAATTCAACTTCCTGCTAAGAATTTGTATCTTGACAATTTTGAACCTGTTTTGAAACAATCACATGTAATAAAGAAAAATAGAAAAACAAATATTTATGCATGGCATCCTATCACGTCACGTGTACAGCCTGCCAGAAAACTAATAACCATAGGATTTAACAACTTCTAGAAACCAGCCATGCCATATTTTCCCACCATCTATGAATATTATTAGGTTTCAACCCTGATGACCAAAAAAGTTCATGGCCATATAAACATCATAGTTAATGTACTGTTCCCACATTAATCTGGTATATGGGTGCATCTTGGCGTAGTAGGAAATGTTGCCGGTGGGAGTCTCAATATTGGGCCTATTTTTTTTTAACAGGCAAGGGATGAGTTTGCCCTTTTTCTCCGAACACACTCCATCATTGGAGAAAGCGAGACTAACGATTAAGTCTGCATTTGTGTGCATACCTCGTTCTTACATCAATGCATGTGTGACCAACATTTATTCAACCCAAGAAGCCCATGCCTCATCTAGATTGAGAAGGCCATGTTTCAAAAGAAAAGCAAAAGAATCTACTCCATTTATCAAAACAAGTACCAGTACAAGAGTATTAGTTCTACAAAATACTTTAATAATAGCAACATCAGCACATTTCAGAGATTCGGTAGATTTTGAAGATTCAGCAGTACGCGCCATATTTTGCTCTCGATCTGAACAATTCCCAGTACATAGGAATTATTACAAAATATAATAGCAGTTGCAGAACTCCATACAAAATACTCGGTAGAAGTATAAAACTACTCTTAGTACAACCTTATTCTAGCTAGGAACGATTACATGTCCCATCATATACTCCAAACATGCATGAGAGAAAGAGAGAGGTCAGAATCACCACAAGATCTGTATGCCAACGATTTAGAGTGTCCAGGTCGTGGCCGGGTAGCGCTTGCTTTCCTGCCTGGCACGTTTCTCTCGTTTTACCGTCGTCTGTGGATCCTCGTAATAGGCTTTCGCCTGTTCACCCTTAGCAAGATAGATGTAAAATTCACGAACCTTTCCAGCCATTTCCACCACTCCGATTGCGAAAGGAATCTGCCACTAAAATAAATAAAGTACTAATATTAGAACAGAGGGACTACGAAATTACATATACATTCATATTAGGATCATCAGGAGAATATTAAGATGTGATGTCTCACAATGGGTTGATGTCATCATCGATCCAACATTGGAACTCCACGATGAACTCCGACCAACAATTGAGTAGCTTGACAATAAGTCCCCGCTACCAATAGGTAATGGTTGAGCACCTCCAACGCGGCTTCGACCAGCGGCTGCCCAATCTTTGGCTCGGAATCAAACTCGAGCGGATAGAACCCACGACAATCGACCAATGATGATATCCTCACCTCTTAGTCCTCCAATTCCCATGCCGCGGACCTTACGCGGCTGACGGACAGGACAATCTCCGTGTTGTGCCCGTCAATCTGAGGTGCAGATTTGAGGTGCAGATACAACATTAATTTGTTGCCAACCTAGTTGCATCTGGCTCCGTGCAGATAAACGGGCTGTTGATGCAAGAGATCATGTGGGCATAGAGTTCGTTGAAGGACACCACTTCCGGGCAGCCAGATGGCGCTTTTAGCATCGAGACGCTCAGCGATTCGGTTGACGACATCGTCATCGACCTTGTTAAAGCTGCTACACCGCTGGCTCTCCCTCGAGCCTCTCCAAATTTTTTACAAACGATTCTCCATCGCGTCGAGGAGGATTGGGGGCAAGGGCGGATCTATATAGAACTATTTTGGTTTTTTTTGGAGGAGAGGGGTGGTGGTCTGGATGGCGAGATGGCGAGGAAAATGTGTGATCAGCACGGTGGAATGGATCCCAAATGCGGCCAGGCGGCATCGGCGAGTGTGCATAAACTAAACAGAGATGAGCAAGATGCGATGGTTCTTTGAAAGAGGATTTTTCTTTTCTTGTAATAAATTAACCATGTCACCTCCTGGCGCAGTATAGTCTCATCACGTCGGTTTCACTAGACACATTATTTATTTACAGGTCCTACTATAGTACTGTTTGTATAAGTAGGAGCGCGAAGTAGTAGTAGGTAGGAGTATTACTCTACCTCTGTCCCGAGGAATAATAAGGCGTCATCGTTTTGGGTGTTTTTCTTTGACCAAGATTTACTCTAAATATGTAGTATAAAGAATGTTGGTAGAAAATTAGCATTATTTATAAAGTTTTACTCAACCTCCAATAGTACGAGTACTAGTTTTACACAAATTAATCAAGTATATTAGTTACTCTATTTATTTGGTCTATTTTTAAACAATGTAATCAAGTATGTATCTTCTCGACACCCCTGCGCACACCTGCTAGTTGATCTCTCCCTGGTCCGGAGTGTGGCGCTCAGCACATGTGCCATGGTTAGGGTTGCGAGCGGGATCTCGCGAAAGTCCTGCCTCTAGTTCATTTTGAAGTTTCTATAGGAGTACTTCAAAATGAACTATAAGAGGAACTTCTGCGGGATGCCGCGTTCAACTCTAACATTGGTACGACGGCTCCGTGTTTGTCTATTGTGTGTTCATCAGCTACGTTGTGTTGGTGTGCATATGATGGAACCACTTTGGGCGTTGGGTTGGGGCGGCGGTAAAAAAGTAGTCGCAGACCAAACCTTTCGGATTTGGATTTTTTCACTTGCTTCGTCCCAAACATCGATGGAAGGTTATTACAAGGATCCACACTCACAACACTAGAGAAGGGATATTGTACTTGGTATGTATATATAAATATATACACGTAGGCAGCCCGAGAGAAGGCAGCCCGAGAGGGCTGCATCGAAGGTTATTACAAACTACTGTAGAAGAGATTATGGGGTTAGAGAAGGCTGCCCGAGAGGGCTGCAGGGAAGAGGTTATGAAAGTGGTTTGATGTCAAAGAAAATTTATGAATAAAAAAGATAGAAACAGAGCCGCCGTAGTACCATGGCACAAGTGTGCAACGCCACACCGTGGACAAGGGAGATATCAACTAGAGGATGGGTGTGATGCAGCAAAGGAGAGAGTAGTATCCAATTTATTTTCCTTGCATATAGGAGGACTAGCACACTGTAAGGCTGTAGGAGTGAGCACCACACTAATTTTCTTTGTTAAGCAAGTACAAGTGGACCTCATAAAAAATATAAATTGCATCCAAGTCCATGCATTTAGCACAAGGACCCTGAAACTTAGCAATGAAGTGTGTGCTTTGAGGTTTGCGCATACTAGCATTCAACGTGCTAAAGTAGAATCTTTCTAGATGCTAAGAATGGAAAAGAAGATCCAATGGTTAGCAATGTTTGGATTTTCCTGTCTTGATCAAACATTCATTGTTCCATACACCATGCAATGGTATGTATGGTATTGTGAGAGATAAGAGACAAGATAAAGATAAGATAAGAAGTACTGCGAAAGGCCGATCTAACTTTAGGTCTCGTAGGAGCAAGGTGCTCGAGAGTTAACACGGTTGGTGGAAGTACAGGTTACATCAAGGACCTCGTAAAACAAATTACATCCAAGTCCATGCATTTAGCACAAGGACCCTGAAACTGAGCAATGAAGTGTGTGTTTTTTGGTTTGCGCATTCTAGCGTTCATCCTGCTAAAGACTTTCAGTAGAATCTTTATAGATGCTAAGAATGGAAAATAAGATCCAATGGTTGTTAGCAATGTTTGGATTTGCCAGTCTTGATCAAACGGTCAATGGTTTGTACACTCTATAGTGATGGTATGGTATTGTAAGAGATAAGAGAAGATAAACATAAGATAAGAAGTATTAAGAATGGCCGATCTAATGGTAGGTCTCGTAGGAGCGAGGTGCTTGAGAATTAACACGGTCGGTGGAAGTACAAGTTACATCAAGGACCTCATGAAAATGATAATTATTGCATCCTAGTCCATACATTTATTAGAACAAAGACCCTGAAACTGAGAGCAATGAAGTGTGTGTTTTGAGGTTTACGCATATACTAGCGTTCATCGTGCTAAAAACTATCAGTAGAATCTTTCTAGATGCTAAGAATGGAAAAGAAGATCCAGAGTTGGCAATGTTTGGATTTGCTACTCTTGATCCAACGGTCAGTGTTCAAAGTTAATTCGTACACTATGAAGTGGTTTATTGTATTGTAAGAAATAAGACACGATAAAGAGAAGATAATAAGTACTGTGAATGGCCTATAAAATGGTAGGTATCGTAGGAGAGAGGTGCTAGAGAGTTAATACGGTCGGTGGAAGTACAAATTACATTACGGACCTCATAAAAATGAAAATTGCATCAAAGTTCACGCATTTATTGGAACAAGGACCCTGAAAACTGAGCAATGGAGTTTGTGTTTTGAGGTTTGTGCATACTAGCGTTCATCATGCTAAAGTACTCCCTCCCACCCAAATTGGTTGACTTAGTTTTATCTAGATTCAGACGTATCTAACACTAAAACAAGTCTAGACACATTCCAATCTAGACAAATCTAAGTCAACTAATTTGGGTCGGAGGGAGTAGAATCTTTCTAGATGCTAAGAATGGAAAAGAAGATCTAGCGTTTGGCAATGTTTGGATTTGCTAGACATGATCCAATGGTCACTATTCAAAGTTTATCGATACACTATGCAGTGATTTATTGTATTGTAAGAGATAAGACATGATAAAGAGAATATAAGAAGTATTGCGAATGGCCTACCAAATGGTAGGTCTCATAGGAGAGAGGTTTTTGAGAGTTAACACGGTCAGTGGAAGTACAAGTTACATCAAGGACCTCGTAAAAATGTAAATTGCATCCAAGTTCAAGCATTTATTAGCACAAGGACCTTGAAAACTGAGCAATGGAGTTTATGTTTTTAGGTTTATGCATAGTAGCATTCATCGTGCTAAAGTAGAATCTTTCTAGATTCTAAGAATGGAAAAGAAGATCAAGAGGTTGGCAATGTTTGGATTTGCTAGTCTTGATCCAAAGATCAATGTTCAAAGTTAATCCGTACACTATGCAGTGGTTTATTGTATTATAAGAGATAAGACACGATAAAGAGAAGATAAGAAGTACTGCGAATGGCTATCAAATGGTAGGTCTCATTGGAGAGAGGTGCCTGAGAGTTAACACGGTCGATGGAAGTACAAGTTACATCAAGGACCTCATAAAAATGAAAATTGCACCCAAGTCGATGCATTTATTAGCACAGGGACCCTGAAAACTGAGCAATGGAGTTTGTTTTTTTAGGTTTGCGCATAGTAGCGTTCATTGTGCTAAAGTAGACTCTTTCTAGATGCTAAGAACGGAAAAGAAGATCGAGGTTGGAAATGTTTTGATTTTCTAGTCTTGATCCAACGGTCAATGTTCTAAGTTAATCCGTGCACTATGTAGTGGTTTATTGTATTGGAAGAGATAAGACACGATAAAGAGAAGATAAGAAGGACTGCGCATGGCTATCAAATGGTAGGTCTCGTAGGAGAGAGGTGCTTGAGAGTTAACACGGTCGGTGGAAGTACAAGTTACATCAAGGACCTCATAAAAATGAAAATTGCACCCAAGTCCATGCATTTATTAGCACAGGGACCCTAAAAACTGAGCAATGGAGTTTGTGTTTTTAGGTTTGCGCATAGTAGCGTTCATCGTGCTAAAGTAGAATCTTTCTAGATGCTAAGAATGGAAAAGAAGATCAAGAGGTTGGCAATGTTTTGATTTGCTAGTCTTGATCCAATGGTCAATGTTCAAAGTTAATCCGTACACTATGTAGTGGTTTATTGTATTGTAAGACATAAGACACGATAACGAGAAGATAAGAAGTACTGCAAATGGCCTATCAAATGGTAGGTCTCATAGGAGAGAGGTGCTTGAGAGTTAACACGGTTGGTGGAAGTACAAGTTACATCAAGGACCTCATAAAAAATGAAAATTGCATCCAAGTCCATGCATTTATTAGCACAGGGACCATGCAAACTGAGCAATGGAGTTTGTGTTTTTAGGTTTGCGCATACTAGCGTTCATCGTGCTAAAGTAGAATCTTTCTAGATTCTAAGGATGGAAGAGAAGATCAAGAGGTTGACGCTTTTTGGATTTGTTAGTCTTGATCCAAAGGTCAATGTTCAAAGTTAATCCATACACTGTGCAGTGGTTTATTGCATTGTATTGTATTGTATTGTATTGTATTGCAAGAGATAAGACACGATAAAGAGAAGATAAGAAGTACATTACTGCGAATGGCCGATCTTTTGAATAACCTTCCCTCCCGATGTTTGGGAAGCAAGTGAATTTTTTTGTACTGCCAAGGACCAAAGTGGTTTCCTTCCTATGTACTCATCCTCGTCCCTACTCCACACCAACGCGCGGCTGCCGAACATGCTAGAGACACAGAGCCTCCGTAACAAGACACACGTGCACAGCGCCATGCTATGGACGAGGGGAGAGAGATCAGCCGGACTGGTGCGCGAGGGGAAAGGGAAGGAGAGATGGAGCATAGGGAAGGAGAGAGAAAACACACGATTTGTTTTGCATGCATAGGTCCTAAAATTTACTACTAGTAGAGTGTACACTGTAAGGCCGCAGGAGTACCTCGTGTCAAAAACCCATCATAACTTTGCTCTGAAATGGCACCACCTTCAACTTCTCTTCGCTGTTGCCCTCTTCCCCTTCCAATGTTTTATTCTCTCAGCATGTACAACGCGTGGACAGAGGTAACCATATGTCTAAGCAAAGAAATATAGGTACTACTCCCGCATTGTGTAAAAAAGCACACCTTAGTTAGGCTCAGATAGTAAATCGTATGTCATATCATCACTATATAAAATTATAATTGGTAAAGCACAAAAAATTATAAATTTGATCAACATCTATAAAGTATGGGTGTATATTTGGTCCTTGTAATTTGTATCATCATGTGTAGAAGTCAAAGATTATTAGCTACCTAACACTTGAAATTTTTGGTAACATGGTCTAGAGAAACGAGGGAGAAGATTCTAGTATGATCGAGAAGTGTGTTTGGAGAGGTTTATGCATAGTGCATTCATTGTGTTCAAGACTATCAATAGAATCTTCTAGATGCTAGAATGGAAAAGAAGATCCAACAGCTAGAAATGCTGGGATTCGCGAGTCTTGATCCAACGGTCAACATTCAAAGTTATCCGTACACTATATAGTGGTTTGTAATGAAGACTATCAATAGAATCTTCAAGATGCTAGAATGGAAAAGAAGATCCAGCGACTAGAAATGTTGGGACTCACGAGTCTTGATCCAATGGTCAATATTCAATATTGTTTGTACACTATATAGTGGCAAAATCATGTATAAGTCAACGACTATTAGCTACTAGTAAGTTGCACGTGAGACTCAGATAGTAGACGTACGACATATCATCACTATATACAATTATAATTGGTAAAGCACAAAAAGTTATAAATTTGATCAACATCTATAAAGTATGGGTGTACATTTGGTCCTTGCACTTTGTATCATCATGTAGAAGTCAAAGATTATTAGCTACCTAACACATGAGTTTTGTTTGATAACATGGTCTAGAGAAACAAGGGAGAAGCTTCTAGTATGACGAATAAGTGTGTTTTGAGGTTTGTGCATAGCATTCATTATGCCGAAGACTATCAATAGAATCTTCTAGATGCTAGAATGGAAAAGAAGATACAACGGCTAGAAATGCTAGGATTCGCGAGTCTTGATCCAACAGTCAACATTCAAAGTTATCCGTACACTATATAGTGGTAATATAAGATAAGATAAGATAAGATCATGTAGAAGAAAACGATTATTAGCTACGAGGGAGAAGATTCTAGTATGATGGAGAAGTGTGTTTTGAGGTTTGTGCATAGCATTCATTATGCTGAAGACAATCAATAGAATGTTATAGATGCTAGAATGGAAAAGAAGATCCAATGGCTGAAAATGTTGGGATTCACGAGTCTTGATCCAACGGTCAATATTCAAAGGTATTCGTACACTATATAGTCGTAAGAGAAGATAAGATAAGATATCTCTATCTCTACTACTACAGTGGAGCAGTTTTGAATTGGATCCATAGCACCAATCCTGACCGTTGGGCTGTTGGATCCAATGGTTCAGAGAAGCTTGATTCGTGTTGAATAGTACCTAGAGCAAACTCCACCATGCATGTTCTAGAACCATCATGTCACCCACCCCTAAAATTTCATAGCACAGTAGATTGTATTCTCTCTACTTATACTACAATAGTGGAGCAGTTTTGAATTGGATCCATAGCACTAATCATGACCGTTGGGCTATTACATCCAATGGTTCATAGCAAATGGATTTGTGTTGAATAGTACTCCCTCCGCCAAAATATAAGGCACCTAAGGATTAGTCAAAAGTCAATATTTTTTAAGTTTGACCATGATTGTACACAAAAATATAAAAATTTAGAGTACTAAATTAATATCAATAGATTCACCATAAAGTATAATTTCTTAATATCTCCATTCAATATTGTAGATGTAGATATTTTTTTCTAAATATTTGGTCAAAGTTAGTAAGGTTTGACTTTCGACCAATCCTTAGGCGCCTTATGTTTTGGGACGGAGCGAGGGAGTACCGACCTAGATGCTAGAATGGAAAATAAGATCCAACGGTTAGCAATGTTTGGATTTGCCAGTGTTGATCCAACGGTCAAAGTTCAAACAATTTAATCCCTACACTATTTAGTGGTGGTATGTATGGTATTGTAAGAGATAAGAGACAAGATAAAGGTAAGATAAGAAGTATTGCGAATGGCCGATCTAATGGTAGGTCTCATAGGATCAAGGTGATTGAGAGTTAACACGGTCGGTGGAAGTACGAGTTACATCAGGAACCTCGTAAAAAATGAAAATTGCATCCAAGTGCATGCATTTTAGCACAAGGACCCTAACACTGAGCAATGAAGTACTATGTTTTTTTAGGTTTGCGCATACTAGCGTTTATCATGCTAAGGACTATCAATAGATCGAATCTTTCTTGATGCTAAGAATGGAAAAAAGATCCAGCAGTTAGCAATGTTTGGATTTGCTAGTCTTGATCCAACGGTTAATATGTTCAAAGTTAATCCCTACACTATGTAGTGGTATGGTATTCTAAGAGATATGAGACAAGATAAAAGATAAGATAATAAGTACTACGAATGGCTGATATTATGGTAGGTCTCGTAAGAGCGAGGTGCTTGAGAGTTAACACGGTGGGTAGAATTACAATTTACATCAAGGACCTCATAAAAACGAAAATTGCATCCAAGTCCATGCATTTATCACAAGGACCCTGAAACTGCGTAATGAACTACTGTGTGTTTTGAGGTTTGCGCATACTAGTGTTCATAATGCTAAAGACTATCAATAGAATCTTTATAGATGCTAAGAATAGAAAAGAAGATCCAACGGTTAGCAATGTTTGGATTTGCCAGTCTTGAGATCCAACGGTCAATGTTCAAACTAAGTTAATCCCTAAACTATGTAGTGGTGGTATATATGGTATTGTAAGAGATAAGAGACAAGATAAAGATAAGAAGTATTGCGAATGGCCGATCTAATGGTAGGTCTCGTAAGAGCAAGGTGCTCGAGTGGTCGGTGGATGTACAAGTTACATCAAGGACCTCATAAAAAATGAAAATTCCATCCAAGTCTGTGCATTTGGCACAAGGACCCTGAAACCGAGTAATAATGATGTATTATGTGTTTTGAGGTTTGCGCATACTAGTGTTCATCGTGCTAAAGACTATTAGTAGAATCTTTTTAGATGCTAAGAATGGAAAAGAATATCCAACGGTTAGCAATGTTTGGATTTGCCAGTCTTGATCCAACGATCAATGGTCAAAGTTAATTGGTTAGCAAAGTTTGATCTAATTTCATGAAACAGTGAGCAAAGTTTGACCTAATTTCATTAAATAGTTAGGATGCAAAATCTTAGCAAGAAGATGAACCTGTCATCAAAACTCTCAGTGGTTTGTGATATATATTAATTGACCCTCCCCCCGATGGGTACCTCCAAGGGCTTTTTCGTAAAACTTTCAAAGCAACCTACAATTTACCTGTAGTAGTCCAAATTTTACCTAATTTCGATAAAGCGACATAAAATCATTCAGGTGGGTGAAGTTAGCTAGGAAATTTGAGAACTGATAAAACATGGTAAATCGTAAGTGCATCGTATTGGTCCACTATATATGTGTGAAAACTTGGCTTGTGGCATTCAGATCCGTAGTCTTTGGACTTTCTTTAGGGGCAAGAACAATCTAGTCATCTCTTGAAAAATTAAGAATGTTCTTTCCTAAGATGGTTGCAAACTCACACCGGCGGCATTGTGTACTACAAGAAGATGCACCTATATCTACCTCCAAAAGACTTTTAAATCAAGAGGAATCTATTGCACTTACTTGTAGCTAAAGTTTGGCCTAGTTTTTTTAAACTGGCAAGATGCAAAATCTTAGCAAGAAGATGAATTTTTCGTCAAAAATCTCGTTGGATGGTTTCTCATATATTAATTGTGACCCCCCGATGGGTACCTTCAAAAGCTTTTTCGTAAAACTTTCACAGTAACCTACAATTTGCTTGTAGTAGTTCAAATTTGACCTAATTTTGATAAATCGACATAAGGTCATTCAAGTGGGCGAAGTTAGGTATCGAGTGTGAGAATTCATAAAACACAGGAAATCATAAGTACAATATGTTGGTCCACTATATATATATGTGTGAAAACTTGGCTTCTGGCATTTAGATCGATATTCTTCGAACTTCCTTTACGAGAGAGAATAATCTTGACATCACTCAGAAAATTGATAATGGTCTTTCCTAATAATTGGAAACTCACACCAACGACATTGTTTACTACAAGAAGATGCACCCATATACCTCCAAAAAGACATTTAATTCAAGAGCAATCTATCGCGCTTACATGTAGCTCAATTCGGACTTAATTTTGTTAAATTGTCAAGATGCAAAATCTTAGAAAGAAGTTGAACCTATCATCAAAGCTCATAGTGCATGGTTTCTGATATATTAATTCACCCCTCCCCCGAAGGGTACCTCCAAAAGCTTTTTCATGAAACTTTCAAAGCAACCTACAATTTACTTGAAGTTCAAATTCAACCTAATATATTTTCAATAAATCGGGATAAAGTCATTCAAGTTTGGAGAGTTAGATAGGAAGTTCGAAAGCACATAAACATGGGTATCGTCAGTACAACATGTTTGTCCACTATATATATATATATGTCTGAAACCTGGATTGTGGCATTCAGATCCATATTCTTCGGACATTCTTGACGAAAAATAACAACCTCACTTGTCATCTCTCGGAAAATTGAGAATTGATGTTCTTTCCAGATAGTTCAAAACTCACACCGACGACATTGTTTACTGTATATTGATTATTTTCAATGAGTATACTATTTAATACTGTATATAGTTGGTCAAACTTTGTAACGGTTGACTTTGACTAAACCTAATATGCTGAGTAATACTCCCTCCGTTTAGAAATATAAGACGTTTTAGCTTTGTGAATCGAATGTATCTAGACGTCTTTTATTGTATGGGTTCATAGAGCTTCAGAGTGAACCTATACACTAAAAGGTCTCAAGATACATGCATTTCACAAAGCTAAAATGTCTTATATTTCTGAACAGAAATAAATGGAGTATAGGATAAGATAAGGAAAATAACATTTTTTTAGAACCCTCACAAGCTTTTTCTTAGCATCACAGATCTGAATATTACATTAACACTGATGATTAACCAAACTGCAAACAGAGCAAACCCAAACACATATGGAGTAGTAGTCGTACAACTTAACGACTTCTAGGGGGACTCCGCAGTCTTCTCAAGCGACTTGGCAGCATCCTCCGCGGGCAACTTGGCTGCATCCTCTCCGGTACCATCGCCAAGTAGGGACTCGTGGATGTTGGGCAGCATGCTGCTGTGCGCGATGGTAACACCAGCCAGTAGCTTGCTGAGCTCCTTGTCGCGCATGACGCCGAGCATTACGTGCCTCAACATGATGCATATATTCTTACTATCCTTCGCGGCTTACCCGGCAAGCTCCAGCACCTCGGCGGTGAGGTACTCGAGAACGGACGCGAGGTAGACGGGAGCCCCGAAGCCTATGCGCTGGGAGTACTGACCCTCCTTGAGATAGTGCCCGATCCGGCTGACGGGGAAATGCACCCCGGCCTTGACGGACCTCGACACCTGCTTCTTCCTGCGGCTTCCTGGTGCGAGACTGGGACTTGGAGTAGCCAGAGCAAGATTTGGAAGCCTGCAGCATGTCTTCTTTTTCTCCACGGCCTTTGTCGCCGCCACCTGGGTCTTCATCTTCCCACAGGGAGCTCCGGTCTTCAGAGCCATAGCTGCAAAGTATAAGAGGAAGAAAGGTTAATTGTGGAGGGCTGGTGAAGGTGCCCAGGTCCCTTGTATTGAAACTTTAACATCGTGGTCTTTACTGTTTTACAACTATGAATTTTTAATAGGACTACTAAAAGGCTGTGTGCATGTTTCCTTATTTACTTTCACTTTTTTGAAACATGGTCAGATATGTCAGCATGAAAATTCATACAAAGAAGTTGTATCTTTCAAAACAGTAGTCGGTTTTCAGTATGACTACGTGGGTACAACAATTAGTACTATATGAATTTCTGATAAATTTGCAAGCAATCTATCACGCACTTGTAGATCAAAATTTACCTACTTTGGTTTTATTGACAAAATGTCATTTAATTATGTGAAATTAGCTAGAAGGCCTGAAAAATCATGGAACTTGTTAACCATGAAACGTACTCTATTTTGTGTGAAATTTAGTGTGTTGTGGCATTCAGAGCCATACTCTTTTCCTTTTCTTTAAAAAATAATTATATGTGGCACTTCTAAAATAATTTAACAAAATTCTATACATACAAGTTGAAAAGTCCAATTGACAACATTAGTATGTCATGCAAAGATGCACCTCATCTACCCGAAATGGACACGACCTTTGTCATTATTTAACTTGAAACCCAAGTACTCCCTCCATCTCAAAATAGATGTCGTAATTTTTTTAAAATTTAGATGTATCTAGACTAGATAGTGGCTAGATACATCCAAATTTAAAAAAATTTGAGACATCTAATTTGAGACGGAGGGAGTAGATTACACATCGCTAGTCATATTGTGAAGAAGTGTTTTTAAACCTTGTCAAAATTCATGTTTATCATTTACGGAAGAGGATACCATACATAAGTGCTTAACATTTTTTATTGTTTTCTTTACTTTTGTATAATTTACCCCAATAAACAGGACGAGTGATGCAGATATGACCTTGACATTGGTAACTTGTCTTAAAATGTGAACAATGTTCATACATGGTTATGACCATATTGTGTAGCAAGTTTTTCGAAAGTTGTCAAAATCCATGTTTGTATTTTTTGTCCAAACAAGCACAAATATAAGAGGACACCATTTAAGTTTCAACTATGTATCATTACCACCCCACCCCCCTCCCGCAAAAAAACATGTATCATGACACACATTGAAATAAGTATTTTCATATAGTACTAACATGCGGTGGAAATTATCTATACTTTGCTAGAATACAGTGAGTGCACTCTAAGCCAAAATATCCGTCCGTACTTAATTACGAGATATAGTACACTACCCGCCTCTTCTCTCGACGCCATTTAATTTTGCACTCGGGCACGCTTCTTCGTGTTGGGTTCGCAGCATAGAAAACAAAAAATTTCCTACGATGAGAACTATACGCCAATATCTATCTACTAGATACAGAGAAACGGGTGGATATATATCCATGGAGAACTTAACCTCGAAGACAACAGAGTTTTGTTAACGAGTTGGAACTCGTGGATGATGTAGTCGTACGCTTGCCGATCTCAAGATCGTGTGGAAGTTCGAGCGCACCGGACAACCTCTACCTCCTCGCTCCAGCGAATCAGCGGAAGCAACAACTCCTTCCAGACGCAAGGCCACCAGGAACATGTATCTCGCTAATCTAAGACCATGGGAGAATATCTAGAGGGGAGAGAGATCCTTCACGAGGAGGTGTGCTTTGTGAGGAAAGAGAGGGGGGCCTTTTATAGGAGAGGGGGGATCCTCCCCTACAATGGCCGGCGGCTAAGGAGGGTTCCCCCACCTCTTCCTCCTTCATGTGGTGGAAGCTCCACTCACATCAATTTTGACTCCACCCAAAATTCCACTCACATGCATTAAATTTCCACCAAATTTAATACAACTCTCAATTAATAAAACTATTTTATTTACTTTATTCAGAATTTTGTTAATTACTTCAATTAACAAACATTCACATAAAACCCCTTGCAACATTTCAATATCACATGCAGAACCACTTTCTGCAATTTCACCCGAAACAATTCCGGTTTCTATCGAAACAATTCCTATTTCTATTGAAACAATTCCTACGCTTTGCAATCCTTTTGTCTGAAACATATGTGCTCCAAAATGGTGTCCGGCAACCCTTAAGTGTGTCACCCTACGGTTCGTGAATAATGTAGACATGATTGAGACTCCTCTCAGATCAATAATCAGAAGAAGGACCCAGAGAACCATACTGACTCCTGCACATTCAACGATGACTTTTGTGATCGTGAGAACCTTTAACGCTAGTAACTTAATCCCTTTGTCTCATGATATAATACAGGTTTGAGATTTGATCATCAGTATCCAAATACCTAGTTTGATCTCGTTACCGACATGCACTCTTTTCTCGTTCCCGTGATATAACATTCTAGTGATTACATCACTTGCTTGCAAGCTATCTTAATGTGATATCACCGAGAGGGACCAGAGTATATCTATCCGTCATCGGGATTGACAAATTCCACTCTTGATACATGAGCCTCAACATAACACCTTCGTAGCACTGAACCCACCTTTATAATGACACAGTTACGTTGTGACGTTTGATGTTATCAAGATACTCTTCCGGTGTTAGCAATTAACATGATCTCATGGTCTAAGAACTAAGATTACTTCGTATGATGTTTATAGCAATGTAAACATAATGACTTGATTGTAAGGCTATACTTCGGATGAATTTTCATCACATCATTTCACAAATGTTGTGACCTCGTTATTAACAACATCCAATGTCCATGATCACGAAACCTTGATCATCTTGTTAATCAACGAGCTAGTCTTAAAGAGAGGCATAACTAGGAACCCTTTTTGTTTATTAAACACACATGTATTGACGTTTCCTTTCAATACAATTGTAGCATGCAAAATAAACATCTATCATATACATGGAATACATAATAACAACTTTATTATTGCCTCTCAGGGCATATTTCCTTCAGTCTCCCACTTGCACTAGAGAAAATAATCTAGTTTACATAGTGATAAATCTAACACCCATCGAGTTCTGGTGTCGATCATGTTTTGCCCTAGGGAGAACTTTAGTCAACGGATCTGTTACATTCAGGTCCATGTGTACTTTACAAATCTTTATATCTCCATCCTTGACATGCTCGTGGATGGAGTGAAACCGGCGCTTATTATGCTTGGAATTCTTGTCAGACCTTGGTTCCTTGGCATTGGCTATGTCTCCATTGTTGTCATAATAGATCAACATCTGGTCCAATGCACTAGGAACCACACCTAGTTCCGTTATGAACTCCTTCATCCAAACCGCTTCCTGCGCCGCTTCTGAAGCAGCAACATATTCCGCCTCCATCGTTGATCCAGCCACCACAAGTTGTTTGGAACTCCTCCAACTAACTGCTGCTTCGTTCAAGAGAAATTCGTATCCGGACTGAGACTTAGAGTCATCGGCATCGGTGTCAAAGGTAGCATCGACATAACTCTTAGCGACTAGCTCTTCTTCACCTCCGTATACAAGAAACATATCCTTAGTTCTTCTTAAGTACTTAAGAATATTCTTGACCGCTATCCAGTGTCCCGAACCTGGATCAGATTGGTACCTACTAGTCAAACTAATAGCATCTGCCACATCCGGTCTTGTACATAGCATGGCGTACATTATAGAGCCTATGGCCGAGGCATAGGGGATCTTATCCATTATCTCTCTTTCTTCCACCATAGCTGGACTTTGAGTCTTACTCAATGTCGTGCCTTGCAACATAGGTAAGAACCCCTTCTTACTTCCGTCCATATTAAACTTCTTTAATATCTTATCCAGGTATGTACTCTGCGATAGCCCAATTAGGCGTCTTGATCTATCTCTATAGATTTTAATGCCTAATATATATGCTGCTTCACCAAGGTCTTTCATCGAAAATTTGTTGTTTAGATAACTTTTAAAACTGTTTAAAAGATCTATACCATTTCCAATCAATAATATGTCATCCACATATAATATCAAAAATGCCACATTGCTCCCACTCACTTTATTGTAAATACAAGCCTCTCCATAAGTTTGGACAAATCCAAACTCTTTGATTACCTCATCAAAGCGGAGATTCCAACTCCGGGATGCTTGCTTCAGTCCATAGATGGATCGCTGAAGTTTGCATACCTTATCAGCATCCTTAGGATCAACAAAACCCTTAGGTTGTATCAGTTACAACTCTTCTTCAATATTACCATTGAGGAATGCGGTTTTGACATCCATCTGCCATATTTCATAATCGAAATATGCAGCAATTGCTAACATAATCCTAACCGACTTAAGCATCGCTACGGGAGAGAATGTCTCATTGTAGTCAACTCCTTGAATTTTTCGAAACCCCTTTGCGACAAGTCAAGCTTTATAGATGGTCACATTACCATCAGCATCGGTTTTTCTTTTGAAAATCCATTTATTCTCAACGGCCTTTCGATCGTGAGGTAAGTCCACCAAGCTCCAAACCTGGTTTTTGTACATGGATTCCATCTCGGATTTCATGGCTTCTAGCCATTTTTTGGAATCTGGGCTCATCATCGCTTCTTCATACGTCGCAGGGTCATCTATTTCATCAATCATGAAATTCATAGCAGGATTGCCGTACAGTTCAGGAGCTGCACGTGTCCTGCTTGACCTGCGAGGTTCGGTAGTGTCCTCTTTCAGAGTTTCATGATCAATATCATTAGCTCTCTCTTCATTAGGTGAAGTCAACTCCAAAAAAACTTCCGGTGCTATGCTACTCGCCATTTCATGAAGAGAAGGTTCAATAACCTCTTCGAGTTCTACCTTCCGACTACTCACACCTTTCGTGAGAAACTCCTTCTCAAGAAAGGATCCATTCTTGGAAACAAAACCTTGCCCTCGGATCTGTGATAGAAGGTATACCCAATCGTTTCCTTAGGGTATCCTATGAAGACGCATTTTTTCGCTTTGGGTTCGAGTTTATCCGGCTGAAGTTTGTTCACATAAACATCGCATCCCCAAACTTTAAGAAATGATAGCTTAGGTTTGTCTCCAAACCATAATTCATACGGTGTCATTTCAACGGATTTAGATGGTGCCCGATTTAAAGTGAATGCAACGGTTTCCAGTGCATAACCCCAAAATGATAGTGGCAAGTCAGTCAGAGACATCATAGATCGAACCATATCCAATAAAGTACGATTACGACGTTCCGGCACACCATTATGTTGTGGTGTTCCGGCAGGCGTGAGTTGTGAAACTATTCCACAGTCTTTCATTTGTGTGCTAAACTCAGAACTAAGATACTCTCCTCCACGGTCGGACCGCAAAAATTTGATCTTTCTGTTATGATGATTTTCCACTTCATTCTAAAATTCCTTGAACTTTTCAAAGGTTTCAGACTTGTGTTTCATCAAATAGATATACCCGTATCTACTCAAATCATCTGTGAAAGTAACAAAATAACGATATCCACCTTGCGCCGACACACTCATTGGTCCACATACATCAGTATGTATGATTTCCAATAAATCTGTCGTCCATTCCATTGAACCGGAAAACGACGTTCTAGTCATCTTGCCAATAAGGCATGGCTCACATGTATCAAATGATTCAAAATCAAGTGATTCCAAAAGTCCATCAGAATGGAGTTTCTTCATGCGTTTAACACCAATATGACCTAGACGGCAGTGCCACATATATGTAGATATATCATTATCAAGTTTAACCATTTTAGCATAAACATAATGAATATGCATAATACTACTATCAAGATCCAACAGAAATAAACCATTCAACATAGGTGCGTGACCATAAGTATCCATATAAATCGAACAACCATTGTTTTCTGATTTAAAGAAATAACCACTTCGCATCAAACACGATCCGGATACAATGTTCATGCTCAGTGCAGGCACAAAATAACAATTATTCAGATTTATCACTAATCCCGATGGTATATGGAGAGGCAGCGTTCCGACGGCGATCACATCAACTCTTGATCCATTGCCGACCCGCATCGTGACCTCATAGCTTGCTAGCTATTGCTTGTTCCGCAGCGCCTGAATCAAGTTACATATATTAGCAACCGATCCCGTATCAAATACCCAGGTGCTACTGTGAGTACTAGTCAAGTACACATCAATAACATGTATATCACATATACCTTTGTTTGCCTTGCCGGCCTTTTTTTCCGCCAAATACTTGAGGCAGTTGCGCTTCCAATGGCCAGTCCCCTTGCAATAGTAGCACTCAGTATCAGACTTAGGGCCATCCCGGGGTTTCTTTTCAAGTGCGACAACATATTTGCCGCCCTTCTTTCCCTTCTGCTTGCCTTTCTTGTCCTTCTTGAAACCGGTGGTCTTATTGATCATCCACACTTGATGTTCTTTCCTAATCTCCACTTATGCAGTCTTAAGCATTGACAAAAGCTTGGGAAGAGACTTCTTCATGCCCTGCATGTTATAGTTCATCACGAAGCTCTTGTAGCTAGGTGGCAAAGATTGGAGAACACGATGTATGCATAAGTCAATGGGAATCGTTATTCCCAAGGACACAAGGTTATCGGCGTACCCAGACATTTTGAGTACGTGCTCACTAGCGGAGCTGTTCTCCGCCATCATGCAGCTAAAGAACTTTTCAGAAGCATTATAACTCTCTATGGCAGCATGGGTATCGAAAATCATTTTCAATTCTCCCATGGTATCAAAGGCATTGCCATTTTCGAAACGCTTTCGAAGTTCTGGCTCTAGCCCATACAGTATGCCGCAATGAACTAAGTTTTGGTCCTCCCGACGAGTTATATAGACATTCTTTTCCTCATCAGGGGCATCAGGCGCTGGTGGGTGGCCTAGCGGCGTCTCTAGCACATATTGCTTTTGTGCAGCAGTGAGGAGAATCCTCAAATCCATAGCCCAGTTGGTGAAGTTGCTACCATTCGCAGCAAGTTTCTCTTTCTCCATGAACACATTGAAATTAAAAGTAGGTGGTGCCATCTACAACAGAATTTTTAAAGTTTATTTAGACTAAGTTTATGATATATTGAGTTCAACTAATCCAAATTACTAATGAACTCCCACTCAAAAACGACATCCCTCGTGCCTTTTTTGGTGATTACATGAACCAAATCCACTACACCAAGTCCGATCATCATGTGAGTCGGTGTAACTTCAAATGCGAGCATCTATATGGGCATCATATCTTCTATATGACTCATGCTTAACCTTTCGGTTCGTGTTCCGAGGCCATGTCTGTACATGCTAGGCTCCTCAAGTAAGGACCTTAGTATTCCGCGTGTGTAAAACTGTCTTACACCCGTTGTATGAAAGCGCGGAGTCGAGTACACCCGATTATCACGTGATGTCTCGAAACACGATCCATAGAACGGTCAATACTGAAGGAAGAACACATTTTATCTTGATATCTAAATGAGGGATCATCTTATAATGCTACCAAAAGCGCCAAACTAGCAGTATAAGATGCTAACATCTTATGTGTAAAGTGAGATGATATGGTCCATGCATTTGATCACCATCATATGCATTGTGGTATGATCTCTATCATTCCTTTGTGTGTAAGGCCAAGGTCTATGGAACTTACACATTAAGTGTGTTGTAAGAGTATCTACCATACATCTACTTACAACATTACCATAGTAATACACTAGCCTAGCAACAATCTAAACTAGACGCCTCTAATTTATCTATTGCAAGTTTTACGTGGCTTAGGGCTTTCGGAGATAGAACCGGTCTTACCTACGAACATGAACCACAGCGAGGATAACCAAGTTATTAGCAACTCGTTGTAAATTAGATATTGACTATAGTAGGAGAGACAGACACCCGCGAGCCACTTATGCAAAACTAGTTGCATGTCAGTCGTGGAACCGGTCTCATGTACGATGACATGTAAGGTTGGTCCGGGCCGCTTCATCCCACTATGCCACCAATATCCAAAATACATGAAAGAAGCAATGACATGATCATCATCGCCCACATATAAACATATGTGTACTACCCGTGCAAAGAACCTACGCATAGATCAAGCTCTGATACCACTGTTGGGTTCACAGCATAGAAAACAAAAAATCCTACGATGAGAACTATACACCAAGATCTATCTACTAGATACAGAGCAACGGGTGGATATACATCCATGGAGAACTTACCCTCGAAGACAACATAGTTTTGTTAACGAGTTGGAACTCATGGATGATGTAGTCGTACGCTTGCCGATCTCAAGATCGTGTGGAATTCCGAGCGCCGCAAATCAGCAGCACATCCGTCCTCGCACACACGTTCACGCCACCGGACAACCTCTACCTCCTCGCTCCAGCGAATCAGAGGAAGCAGCAACTCCTTCCAGACGCAAGGCCACCAGGAACATGTATCTCGCTAATCCGAGACCATGGGGGAATATCTAGAGGGGGAGAGAGATCCTTCACGAGGAGGTGTGCTTTGTTAGGGAGGAGAGGGGGGTCTTTTATAGGAGAGGGGGGCTCCTCCCCTACCATGGCCAGCGGCTAAAGAGGGTGACCTCACCTCTTCCTCATTCATGTGGTGGAAGCTCCACTCACATCAATTTTGACTCCACCCAAAATTCCACTCACATGCATTAAATTTCCACTAAATTTAATGCAACTCTCAATTAATAAAACTCTTTTATTTACTTTATTCAGAATTTTGTTAATTACTTCAATTAACAAAGATTCACATAAAACCCCTTGCAACATTTCAATATCACATGCATAACCACTTTCTGCAATTTCACCCAAAACAATTCCGGTTTCTATCGAAACAATTCCTGTTTCTATTGAAACAATTCCTGCGCTTTGCAATCCTTTTGTCTGAAACATATGTTCTCCAAAATGGTGTCCAGCAACACTTAAGTGTGTCACCCTACGGTTCATGAATAATGTAGACATGGTTGAGACTCCTCTCAGATCAATAATCAGAAGCGGGACCTGGAGATCCATACTGACTCCTGCACATTCAACGATGACTTCTGTGATCGTGAGAACCTTTAACGCTAGTAACTTAATCCCTTTGTCTCATGATATAATACATGTCCGAGATTCGATCATCGGTATCCAAATACCTAGTTTGATCTCGTTACCGACATGCACACTTTTCTCGTTCCCTTGATATAACATTCTAGTGATCACATCACTTGCTTGCAAGCTATCTTAATGTGATACCACCGAGAGGGCCCAGAGTATATCTATCCATTATCGGGATTGACCAATTCCATTCTTGATCCATGAGCCTCAACATAACATTCGTAGCACTGAACCCACCTTTATAATGACCCTGTTACGTTGTGACGCTTGATGTTATAAAGATACTCTTCCAGTGTTAGCAATTAACATGATCTCATGGTCTAAGAACTAAGATTACTTCGTATGATGTTTATAGCAATGTAAACATAATGAATTGATTGTAAGGCTATACTTCGGATGAATTTTCATCACATCATTTCACAAATGTTGTGACCTCGTTATTAACAACATCCAATGTCCATGATCACGAAACCTTGACCATCCTGTTAATCAACGAGCTAGTCTTAAAGAGAGGCATAACTAGGAACCCTTTTTGTTTATTAAACACACATGTATTAGCGTTTCCTTTCAACACAATTATAGCATGCAAAATAAACATCTATCATATACAAGGAATACATAATAACAACTTTATTATTACCTCTCAGGGCATATTTCCTTCACTTTGGTGGGGGGAAGAGACCTCGTCGTCGTCCTCGGCCTCCTCCCCGTCATTATCATCAGCCTCCTCCCTACCGTCGTCTTCGGCCTCCTCCTCAAGGTAGACCTCAAACTCCTCCTCTTCCTCAGTCTCATCTTCCGTCTTATCGGAGTCGCTCGGCGTTGCTGGTGGTGTCCCTTCGAAAAAGGGCTGCCAATGGCTATCTTCTTCATCAGAGCAGCCAGACAACGGCAGCAGCCATGGCCCATCGACTGAGTCTAGGCTTCCAGGTGGAGTTTCGGGGCCATTCCCATTTTTCAGGTCAATCGACGTGTTCTGGAGAGTGTTGCCATATGACATTTTGGAAGGAAATAGAGAGAGATCGAGTTCTAAGCAACGGTGAGTTGGTTGTTTTCGGTGAAAGTAGGGGTGCGTACTATTGCAATTTATAATGTCTATTTATAGTCATTGTTGTGTTAATACCTTGAAAACTATCCCAAAATATCATAAATAGATTGTACCAGACTCGTCCCGTGAACAAAAAAAGGATTATATCAGCCTTGTCGGTTCTTGATTTTTCTCGGCCTAGAGAATTCAGGAGGCACCCCGCTTTATCTAAAAATGAAGAGAATCATGCAGACCATGCTGAATTACTCGGTGTCTCTTACTTCCTCCGTTAAAAATTAAGTGTCTATTGTACTACATACTTATCTAGCTACAATACTACTAGTATACATATACTCTGCACAAAGTTGCGTCACCGAACTTGATTGATGGTGGTATGGTGTGGGCCTCATCTTTTTCTGCACCGCTGTATCTCAGACTAGAAGTATAATCATTGCATGAAAGCTTATACGGGAAGGAAGGAGAAATGGAGAGGATATTGGATGGATGGTGAGAGGGGGGCGAATGAGAGAGAAAATCTACTACTCCGTACATAGTAGTATGTGTACTAGTACCGCGTGTCACGACCCATCGTAATATGTAAACTTTTAGCCGAAGTTAGATAGGAACCATGATCAACTACAATATGTGTGAAACCATTGGCTTGTGGCATTCTGAACCATATTATTTCGACTTTCTTCACAAAAAACATCACCGTACTCACTGGGAAAATTGAAATTGTTTTTTTCCTAATTGTTGGAAACTCCCACATGCAACAATGCTTACTATGCCAAGATGCACCCATCTACCAAACTATCATGAGAACTCTATAAAATTGTAATCTATGATGTCAATATGGCCTTGATGACCTTGGTCGTTCGGGTTGAAATAAACCCGATAGTGTCCATACACATGGTAGGATAATATTGTGAAGCTATTTTTCCAAAACTTATCTAATCCCATGATTACAGTTTTGATGGCACGTGGTGCACAAGACACGATAGGATGATGTCTACGACTTGTATTCTTGTCGACAGTTGTTGGGCCTCCAAGTGCAGAGGTTTGAAGAACAGTAGAAAGTTTTCCCTTAAGTGGATTACCCAAGGTTTATTGAACTCAGGGAGGAAGTGGTCAAAGGTATCCCCTCTCAAACAACCCTGCGATCAAGATACAAGAAGTCTCTTGTGTCCCCAACACACCCAATACACTTGTCAGGTGTATAGGTGCACTAGTTTGGCAAAGAGATAGTGAAATACAAGTGGTATGGATAATTATAAGTGGTAACGGTGCTAGAAAATAGCCTGATGGCGTGGAAGAGACTAAAGGCAAACTGAAATAAAGATGGAAGCAAGCAAACATGTAGCAGATCTAGTTACAAATGGTGTTTCAATGCTAACAAGGCCTAGGGATCATACTTTCGCTAGTGAACACTCTCATATAAATATCTTCTCTTTATGATACTACTCTGAACTACTCTCTGGTTGGACACTCTAATCCATGATAGGGCTATAACAACACTCCTCAAAGTTCGCTTATCTCATCTAGATAACCCGACACTGTCACCTTGAGCTCTAGATGGTTCCAACAAACACCACAATTTCATAGAAACATCAAAATCCAAATATAATTCACAACAAGTATTTGTAATCTCTAGCCTAAGTGCCACCATGGTGTGCACGATGTCACTTTCACACACATGGGGAGAGTAGTGATCTATTAAAGCACTTGAGTAGCAAGGTAGATCTACTTGATTACAAAGCTCATGATCACAATATGATCATGCATAGAGAGAACTGAACACATAGCTATCGGTAGAACCCTTAGCCTCGAGAGAGAACTACTCCCTCCTCATCATGGGAATCAGCAACGGTGATGGAGATGGTGGTGGAGATCAATGGAGATGACTCCGGGGACACTTCCCCGTCGCTGGTATCACAGGGGAGCGCCGCCCCTTAGCCCTTCCTTCATGGCTTATTTGGAGCGCTGTCCCATGGAGATGGGATCCATGGGGGAGGCAAAAACGTGGATTTGGTGGCTGCAAATTCGTGGGTGGAGGTGTCTCCCACGAATTAGGTTTCCTCCCTTTATATAGCTTCTCAGATTTCCGTCACCCCATCTTGGGCTGCAATAAATCGGGTCTATCGGGCCTGTCCGGATTGGAAATCAGATAAATTTTATGTCCAAAACGTTTGTTGCGAAATTTCCAACAAATTTGTAGGTGAAGAGTTTTCTGTTTGACGCCGTATTGGACCTGAAACGTGACCATCTTCAAAAAGAGTTCTGAGACAGATTTCTGGAAAATCTCAATTTGACTCCAACAAGGTTTCCACTTGTATTCTTGGTAATTCCTACACATTAAAGTGTAGAACAAGAACATTGTGCACTTTTGCAACTATTAGTAGGTTAGTCCAAATAAATCATAAACTTTATATAAAAAGGAGAATCAAAAGCATATTATTAGCATAAAACCATCAAAAATTATAGATACGTTATGGACGTATCAACATCCTCAAGCTTAGTTCCTGCTCGTCCTCCAGTAGGTAAACGATAAAAACAATATAATTTTTGAGGTGACACGCAACCAACACAATTTTGATCATCATTATTGTAAAAGCATTGATAGCTAGGATCAAGGTACTCTAAACATGAACATGAAAGATAGAGTTCTAACAATAAGACATAGCAACTATATTGTAACATGAAAATGTACAAGCAAAAGATCATTAATAACAATGCATTGAAAGACATTTGTTTGTTTCACATAAAGAAAACATAGCATAATGGCATTCAACTTGTCCCTCATAGAGTGGCAAATCATAATTGCATAGGACACCTTCAAAGTTCATAAAGGTGACTAGATACAAATAGTTTAAGAACAAGCAATATCAAAGTTATGCATCAATCAACAAGTCTTGGGACAATGCGCATTAAACTAAGAATTTCCACTATGCTCTCTTAATAGGTGCATAAAGATAGAAGGTGGAGACTCAACATAAAAGTAAAAGAAAGGCCTTCATAGAAGGAAGCAGGGATTCAAGTTTCATAAAGAGCTTCCAAAAATTATGGTACTTATTAGCTTTCAGCTCTCATTGCCCCTATCATAAGTATCTTGAAGTGATTAAGGTTAAAGTGAACAAACTATGGAGTATATGCTTGACAAAGTATAAGTTGGAAATCTCATATCCCTTGAATATGAGGGCAACTCCTCATGCTACTCAAGTTTAGTTACCGGTAAGTTCTTGTCATAGTAAGTACATGTGTATCATAGAGAACCGCCAATGGGGTACCCCTTGTCCGATGATACAGAAGAATCCCCATATCAAAATGACAAGGCAAGCAGACAACGAGCATCTCAACAATCTTCTTATTTACCATGGGAAAATGGTGCTTTTTTCTCTCTTTCCTATTTTCCCATATCATTTTTTTCTTTTTCTCTTTTTTCTCAATATCCGATTCTCTTTTTTTATAAGAAGAATGCTTCATAGACATCTCATTATGGTTACGCTGCAGGTTTCCACCATGACAACATGGATTTGACCGGCGGCCCAGGCATTTCTCTAAAATACATACATAACTCCATGGACTTACAAGCTCCCCTTTCATTTCACACCAACGACATCCATAGACAAAATAGCATGATATCAACTAGGTACAAAGTACAAGTGAAATGTTGAAAGCGTTCCCCATGACAGCATGGTTCTTCCCCAACATATAAGTGCAAGCATATACAACATAGACGACACAATGGTTCAAGTTTATTAATGCAAGAAAAGTAAAGTGTGCCATCAAGTTTGTGAGAGCTTTAATCACTAGTTTTCTCATAACAAGTCTAATTCGGAAGATAGATAAAAACATGAATATACTTGGAATAACAAATGCTAATAGGTAGGTATGGTGGACTCTTTGGAATAAATTGGTTTTATTTGGAGTTGGATGCATGAGTGGAACTCATACTTGGTTATGGAGGTTATCCAAAGACTGGGAGCGACCAACTAATAGAGCAATAATGGCCATAATCATGTAAAGCGACAAAACATCATTAATTAAAGCATAAAGTGATATTACAAGTCGAAGCCTAAAGGATCATATAGGCTATGGTGACTTGGGATAGTGATAACATGGTGTGAGCATGCGCCAAGTCAACCCAAATAAAGCATCAAAGGAGAATACCACAATACTATGCTTTAATATACTAAAACAACGCATGATTCTTCAAAGGCACATTAAGCAATCTCAATTGTTTATAACATTTCATGCTATAGAAAAAATCACTAAGCATAAATCCAAAAAAATATCAAGCATGACATGACAAAGCCTAGGCCATAGTCAAAAACAAGCTCCTTTTTACCACTTAAGCATGAACTTTCCTACTCTTTTCCAATCCAAACCAAACTATTTGAAAACCAACGTATGAAAGAGGGGGTCCAACCAATTTATTCAAGTAAACTAAGAAAACCAAGCAAACGAAAACCAAAAACAAAAAAAAAAACAAATACGCTCCAAGAACAACACAACTGTGCATGAAACAATAAAAATGAAGTGTTTGGAAGAAACCTGAGATTTTTATTGATGAAGAAGGGGATGCCTTGGGCATCCCCAAGATTTGACGCTTGTACTTCTTGGATATTTCTTGGGGTGACACGAGTGGCATCCCCAAGCTTCAGTTTTAGTCCATTCTTCATCTCATTACATCATTCTTCCATTACACCTGAAATTTTTCCTTCATACAAAACTTCACACAATCTTCATGAGCAACATTAGTGTACTCAAGATAATAAATCTTTGGATTCAGTTTCAACACCAATAAAACTTCCATTAAAACACAAGCTATTGTAGCACTTCCCTCGAAAAGCTCAATTCCCCAAAAAGAACCCAAAAAGGAATCAACAAGAAGCAAATGCAAATAATGACAGAAATCTGTCAAAACAGACCAGCAGGTAAAAACCAATTTTTTCGAAGACCTTATGTTGCTCAAATCAAAAGGTGTTGAACTAACGAAAGTTGGATAACAACCTGGGGTAGAAGCACAAAAAATCACAGATCAAACCGACATACACAGATTTTTCACAAATTTTTACCGCGAATCACAAAAATTTGTTTCGGGACATCAACTTTCCCAAGCATTACTTCTCTCTCATTAGAGGTTACTCTTGGCACAAAAACCACACAAAAATGATAAGGAGCGGTTATTACTGAGGTAATAACTTCCAAGACTCAACTAAAACTTTTGGGTTATCTCCCAATAAGTAGTTATCTTTAATGCCTTTAAGTTAGGCATGATAGTTTGAGAAGATGCTTACATAAGAAATATGAATTGAAGTAAAAGAGAGCATCAGGAAGCAAATTCAAAGAACATTTAAGTCTAACCCACTTCATATGCATAGGAATCTTGTAAAGAAACAAGTCATGAAAGCACAAAGCAACAAGCATAGTAAACTAAAACAAGTGCAACTTCAAGACTTTCAACATAAAGAGGGATAACTTAATATTATTGAGATGCATAAAATCATGTTTCCCTCCCTCATAATAACTTTCAGTAGCATGCTGCATATAATTAACAATATAACTATCACGTGAAGCATTCTTATCATGAGCCACAAGCATAAAACAATTAATACTCTCCACATCAACATAGTCATTCTTATTATTTGTAGTGGGAGCAAATTCAACAAAATACCTATCATTATTATCCTCATCACCATAATAATCAAATATAGGAGGCATATTGTAATCATAATTAATTTTCTCCTCAGTAGTAGGTGGAATGAAAATATCATGTTCATCATTGTAATCATCATATATTGGAGGCATAGTATCATCAAAGTAAATTTTCTCCTCCGTGCTTGGGGGACTAAAAATATCATGCTCATCAAAACCAGCTTCCTCAAGATTAGACTTTTCCATAGTATTAGCAATAATGGTGTTCAAAGAATTCATACTAATAACATAGCTATTAGCATGCAAATAAAGTTGCATAGGTTTTTTAATTTTCTCTTCAAACACTTCATGTCCTAACTCAAGATAAATACTATAAAGCTCTCTAAATTTTTTGTTGTTTTCCATTAAGCCTAACTAGTGGAAATTAAAACAAGAAACAAAAAGACAAAATTGTAGAATCTAAAGGAAATAACTTCGAGCACTCACACCGGAGGATGTGAGTACCTTTTACCTTACCTCCCCGGCAACGGCGCCAAAAAATATCTTGATGTCTACGCACTTCTATTCTTGTAGATAGTTGTTCGGCCTCCAAGTGCAGAGGTTTGTAGAACAGCAGGAAGTTTTCCCTTAAGTGGATTACCCAAGGTTTATCGAACTCAGGGAGGAAGTGGTCAAAGGTATCCCCTCTCAAACAACCCTGCAATCAAGATACAAGAAGTCTCTTGTGTCCCCAACACACCCAATACACTTATCAGGTGTATAGGTGCACTAGTTCGGCGAAGAGATAGTGAAATACAAGTGGTATGGATAATTATAAGTGGTAACGGTGTGAAAAAATAGCTTGATGGCGTGGAAGAGACTAAAGGCAAACTGAAATAAAGATGGAAGCAAGAAAAATGTAACATATCTAGTTGCAAACGGTGTTTCAATCCTTAGAAACAAGGCCCTGGGATCATACTTTCGCTAGTGAACACTCTCATATAAATATCTTCTCTTTATGATACTACTCTGAACTACTCTCTGGTTGGACACTCTAATCCATGGTAGGGCTATAACAACACTCCTCAAAGTTTGCTTTTCTCATCTAGATAACCCCACAATATCACATTGAGCTCTAGATGGTTCCAACAAACACCACAATTTCATAGAAACATCCAACTCCAAATATAACTCATAACAAGTATTTGTAATCTCTAGCCTAAGTGCCACTATGGTGTGCATGTTGTCACTTTCACACACATGGGGAGAGCAGATATCTATTAAAGCACTTGAGTAGCAAGGTAGATCTACTTGATTACAAAGCTCATGATTACAATATGATCATGCATAGAGAGAGATGAACACATAGCTACCGGTAGAACCTTTAGCCTTGAGAGACAACTACTCCCTCCTCATCATAGGAATCGACAACAGCGATGGAGATGGTGGTGGAGATCGATGGAGATGACTCCGGGGACACTTCCCCATCGCCGGTATCATAGGGGAGCACCGCCCCTTAGCCCCCTTCCTTCATGGCTTATTGGGAGCCCTCTCCCATGGAGATGGGATCCATGGGGAGGAAAAACGCGGCCTTGGTGGCTGCAAATTCGTGGATGGAGGTGTCTCCCACGAATGAGGTTTCCTCCCTTTATATAGCTTCTCGGATTTCCGTCACCCCATCTTGGGCTATAGTAAATCGGGTCTATTGAGTCGTTCGGACTCGGAATCAGATAAATTTTATGTCCAGAACGTTTGTCACGAAATTTCCAACAACCTTTTATTTTAAGAGTTTTCCGTTTGACGCCGTATTTGACCCGAAACGTTACCATCTTCAAAAAGAGTTATGAGACAGATTTCTGGAAAATCCCAATTTGACTCCAACAAGGTTTCCACTTGTATTCTTGGTAATTCCTACACTTTAAAGTGTAAAACAAGAACATTGTGCACTTTTGCAACTATTAGTAGGTTAGTCCAAATAAATCATAAAATTTATATAAAAAGGAGTATCAAAAGCATATTATTAGCATAAAACCATCAAAAATTATAGATACGTTATGGACGTATCATAGGACATCGTGAGTAAAACTTTTTTTTGTTTTTCGTTTATTCAATGTGATCAATGTTTAAAATGGGTTCAAAATTGCCTTCCCTCCCGATGTTTGGCCGATCTTTTGGATAACCTTACCTCCTGATGTTTAGGAAGCAAGTGAAAAATTTGAAAACCGGAAAACTTTGAATTTTTGTGCCGCCAAGGACCAAAGTGGTTTCCTTCCTATGTACTCCTTCTCGTCCCTACTCCACACCAACGCGCGGCTGCCGAACATGCCAGAGACACAGAGCCGTCGTACCAAGGCACACATGTGCAGCGCCACGCTATGGACGAGGAGAGAGATATCAGCCGGACCGGTGCGCAAGGGGAAAGGGGAGGAGAGATGGAGCATAGGGAAGGAGAGAGAAAACACACGATTTTTTTTTGCGTGCATAGGTCCTGAAATTTACTACTAGTAGAGTGTACACTATAAGGCCGCAGGAGTACCTCGTGTCAGAAACCCATCATAACTTTGCTCTAACATGGAACCGCCTTCAACTTGTCTTCGCTGCTGCCCTCTTCCCCTGTCAACATTTTATTCTCTCAGCATGTACAACGCGTGGCCAAAGGTGACCATATGTCTAAGCAAAGAAATATACGTACTACTCCCGCATTGTGTAAAAAAGCACACCTTAATAAGGCTCAGATAGTAAATTGTATGACATATCATCACTATATAAAATTATAATTGGTAAAGAACAAATAATTATAAATTTGATCAACATCTATAAAGTATGGGTGTATATTTGGTCCTTGTACTTTGTATCATCATGTGTAGAAGTCAAAGATTATTAGCTACCTAACACCTGAAATTTTTGGTAACATGGTCTAGAGAAACAAGGGAGAAGATTCTAGTATGATAGAGAAGTGTGTTTAGAGAGGTTTAATAGTGCATTCGTCGTGTTCAAGACTATCAATAGAATCTTCTAGATGCTAGAATGGAAAAGAAGATCCAACGGCTAGAAATGCTGGGATTCGCGAGTTTGATCCAACAGTCAACATTCAAAGATATCCGTACATTATATAGTGGTTTGTAATGAGCACTATCAATAGAATCTTCAAGATGCTAGAATGGAAAAGAAGATCAAACGGCTGGAAATATTGGGATTCATGAGTCTTGATCCAACAGTCAATATTCAAAGTTATTCGTACACTATATAGTCATAAGATAAGATAAGATATCTCTATCTCTACTACTATAGTGGAGCAGTTTTGAATTGGATCCATAGCACCAATCCTGACCGTTGGGCTGTTGGATTCAATGGTTCAGAGAAGCTGGATTCGTGTTGAATAGTACCTAGAGCAAACTCCACCATGACTGTTATTGAACCATCATGTCACCACCCCCAAAATTTCATAGCACAGTAGACTGTATTCTCTCTACTTATACTACTATAATGGAGCAGTTTTGAATTGCATCCAAAGCACTAATCATGACCGTTGGGCTGTTAGATCCAATGGTTTAGAGCAACTGGATTCGTGTTTAATAGTACTCCCTCCGCCAAAATATAAGGCGCCTAAGAATTAGTCAAAAGTCAACATTTTTTAAGTTTGACCATGATTATTGTAGATGTAGATATTTTCTCTCAGCATGTACAACACGTGGACAGAGGTGACCATATGTCTAAGAAAAAAATATACGTACTACTCCCGCATTGTGTAAGAAAGCACACCTTAATATGGCCTACTACCCGTTCAAAAAAATGGCCTACTATATGGCATCCGCTAAGGTTCACCTTATACATAGTGGAAAAAATAAAGTTATCTTTAAGCCTAAGGTGCACCTCAAGCTTGTGGGTTTCCCATAGAGAATAGAAATATCATTTCCCATCTCTCCCTATTTCATGTGATCGTTTTCAAAAGGGGTTCAAAATTTTCAAGATGCAAAATCTTTTTTTTCTTTGAGGAAGATGCAAAATCTTAGGTAGAGGCCGAACCAGTCGTCATAAATTGAGAATGTTCTTTCCTGGTAGTTGGACACTCACACTAACTACACTGCTTTTACAAAAAGAGATGCACCCATATACCTTCAAAAAGACAATTAATTTAAGAGCAATCTATCACGCTCACTTGTAGCTCAAGTTTGACCTAATTTTGATAAACTGTCAAGATGCAAAATCTTAGCAAGAAGTTGAACCTTTTGTGGACGAGGAAGAGACAAGCCGGACTATGCACCCGCGGCTGCAGAGAAGAAATCGATGGAGGATGGACGGTGAGAGCCAGCAAAGGAGAGAGAAAATGCAACTTGTTTTGCGTGCATATACTCCTACTAGTAGTAGATCCATACATTTACTACTATTGGAGTATACCATGTACCTTGTCTCAGCACCCCATCATAGCTTTTATCTGACATCGCACCGCCTTCAGGTCCTCTTCTGCACTGATCTTACGCTGCTTTTTTTGAAAGTCTCGCTGCCTCCCTTACTTGTGTAGCAGAGTTAGCTAGGAAGTTTTAAAATTTTCAAAACATGGGGATATCGAGAATGTTCTTTCCTGAAAGTTGGCAAACTCACACCAACGACATTGATTACGAAAAGAAGATGCACCCATCTACCTTCGAAAAAACAATTGATCCAAGAGCAATGTCAACACATGGATTTTTAAGTCTAGATGCATGTTATGCCGTACATCGCAATCCCAGGATTACCATTTTTGCAAGACATAATAGAAGTGGTACCACCATACATCATCCATTACAAACCATAATAAGGTCTTACAAATAAAGGATCTCATGATCCAGTCTTAATATAATCAAAGCAATGGAAAGTAAACGTAGCGGGGCATCATCTTCATGATCACAGGGAATGCTGGCGATGGGAGATGATCGTAGTTGTCATAGACCTCCTGCTATCCATCTTCCGGGTAATCCTCCTCCTAGTCTGGCCATGGGAATATCCAGGGACAAAGCCACGAGTACTCTTTAAGTGCTCGCAAACTACCACTAGTATAAGTAGAAGTAAAACTAGTAGGAATCATAAGCTCTAGGTTTGCTTGCAAAAAGCCAGGTTTATTTCATAAAGCTTCAAGGGTAAAGACCTAATTTAGTTCTCTACATTACTTAAGTGGGAACTTTGATCTCATGTCCACAACTCTATTGTGGCCCAGTTAAAGTCATCTTTCAAGTCACCAATCATTTTGAAAACATCTGACAATGGAACAGTATGGCCACTCCAACTGTCCATATCCGCGGACGCGGCTATTCGAATAGTTTGACACTCTGCAGAGGTGGTACACTTTCACCACAAAATTCGATACATCCGTTAGGAATAACCCTGAATCATCATACTTAGTATGCGGATAATCAATCTTAACCTTTCAATTACACACCCTAGTATAGGCACCTCCCCTATGAGTTTGGCCTCCCAGCCATTGCCATCTGCCATCCTAGGTACTGCATAGGTGGACATTCATCACGAGGTAGCCTCATCTCAACCTCTTCTGCAAGGGAACCCATACTAAGACATATAAACTTCCAGTCAAGCCCTACCCAACTCAGGTATTGTGGTTGTACGGTAAAATTGGAATGGTATCGCATCCGAACCCAACCATCAGTTTTTATTATAGTCAAGTCTCATGCCTCATCGGTTTCATCATCACATCATTGTGTTTCACAACACATGTCCAAACATTCAATAGAATGAATTCTCATTCCAAGGTTTTCATAATCATTTTCACCAAGTATTCCCATCTAAAGTAATCAAGTTTTAGCTTAGCACTAGCCATTAATATTGAGGGTATCACTATTGGGGGTGCTAGCAAAGTATAAGTATCCAACACTAGTCCTATGCTCTTGATAGGATCCAATCTAATTTCCACTAATCACAATTCATTACTAATTAAGAAACTATAGTAAAGGGGAAAGTAAAGCTTGGAGTAAAACTGGGAATGGTATAAGTAAAGTGACATAACCCAGCATGCCTAAATGCATCCGGTATAAGGGCTGGCATATATAGCATGCCTAGTTTTAGCTTGCAATGATAGCTTGCCTTGTTGGTTGCAGTCGTTGAAGTTCTCTTCTTCCTCCTCAAAGTACTCCTCCTCGTTGTAGCTTAGGTTGGTACTAGCATCTATAAACACATTCAATGTACACAATCACCAAACAACACTTCTCTACTTCTATTTAGCACACAAGGTCTCATACTATATGATCTAGCATCCTTTCTATCATCATATGGAATATTACATTTTCTTGATCTTCTTATTTTAGAAAAGTAATTTCTACTCATTTTAAATCCTTAAGATTTAATATTCTCCAATTAAAATAGTGGATCATGTTGACAGATGTTATCACCATCTATTCCAACATTTGGGAATGTGATATAACATGATGGTCATAAATTACAAGATTTAATATTACTATATAATAACATTAAAGTGACTAGAAATGCCTATATAGCACTCCTTTAATACTAAGCCATGTTTCATATTCGTAAAACCAAATATTTTTACATATTCAGGTAGAGCATGGCAAATGTGATCTTTGAGACATGGAAACAGCTCAAAAACATTTATAGTTTATTTTAGAAAAATGTTTGAAGTGTCAAAAGTCTATGTCTTGTTATTTTTGGTATAGGTGGTTTATAATTGTAAATAGTTTAAATCCAACGGGAGTGATTAGATAATTTCAAAACCTTTCCAACAAAATTGGAATCATGCAATTTGGTTTAGTGAATCTCTTTGAATTGAATTTTGAATCTACTAACAGAATCTGGTTTTAGCTAAAATGGGAAAATCTTATTTGAATCAACGGGCTCTGTGCGGGAAACTAATTGGGCTGGCCCAACTGCACTGCGCTGGCGCAGCAGGCTGCTGACAAGCGGGTCCTACTCGTTAGTGGCTCATTCTAACCGAAACTATATCTTGCAATCTTAGCCCTACGATTAGAACTAGATCCTACGACTGTGGTTTGTCGTCTCCGTCGAACTACTCTGGCGAAACTCGAACCCTAAAACGGTGGTGGGGGTCGCTGGGGACTTACCGGGGTTATAGCTAGGGTCGGCCATGGGGGCGAATGGGGTGGTCATCGATGGTAGTTCGATTGTCAGTCACGGTAGATCCTAGGGTGGCTCCAATCGCTAGCTTCCTTCCTCGACTGCAGCGGCGGGCTCCGGTTAAATTATGGAGGGATAGTGCTCGCCTTGCTCCGGGGACAGGTCTGGGAGGTTTCAGAGAGAGAGAGAGGAGTGGAATGGTGTGAAGATTGAGGGCTGGGTGGCCTCTATTTATACACCTGGGTCGATGACAGTGCGACATGGGTTGGCTACTCCGACGACGTTGCTACAGGTCGCGTTCGTCATGGCGGAGGGCATGGGTCGGTGCAATGGACTATGGCGATCGTCACGCGAGTGACGACACGACAAGGGGCGGTCTCCATCGGTCAGGCGATGTCGGTGCTCTGGGTCAGCACGCAGGCGTTCGGCACTTGGTACGGTGGTCACGCGGCACCCGGCGGCGAACGGTCATGTCTGGGCGGTCACTGGAGCTACGGCAATCGCGAGTACAGGAGGATAGAGCGAGACGTGGCGTGTACGTGTGAGGCAATTGCGGCGCTCTGTCGTGCGCTCGGCATGGCCACGGCTTAAATGGGCACGCGGTTTTTAGCGTCTCCAGTTCTCGCCTTAGGTCAAGGGGTGGACAGGGGTGGCGGTGAGGTCATGATGACTTCCTGGACATCATGGGCGAGTGCACTGTGGTGCGCTGCGAGTGGTTCGTGCTCGACCGGCATGGCCGACTCGGTACGGGCGTGGCACTGGTCAATGTGGCTAGTGATGCCTCTCCTTTGCACGGCCAAGTACCAGGGATAATCTAGGACAATTCAATGTGTTGATTGCAGTACAAAAGCTGAGCAATTGATAGCTCCAAATAGTGTATAGTTGGTGAGGTTATACTGTGCCTGCCAGGTGTTCAATCAAATGGCCGCATGAATTCAAATTTCAAATTTTTGAATGAATTTTGGTGAGTGATCTTGTTTCTTGCTTCGTAGTCTTTGGTTGCTAGGAATTGTCAAGGGGAATTTATTTGAATGGTTTTTGTAAAATGATGATCTAGGCATATGAGCTTGATTCAATTTTGTAATGTCTCTTAAATAGATTTGGACATTGTTTCTGCCACTTTGTAAAGTTTTCTTGTATTCACTTTTACTTGGTATAGCAAAGGGTGAAAAGAATTGGAATTGTTTCTGTTGGAAATCCTTTACTAGGAACACTCAAAGTGGTCTAGTGGATAAGTTTGGCTAAAATGACCATTTGATCATATGACATACATTTGATTTTATTTTCATTTGATTTGGCTTGGAAATTATCTAGATGATGTAGTATTCATCTTTAAACCAATCCTTATCATTAGTAACAATCAATCATGGCAATTGCAAGCATTCATACACTAATGCACATCACACATGCACTCATATTAAGTTTAAAGATAAAAGTTTTTGTTAACCCTAAACTTGGGTGATTGATGACCCACAAGTATAGGGGGGTGTATCACAGTATTTTCGAGGGAAGTGAAACCCAATTTATTGGTTCGACACAAGGGAGCCAAAGAATATTTATAATCCTTAACAACTGAGTTGTCAATTCAGCTGCACTTGGAAACATTCTTGCTCACAACAGTTTATTAGTAGCAACAGTTTTATAGTAGGAATAGCAAAGTAGCAGTAGTAGTAAAATAAAGACAGTAGTAACAATAGCAGTAAACAGTAGGATTCGAGTACGGTAGGCATAGGGATGGATGGACGGGCGTTGCATGGACAAGACAATACACATAGAAATCAGAACATAGGGCAATTGCAGATAAATAAGATAAAGCATCCAAGTACTAGATAATCTTAGGCATGTGTTCCATATATAGTCATACGTGCTCGCAATGAGAACTTGCACAACATCTTTTGTCCTGCCAGCCCGTTTGCAGCGGGGCCTCAAGGGAACTACTGGCAATTAAGGTGCTCCTTTTAATAGAGCACCGGAGCAAAGCATTAACACTCCATGAACACATGTGATCCTCACATCAAAGCCATTCCCTCCAGTTATCCCGATTTCTATCACTTCGGGGCCTTTGGTTCCGGACAACAACGTGTGTATACAACTTGCAGATAAGACCAAAAACAATACTATCATAACGAATCAATAACATGTTCAGATCTAAAATCATGGCACTCGGGCCCTAGTGACAAGCATTAAGTACAACAAGTCGCAACAAAGTCATAAAGAACAAATAAAAGATACTAGGCACCATGCCCTAACAATCTGATGCCATTACATGAACGATCTCATCCAATCCCTACCATCCCCATAGCCTACAGCGGGGGATTACTCACTCATAGATGAGGGAAGCATGGATGGTCGATGGAGAAGCGATGGTGATGATGATGACGATGGCGATGATCTCCTCCAATTCCCCGTCCCGGCAGGGTGCCAGAATGGATTTTCTGGTGCTATTTCGTGGAATCTGGAGGTGGCGGTGGAGCGGAACTCTTGGAAAAACATCGAAACCCTCGAGTTTTCAGGTCAGAAGGCTTCTTATAGGCGAAGATGGAGGCCGAGAGGGTGCCAGGTGGGCCCACACCACCCCTTGGCGCGGCCTGGCCTGGCCCGCGCCACCAGGTGGTGTGGCCACCCCGTGGCTCTTCTCCGTCTCGTATTCTGGCTCCTGGGGTCTTCGGGTGAAATAGGATTTTTGGCATATTTTCCGGGATTTTTCCTGATAGTTGATTTCCTGCACAAAAAGTAGACACCAAGGCAATTCTGCTGAAAACAGCGTCAGTCCGCGTTAGTTGTATCCAAATCACACAAATTTAGAGGAGAAACAATAGCAAAAGTGTTCGGGAAAGTAGATACGTTTTGGACGTATCAACTCCCCCCAAGCTTAGCTTATTGCTTGTCCTCAAGAAATTTAGTTGAAAACTGAGTCCGATAAAAGAACTTTCACAAACAAATTTGCTTCCTATGATGTATATATTCTCAGCATGTGACCAACTACTTAGGCAATTCATAATAAAGAGTATGCTACTGAGTCTACTTAATAGTCAATGCAAGCTATGAATAGATTCCAACTCACAAATAATAAGTAGCATGAAGCATAAATATAAGAAACATTACAATGCTCATAAAAAGGTATGATAGAGTGGTACCTCGCTTGCCTTTGATTATGAATGTCAAGGCACCTCTGAAGTTTAAGTGATGACTAGAAGTAAAGATATCAAAGATACAAGCATCAAAGTCATAACACTAATTATCAAGTAATGAGACAAGCACAAAGAATGACAACTATGCTCTCAGGAAGGTGCTCGGAGAATGTGTGGAGACTCAACAAGTAAAAGAAAAGGTTTTGAATAATTTGAAAGGCTTCCAAATGCTAAAAGTATGGTACTTATTAGCTTTGAGCTCTCATTGCCCCTATCATAAGCATCTTTAATGTGGTTAAGGTGAAAGTGAGGTCCAATCTGAGTTATATGCTTGATAGACTATGAACTGAAATTCCCATGTCCCTTGAGTATGAGGGCCCCTCCTCATGCTACTCAACTTTAGTTACCGGTAAGTTCTTGTCATATAGAAGAATCCCCATATCAAAATGACAAGGCAAGCAGAAAATGAGTATCTCAGCAATCTTCTTATTTACCATGGGAAAATGGTGCTTTTTTTCTCTCTTTCCTCTTTTCATAAATATCTTTTTTCTTTTCTTTTCTCAATAGCTATCTCTCTTTTTTATAAGAAGAATGCTTCATAGATATCATTATGGTTACGGTGCAGGTTTCCACCATGTCAGCATGGATTAGACCAGCGGCCCAGGCGTTTCTCTAACACACATACATAACTCCATGGACTTACAAGCTCCCCTTTAATTTCACACCGATGACATCCGCAAACAAAAGAGCATGGTATCAACTGGGTATATATTTACAAGTGTTGAAAGCGTTCCCCGTGACAGCACGGTTTTGCTAATCCCTAGCCTATAATTTGCAAGAATATAACTTTGATGGAAAGTCACAATGGTTCAGGTTTATTAAGTGCAAAAATTAAAGTGTGCCATCAAGTTCGTGAGAGCTTTACTAACTAACTTTCTCATAACAAGCAAACATTTTATTCGGAAGAAAACAAGGCATAATGAATATGCACGGGAATAGCAAATGATGCTAATAGGTAGGTATGGTGGACACTTTGGCAATATTTGGTTTAAGGAAGTTGGAAACATGAGTAAAATACTCAGTGGAAGTGAAGGCTGGCAATAGTAAGGGAGCGACAAACGAGAGAGCAATAGCTGTCATAATCATGCTTGCAACAAAACAGGACTACTCATGGCATGAAAGTGATTCAAGATCCTCAAGGCAAAATAATTCATCAAGGCTTAACTGATTATTATAGTCATGTGCATGCGTGAGCATGTGCCAAGTCAACTCAAATGAAACATTCAGAGGAGGATACCACGGTCTCATACCAAGTTATGAATAGAATAATGCAAGCAAACATTAATAACACATGCTACAAACTATTAGAGAGCCGGAGCTAATCAAAAGAAAGCAAGAACTACTGAGCATCCAAGGATAACATACACCCTACACGAACAGGCTAAGCATGCCCACAATGATCAGTATATGTACAAAAAAATGAAAACAAATAGAGTTCGTTACCAGCCTCTTACCACGCCTCAAGTTGTCATTAATCCTCATTATTGCTCTTCACTTGTGTGGCTTAAATAATAATATGAAACCAAATCCCATTGAGGACTTCTGAACCCTGCAACAAACTCACAAAGCCAAAGAAGAACGACAAATATTTTTGTAGTTTTCGATTTTTAAAGAACAAGAACCAAAGAGGAAAAACAAGCAAAGCAAAATCTTTTTGGGTTTTTTGAATAGTTCAAACAAAGCAAAACGTAAAAAAAAACAAGGCAAAAAGAAGAAGAAGCAAAACAAAGAGAAACAACAGAAATATTTTTGGTCTTTTTGTGTTTTAGAAAGCAAAAGCAAAGAAAAAGCAAAAACTAAAAAGAGAACGAAACATGAATATACAAAGTACCGACGCAACATGATAGAGAGATGAGTGCGATGCCGGCGTACCTCCCCCCAAGCTTAGGCTTTTGGCCTAAGTGGGTATCAATCCATGTACAAATAGGGGTTCCAAGCAGGCGGATCTTGGTAAGAATGGTCGTAGTTGGGCCCATGGGAAGAAGAAGAAGCTCCCCAATCATAAGCAGGCTGCTGATATGAAGACTCTCCCTCATTCGAGGGCTGGACCGAATCATCCGTGACCTCCCTTCTAGTGTCCTGCTCCTGTTGGGAGAGCTCTCCCAAGTATGTGTCAAGCTCCTCCTCAGTGAGGGACCATCCTTACCTATTATCAAGGTTAAACAAAACAGGTGCAGGCAAAAGAACAACACGCTCGGACTTGCTCTTTCTCCAACCAGCTTTGAGAAAGGTTATTTCATAAGACAACTCACTCATACTAGCCCATGAGGAATCAAATTTCTGCTGTATCATGGAATTAAGATCAAGACTCTCTATGGGAAACTTTAGGTCTAGATGATGAGGCACTAAACCATGCAATGCTAGTAAACGAGAAGCAATGAGGCCTCCACAAATTCCACCTTTCTCACGATTAGCAGCAAGACGGAAAGCTATCAAAGCACCTAAGTTGTAAGACATATCTCGTTTAAGAGGAGCAGAGATAAATGCTAGATCATATGAAGATAACTTATTGGCAGTTTTCCTAGCAAGAACACACTTGGCAACAAAGTAGGCAAAGTAACAAATAGAGGGAAGGTGAATGTTACAGATTTTTCCATTTTCTTTCGAGAAGCTGCTCCCTTGGCAAATTTCCGCGTATAAATCCATGAGTTGTTCAGGTCGCTCCTTAATCCTTCTACATGATCCCCATTGAGGTACCTTAATAGCTACACAAAAATCATCAAGAGAAAGGTCGACAACAATATTGTAAATCTTGTAATGGACCATGGGTTTAGGCAAAGAGTGACTAAACTGAAAGTCCTGCACCACAGACATGGTTAGCTTCACAAATTAACAAGCTCATCTTACAAAAAGTGCTCTAACCCTGCATTAGAAACCAAAGTGTGGAAATCTTGGAGAATTCCCGCAGCTCTCATGAACTCAAAACATGGATAAATGGAGGGAAAAACTTCCTCCTCCCGGTGGACCTTGATGATCTCAGGCACCCATAGTTCATGTTGGTTTAGGTGGTGCTCACTCATCTTCTGTTCTGAAATTTAAACACATATTAAACAAGTGATTGCAAAGTAAATATAATGAAGGATTCTACTCATAGGGACTTGTAAGAGGCCTAAACATGCATCAAAACAATATCTCTAAGAATCAAACAAGCTTACAAGCTCTCATAACCAGTCACCTACATCAGCAAAATACTCAAGATATAATCCACTAAACACAAATCTACCTGGACAAGGGGAGGAGTCTCATACCAAGGAACAATTGCCCCAAATTTTACCAAGAAAGATGGGCTGAGCAAGGAGATTGAAAAAATCGAGAGCAAGCACAACAAGAACACGATTTTGAGCAATGAACTGGAGCTTGCTCGGGAGAGAGAAGAAAGTGGCAGGTGAGAGAGTTAGTGGGGGAGCAGGGCTGGCCCACACTAGGGCATGGAGCCACCCAGGGCAGGCCGCGCCACCAGGTGGTGCGCCTGCCTGGTGGGTCCCCCTGGTACCCCCCAGGTACTCATCTGCCCCTTTTTTCACGTAAAAATTTAATATGAATTTTCTGGAATTTTTCGAGACACTTTATTTTTGGGCATTTTTCAGGTAGAGAAGAATGATTTTCTGACAGACAGATTTTTTTTTGCAAACATGATGCAAGGACAAAAAAAAGCTAGAACTACAGAAGTTCTAAGACACTCTAACATGCAAGCAACTAACAACAAAGAAAACTAAACAAAAACAAAAACTAAAATGGATAGAATAGAAGTAAACGGGGATAATCATAGTGAAAGCATTGTTTTGTTCAATGAAATCCTTTTGTTAACAAGGTTGATCAGGTCTTGCTACCAAAACAATTTCATATGAGACAAAATTTTGTATTCCACTAATGATTATGTTACGTCAACCTTGATAGCAATGGTCCCAATCATAATAGTTTCAAATTTTTCTTTTGGTATGGGACAATATATTTCTCCAACTTGAATGCCCTCAACATGTTCAATTGAATTCAAACCATAAGTACTTTCAATCTTATTGGGGAAATAGATAGTATGTTCCTTTTCATTCACATTGAAAGTCACCTTTCCTTGATTATAATTAATAACAGCTCCTGCAGTATTACGAAAAGGTCTCCCAAGAATAATAGACAGATTATCATCTTCAGGCATTTCAAGCACAACAAAGTCAGTTAATATCAAGAAATTATGAGCCACTTGAACATGTACATCCTCACATATACCAATAGGAATAGTGGTAGATTTATCAGCCATTTGCAAAGATATATCAGTTGGTATTAATTTTTCTAGTTGAAGCCTCTTATAGAGAGAGAAAGGCATAACACTAACTCCAACTCACAAATCACACAACGCAGTTCTAACGTAACTATTCTTAATAGAGCAAGGGATAGTTGGAATCCGTGGGTCTCCAAGTTTCTTTGGAACCTTACCATTAAAGGAATAATTAGCAAGCAAAGTAGAAATTTCTTCATTAGGGATCTTCCTTTTATTCGAGACAATATCCTTCATATACTTTGAGTAAGGAGGTAATTTAATAGCATCAGTCAAAGGAATTTGCAGGAATAAAGGTTTCATCCACTCACAAAACTTATTATAGTGTTCATCTTCCTTTGACTTGTGTTTCTTATCAGGGAAAGGCATATGTTTTTGGACCCAAGGTTCTCTTTCACTACCATGTTTCTTATCAATAAAGTCTTCTTTAGTGTATTTAGTATTCTTAGTGTGGTTTTCAGGTTCTTCTTCAACTTTTTCCTCATTAGGAACTTCATTTTCTTCATTACCACTTTTAGTTTCAGCATCAGAGATAGATATACTATTAGGATCTAAAGCAGGTTCAGAGGGTTCTACAACAGTTTTATGTTTCTTTTTCCTTTTCTTATGAGTAGAACCACTATTTTCGGCTTGTTGAGAATCCTGCTCAATTCTTTTGGGATGCCCCTTAGGATATAGAGGATCCTGGGTAGCAGCTCCACTTCTAGTTCTAATTTCATAAGCATGTTTTTCTTTAGCAGCATTAACTAGCAAGTCGTTTTGCACTTTAACGAGTTGATCTATTTGAGTTGGAACCATTTGAAAGTGTTTAACAATCATTTTAACATCATTAGAGGTTCTTTCCACAATATCTTTCAACTCAACAATATCTCTAGTGTTTTCCATTAGATGATTTTGCACCCTTTTATTAAAGTTATCTTACTTAACATTAAAGATATCAAATTCTTCTAAGCATTGATTAGGAGGTTTAGAGTAAGGGATATCTACTTCATCAAAGTGTTGGAGAGAGTGTACCTCAATAGTGGATGAGTAGGGAATAGGCTTACATAATTCTTCTATAGGAGGTAAATTCTTGACATCTGCAGCTTTAATTCCCTTCTCCTTAAGACATTTCTTAGCTTCCTTCATCACTTCATCATTTAATTCAATAACTCCCCTTTTCTTTGATGTTGGAATAGGCGCAGGAATAGATGGTTCAGGTACAATTACTTCAGGTATAGCTTGTTTAGGAGGAGTCCAATCTTCATAATTCTTGCTTATTTTAGCCATTAATTCCTCAGCTTCCTTAGGAGTCATATTCCTGAAAACACAATCAGCACAACTCTCTAGGTATGTCCTAGATTCTTCAGTTAGTCCATTATAAAATATATCAAGAACCTCATTCTTAGGTAACGGACTTCCAGCCTGTGCATGAATCAAAGCACAAAACCTTGCCCAAGATTCGGGCAATACCTCTTTTTCTCCCTGTTTAAAATCAAAAAGTTCCTGCAAAATAGCATGTCTAGCACTAGGAGGAAAATACTTCTGCAGGAAGTACTAATCAAGCAATCAGGGCTGTCAATAGATCCAGGAGGTAAATTACTAAACCAAGTTTTAGCTTCTCCTTTCAGTGAAAAGGGGAAAATCTTAGCAACAAAGTAAGTACGCATCTTAATATCATCAGAAAACAAGCCGCTCATGGTAGAATGTTCATTCATATGTGATACCGCACTTTCATTCTTAGTCCCACAAAAAGGTTCTTTCTCAAAAATAGCTATGTAAGATAGATCGAGAGAGAAATCATAATATTTATCTATAATGTTTATGGGAGAGGCAGCAAACTTAGCAATAGGAGATAATTTGGGTCTACTAGTACGCCTCTCAAGGAGACTCTTAGCAGCACTCCTATCATGGGTGTTTTTACATTCTTTAATAAATCCATCGGTCATCTCAACATAACCATCTTCAATATCATCCATCTCAACATAAATCCATCTCTCCTTCTTCTTGGCTTCATTGTCAATCTCATCCGGGGCATATCTGGCTAGTGACAGAAATTTGTCACGGTACTCAACCACAGTCATCCTTCCTTGCTTCAAGTCTCTGAATTCATCTCTCATCATCTTGATTAGACCCGAGGCCACATGGGTCCTGCTAAACTTGAGTTTGAACTCCTCCCAAGTCATCATCTGACCCCTGTTCATCGTACGGGTACTATTCCACCAAGATCTTGCATAGCCGGACAGATAGTGGGTGGCAAACAGCACCTTCTCATTAGCATCAACTCCTGCAACTTCCATATTGTTCTCCATGGTTTGGAGCCAATCATCAGCATCTAGAGTCTCCTCGGACTTACTAAACATGGGTGGGTTGGTATTCTAGAAATTCTTAAGTTTGGATCCATGGTGATCTTGGTTTCCATGGCCTTGATTATGGTGGGCCATCTGGGCTATCTGTTGAAGAGTGGCTAAGTTGGCTTGACGTTCGGCTCTTCCAGCTTCATGGTCAGAAACTAACATTTGCAGAATCTGCAACATTGGGTCCTGAGATGAACTGCTTCCTCCGGGATTTCCGCAAGTCATCTGAAGATTGAGATAGATAGTGAGACAAGAGGGAAATTTGTAGGGTTCATGGGTTTGTTTTCAAAAGCTTTAAACTTTGAGTTTGACTCAGGTTTTGCAAAATAAAAACTTTCTTTTCATTCATTCACTCATAGCACCCAATACAAACACACACCGCAACAAAAACAGATGGTTTTAAGAACCATTCTGTGAAACTACGATACAATGGGACCGGGTACAACTCACACCTACAATAGTGCTAAAGTGCAACTAATCATCATCAATGAAGGTAGCATCATCCTCGTCAGTGTTGTCCTCAATGGCTTCATCCTCCAGTTAGTCATTCTCATCACTGAGGTAAGAGTGAATATCCCCACGGATGTCTTCACCCTCCTCCTCCTGCTGCTCCTCCAGCTGGATCTCCTGGTCGTGGATGGTCTCCTCCAAGGCGGATATCTTCTGACAAAGACGAGCGATGACACGATCCTTTTTGTCGCGCTGACTGCGAAGTGACTTGCGTTCCTTTGCAAGGATGGCGATGTTTTCCTTCCTTTCAACAGCTGCATCATTGCTCTAACTGACTTGATCACGTGCAGTGTCCAACTCCCTTTGTGTCTCATGTAGCATGAAGTCCATGTGGTCCACGTGGTGCCTGAACTCTTGATGGGCTGGCATGGATAGGGGCTGTCCCATTGAGTCACGTCTTGCATAGTGAACAAATCAGGTTCTGATGATCTGGTTGATGTTTTGAGCACACAAGCGAGTGAGAGCTTCTTGGGTAGCCCTGGCTAATTCGTCTAGCCAGTTGTTCTCCCGAACACTGAACTGAATCTTGTAAGAAAGAGGTGGCTCCATTCTGCGTCTCAGGTCAGCATCTATCAGCCACTGTAGCTCCCCTCCGGTGTGGTCCTTAAGCTGTGCTCCGAAGAACTCCGGGTGCGGGCGCTCAAGATTCTCCGAGAGCGAATCCAGATCCCTCTCAAAGATAAGCTAGCCTCCATTGCCCAACTGGTAAAACTTGGTGTATTTGACCTCCGTCTATAAGAAATTGAGATGAGTAAGTTAGTGGAGTGATCAAGTGTGTCAAGTTTTAAGTAAACTTGTAAGAGTTTTGAGTAGCAAGTGATTTCTTTTGGAAAGAATCTCAAGGGTAAGAATGAGAATAGGTTTTTGTAAGTACTCACTTTTTTTGTCTTGAAACTAGATTTTTGCAGGCGTCCACTCTAACTAGGGTCTCCTATGGTCGGGATGGATCTGATACCAACTTGTCAACACCCGGTATTTTAAGTCAAAATGCCTGTTATGGCGTACATCGCAATCCCTGGATTACCATTTTTGCGAGACATAACAGAAGTGGTACCACAGTACATCATCCATTACAAACCATAATAAGGTCTTACAAATAAAGGATCTCATGATCCAGTCTTAATATAATGAAAGCCTCGGAAAGTAAACGTAGCGGGGCGTCATCTTCATGATCACAGGCAATGCTAACGATGGGAGATGATCCTAGTTGTAATAGACTTCCTGTTGTCCATCTTCTGGGTAATCCTCCTCATAGTCTGGCCATCGGAATAGCCAGGTACAAAGCCATGAGTACTCTTTAAGTACTCGCAAACTATCACGAGTATAAGTAGAAGTAAAACTAGCAAGAATCATAAGCTCTAGGTTTGTTTGCAAAAAGCCAGGTTTATTTCATAAAGCTTCAAGGGTAAAGACCTAATTTAGTTCTCTACATTACTTAAGGGGGAACTTAGATCTCATGTCCACAACTCTGTTGTGGTAAAGTCAAAGTTATCTTTCAAGTCACCAATCATTTTGAAAACATCTGACAACGAAATAGCATGGCTACTCCAACTGTCCATAACCGCAGACGCGGCTATTCAAATAGTTTGACACTCTGCAGAGGTGGTACACTTTCACCACAAAATTCGATACATCCGTCAGGAATAACCCTGAATCATCATACTTAGTATGCAGATAATCAATCTTAACCTTTCAATTACATACCCTAGTATAGGCACCTCCCCTATGAGTTTGGCCTCCCAGCCATGGCCATCGGCCATCCTGGGAACTGCATAGGTAGACATTCATCACGAGGTAGCCTCATCTCAACCTCTTCCGCAAGGGAACCCATACTAAGACATGTAAACTTCCAGTCAAGCCCTACCCAACTCAGGTATTGTGGCTGTACGGTAAAATTGGAACGGTATCGCATCCGAACCCAACCATCAGTTTTTATTAAAGTCAACTATCATGCCTCATCAGTTTCATCATCACACCATTGTTTTTCACAACACATGTCAAAACATTCAATAGAATGAATTCTCATTCCAAGGTTTTCATAATCATTTTCACCAAGTATTCCCATCTAAAGTAATCAAGTTTTATCTTAGCACTAGCCATTAATATTGAGGGCATCACTATTGGGGGTGCTAGCAAAGTATAAGTATCCAACACTAGTCCTATGCTCTTGATAGGATCCAATCTAATTTCCACTAATCACAATTCATTACTAATTAAGAAACTGTAGTAAAGGGGAAAGTAAAGCTTGGAGTAAAACTGGGAATGGTATAAGTAAAGTGACATAACCCAGCATGCCTAAATGCATCTGGTATAAGGTCTTGCATATATAGCATGCCTAGTTTTAGCTTGCACTGATAGCTTGCCTTGTTGGTTGCAGTCGTTGAAGTTCTCTTCTTCCTCCTCAAAGTACTCCTCCTCGTTGTTGCTCAGGTTGGTACTAGCGTATGTAAACACATTCAATGTACACAATCACCAAACAACACTTCTCTACTTCTATTTAGCACACAAGGGCTCATAGTATATGATCTAGCATCCTTTCTATCATCATATGGAATATTAACATTTTCTTAATCTTCTTATTTTAGAAAAGTAATTTCTACTCATTTTAAATCCTTAAGATTTAATATTCTCCAATTAAAATAGTGGATCATGTTGACATATGTCATCACCATCTATTCCAACATTTGGGAATGTGATTTAACATGGTGGTCATATATTACAAGATTTAATATTACTATATAATAAAATTAAAGTGACTAGAAATGCCTATATAACACTCCTTTAATACTAAGCCATGTTTCATATTCGTAAAACCAAATATTTTTACATATTCAGGTAGAGCATGGCAAATGTGATCTTTGAGAGGTGGAAACAGCTCAAAAACATTTATAGTTTATTTTAGAAAAATGTTTGAAGTATCAAAAGTATATGTCTTGTTTATTTTGGTATAGGTGATTTATAATTGTAAATAGTTTAAATCCAACAGGAGTGATTAGATAATTTCAATACCTTTCCAACAAAATTGGAATCATGCAATTTGGTTCAGTGAATCTCTTTGAATTGAATTTTGAATCTACTAACAGAATCTGGGTTTAGCTAAAATGGAAAAATCGTATTGAATCAACGAGCTCTGTGCGGGAAACTAATTGGGCTGGCCCAACTGCACTGTGGTGGCGCAGCAAGCTGCTGAAAAGCGGGTCCTGCTCATCAGTGGCTCACTCTAACCGAAACTATATCTTGCAATCTCAGCCCTACAATTAGAACTAGATCCTACGACTGTGGTTTGTCGTCTCCGTCGAACTGTTCCGACGAAACTCGAACCCTAAAACGGTGGTGGGGGTCGCTGGGGACTTACCGGGCTTCCAGCTAGGGTCGGCGATGGGGGCGAATGGGGTGGTCATTGATAGCGGTTCAATTGCCGGTCACGACAACTCCTAGGGTGGCTCCAATCGCTGGCTTCCTTCCTCGACTGTAGCGGCGGGCTCCGGTCAAATTCTGGCGGGATAGTGCTCGCCTTGCTCCGGGGACAGGTCACGGAGGTTTCTAAGAGAGAGAGGAGTGGAATGGTGTGAAGATTGAGGGCTAGGGTGGCCTCTATTTATACACCAGGGTCGATGACAGTGCGGCATGGGTTGGCTTCTCCAACTACGTTGCTACAGGTCGCGTTCATCACAGCAGAGGGCATGGGTCGGTGTAGTGGACTATGGCGATCATCACTCGAGTTATAGCACAGAAAGGGGCGGTCTCCATCGGTCGGGCGATGTCGGTGCTCTGGGTTAGTACGCAGGCGTTCGTCACTTGATACGGTGGTCACGGGGCGCGCGGTGGCGAACGGTCATGTCTGGGCGGTCACTGGATCTACGGCGATCGCGAGTACGGGCGGAGAGAGCGAGACACGGCGTGTGCATGCGAGGCAACTGCGGCGCTCCATCATGCGCTCGGCATGGCCACGACTTAAATGGGCACGCTGTTTTCAGCGTCTCCACTTCTCGCCTTAGGTCAAGGGGTGGACAGGGGTGGCAGTGAGGTCACGACGACTTGGTTGACATCGTGGGCGAGGGCGCTATGGCGCGCTGCGAGTGGTTCGTGCTCGACCGGCATGGCCGACTCGGTATGGGCGTGGCACTGGTCAATGTGGCAGTGATGCCTCTCCTTTGCACGGCCAAGTACCAGGGATGATCTAGGACAATTCAATGTGTTGATTGCACTACAAAAGCTGAGAAATTGATAGCTCCAAATAGTGTATAGTTGGTGAGGATATACTGTGTCTGCCAGGTGTTCGATCAAATGGCCGAATGAATTCAAATTTCAAATTTTTGAATGAATTTTGGTGAGTGATCTTGTTACTTGCTTAGTAGTCTGTGGTTGCTAGGAATTGTCAAGGGGAAGTGATTTGAATGGTTTTTGAAAAATGATGATCTAGGCATATGAACTTGATTCAATTTTGCAGTGTCTCTTAAATAGATTTGAACATTGTTTCTGCCCCTTTGTAAAGTTTGCTTGTATTCACTTTTACTTGGTTTAGCAAGGGGTGAAAAGAATTGGAAGTGTTTCTGTTGGAAATTCTTTACTAGGAACACTCAAAGTGGTCTAGTGGATAAGTTTGGCCAAAATGACCATTTGATCATATGACTTATATTTGATTTTATTTTCATTTGATTCTGCTTGGAAGTGATCTAGATGATATAGTATTCATCTTTAAACCAATCCTTATCATTAGTAACAATCAATCATGGCAATTGCAAGCATTCATACAGTAATGCAAATCACACATGCACTCATATTAAGTTTAAAGATAAAAGTTTTTGTTAACCCTAAACTTGGGTGATTAAGTCCTGAGAAGCTTGATTAATATTTTTGGGATGTTACAAGCAATCTATCACTCTAACTTGTAGCTCAAATTTTACCTAATTTCGTTAAGTTATCAAGATGCAATTTCTTAGCAAGAAGTTGAACGTGTTGTCAAAATTTCAGGACCTTTTATTTACTATATATATGCACGCAAAACAAATTATGTTTTCTCTCTCCTTCTTCACTACCTCATCACCATCCACGCACACCCCTGCTGGCTAATCTCTCCCTCGTCCATAATGTGGCGCTGCCCAAGTGCGCCAACCTACCTTGTCGTTCCATTTCACATCCTACACAAAGGAAGCACCAAGCACATCCCCTGTCACGTTGGTTTGAAAGTGTGAGGAGCGTTTTTTGTGTGAAGCGAGTACAGTAGTACGAAGGGTATGGCTCAGTTTATCACTCGAGAAGGACCCACCTGCTTTTCCTTACTTTACTTTAGGGCCTTTTGTGCTAAATTTATGGACCTCTACATGTAATTTTATCTTTTTTGAGGTCTTCGATCTAAACCATACTCCCACAGATCGTGTCAAATTTTGACTACAAGTAAGAACGATAGATAGTTTCCTCTTAAAATTTTCCAATTTTTTTTGAAGCTAACCAGGAATTTAGTACATCGAAAACCACCAAAAAGTTTTTTCGAAAAATTTCCAAAGCAACCTCCATTTACTTATAGTTCAAACTTGACCTAATTTCGATAAATTGGCACATAGTCTCATTCAAGTCGACAGAGTTAGCTAGGAATTTTTAAAATTCGCAAAACATGGGAAAATCAAGAATATTCTTTCCTGATAGTTGGAAGCTCACACCGACGACATTGTTTAGTAAAAGAAGATGCACCCACCATCTACCTTCGAAAAGACAATTATTCCAAGAGCTATCTATCACGCTTACTTGTAGCTAAAGTTTGAGATAATTTCAGTAAGTTGTCAATATGTAGAGTCTTAGGAAGAAGTTGAACCTCTTGTCAAAATTTTAGGACCTTTACTATATACTAGTAAGTTGCACGTGCCTTGAATGTGATACTCGGATAGTAGACGTATGACATATCTATATACAATTATAATTGGTAAAGCATAGAAAAAATATAAATTTGATAAACATCTATAAAATAAGGGTGTATATATTTGGTCCTTGTACTCTGTATCATCATGTAGAAGTAAAATATTATTAGCTACCTAACACATGAATTTTTTGATAACATGGTCTAGAGAAACAAGGGAGAAGATTCTAGTATGATGAAGAAGTGTGTTTTGAGATTGTGCAGAGCATTCATTATGCTGAATACTATCAATAGAATCTTCTAGATGATAGGATGGAAAAGAAGATCCAATGGCTCAAAAAGCTAGGATTCGCGAGTCTTGATCCAATGGTCAACATTCAAAGTTATTCGTACACTATATAGTGTTTTGTAATGAAGACTATCAATAGAATCTTAAAGGTGCTAGAATGGAAAAGAAGATCCAACGGTCGAAAATGTTGTGTCGTGAGTCTTAATCCAACGGTCAATATTCAAAGTTGTTTGTACACTATATAGTGGTAACATCATGTAGAAGACAACGATTATTATCTACTAGTAAGTTGCACGTGAGACTCGGATTGTAGACGTATGACATATCATCATCACTATATACAATTATAATTGGTAAAGCACAAAAAAAAATTTAGTCAACATCTATAAAGTATGGGTGTATATTTGGTCCTTGTACTTTGTATCATCCTGTAGAAATCAAAAATTATTTGGCTATCTAACACATGAAATTTTTGATAACATGGTCTAGAGAAACAAGGGAGAAGCTTCTAGTATGATGGAGAAGTGTGTTTTGAGGTTTGTGCATAGCATTCATTATGTCGAAGACTGTCAATAGATTCTTCTAGAAGCTAGAATGGAAAAGAAGATCCAACGGCTAAAAACGCTGGGATTCACGAGTCTTGATCCAACGGTCAACATTCAAAGTTATTCGTATACTATATAGTGGTAATATATGCACGTAACAAGTTGTGTTTTCTCTCTCCTTCACACTGCCTCATCACCATCCACACACACCCCAAACGGCTGACCTCTCCATCATCCACAGCGTGGTGCTGCCCACGTGCATCGACCTGCCTTGTCGTTACATTTCACACCCTGCAAAGAGGAAGCACCAAGCACACCCCAGCACGCTCGTTTGAAAGTGTGAGGAGCGTTTTTGAGTGTGTGTGAAGAAAGTACACTAGTACGAATGGTATATGGCTAAGTTGTTCTCTCGAGAAGGACCAGACTACTTTTCCTTGCATAACTTTAGAGCCCTTTATGCTAAATTTATGGACCTCTTTCTAAAAAAAATAGTTCTTCGATGCAATTCGTACTTTCTCCCACCGCCCATATCAAAGTTTAACTACTAGTAAGCGTGATAGATAGATTCCTCTTAAAATGTCCCAACAAACTTCGGAAGCTCTAACCAGGAATTCAGTACATCGAAAACCACCGAAAGCTTTTTCGTAAAACTTCCAAAGCAATCTATAATTTACTTGTAGTTCAAATTTGAACTAATTTCAATAAATTGGCATAGAGTCTCATTCAAGTCGGTGAGTTAGCTAGGAAGTTTTAAAATTCACAAAACATGGGAAAATCAGAATGTTCTTTCCTGATAGTTGGAAACTCACACCTAGAACATCGTTTACTAAAAGAAGATGCACCCATCTATCTTCGACAAGACAACTAATCCAAGAGCTATGTATCACACACTTACTTCTATCTCAAGTTTGACCTAATATAATTTCGTTAAGTTGTCAAGATGTAGAATCTTAGCAAAAAGTTGAACCTATTGTCAAAATTTCGGGACCTTTACTATATATATGCATGCAAAACAAATTGTGTTTTCTCTCTCCTTTCCTGCCTCATCGACATCCACACACACCATGTAGGCCCGCTGATCTCTCGTCTACAACGTGGCGCTACCCACGTGCGTCGACCTGTATTGTTGTTCCATTTCACACCCTACGATGAGGAAGCACCAAGAACACCCCCAGCACGCTGGTTCGAAAGTGTGAGGAGCATTTTGTGTGTTTGTTTGTAGCAATTACAGTAGTACGAAGGGTATGGCTCAGTTTCTCGCTCGAGAAGGACCCAAGTGCTTTTCCTTGCTTAACGTTAGGGCCCTTTGTGCTAAGTTTATGGACCTCTATGTAATTTTTTTTGAGGTCTTCGATGTAAACCGTACTCCCACCGACTGTGTCAAATTTTAACTACAAGTAAGCACGATAGATAGATTGCTCTTAAAATTTTCCAAATACTTTTTAGGCTAACTAGGAATTCAGTAGTACATAGAAAGCTTTTCCTTAAAACCTCCCAGCTTATAGACAAATTCTGCCACCATAGGTGATGCCCTAATACTAGTATGAAAATAGAAGCTAACATGACGAGAAAGTACTGCGCTAGGAAGTGACATGTTTAATTTATTGCACAGGGGCGCGTTTTACACGTATTCACGCTTAGTCGGCGTCCTTGATGCAGCCACTTCTTACAGCAGAAGAAAAGAAAAAACCTCTTTCAAAGAGCCATCCTATCTTCCCCATCTCCGTTTAGTTTATCCCCACTCGCCGACGCTGCCTGGCCGCATCTCAGGCGCGTGCTTCACACATTTTACTCCCCATCTTGCACGCTGCATCACTCCCTCCAGGCCACCAGCCCCCTCCTCCAAAAACCACCAACAACTCTACATAGATCCACCCTCGCCCCCAATCCGTCTAGACGGGATGGCAGATTCGAGGTGCAACCCACTACACTACGGCTGGAGCAAGGTCGATGACGACGCCTTCAACAAAATCACTATGCGTCTAGACACTATCAACGTCGTTAGGCTGGCCGCATGCTCCAAGGAGTTGTATCGCCAGGTCACCGGCGGAAAAGGTAGCAGGTGCCCCAATGACCGCTGTTGTTCATTGGTCTCCTACAATGACGTCTACGAGGACAAGATCCAATGCTGCTACGCCCTGTGTGCAGCCTGCAAGGAGCGAGGATGCAACTTCGTCAACCGGCCATTGAATTTGCATGAGCTCTTTGACCACTTGAAACTTGCCCACAAGATGTACTATTTGCCCCAAGTGACCTACTCCAACAAGTACTAGTACCTGGCTAACTGGGTGCACACACCAGAGATCATCGGCATCGGTAAAGAGGGCACGGAGTTTGCCGCCCTAATTGGAGGGTACGCCATGAACATCTTCCTATCCGTCAGGTGCGTCAGGTCGGCAGCGTGCGAATCGCTGTGGTACAAGGTGATGTTATGGTCGCTACTGTCATGGAATAAGCTCCATTCGGTCGAAATGGCAGTGACATCTAAGCAGACGAGCAAGCCTTCGTTGGTTGAAGTCGTGCTGAAAGTGCTCATGTCGTACCTATCGAAATTGAGGCGTTACCTGCGAGCTTCTCAAGATGTTGTCAGAATTCCCCTGGATTACAAGAATATCAACCAAGAGTGAGTTAACACATATAAATCTTCTTGTGATGATTTGATACATTGCTAACGTATCTATAATTTTTGATGTTCCATGCTTGTTTTATATCTGCTTTCTTATGTTTTGTCCACACTTTGGAGTACTTTTATGCATTTTCTGGAACTAACCTATTAACAAGATGCCATAGTGCCAGTTGCCTGTTTTGTGCTGTTTTTGGTTCCAGAAAGTCAGAAAATGAATATTCTCGGAATTGGACGGGACAAAAGCCAAAGTCGATATTTTACTAGAAGACTCGCGGAGCCAAAAGACGAGACGGAGAGGGGCCACATGGCGGCCACACCATGTGGTGGCACGGGCTCGCCCTGGCCGCGCCACCAGGTGGTGTGGGCCCCCTGGCCGCCCACCGACCTTGCCTCTTCGCCTATAAGATGCCTCCCGATGCAAAAACCCTAAATCGTCTAGCCTCCAGCCACGAAAAGTTCCGCAACACCGCCACCACCGAAGGGGAGATTCGAGGGACAGAAAGTCTCTGTTCTAGCACCCTGCTAGAAGGGAAGTGCCCCCAGAGCCATCTCCATCGATCTCCACCACCATCTCCATCACCATTGCTGATTCCCATGATGAGGAGGGAGTAGTTCTCTCTCGAGGCTAAGGGTTCTACCAGTAGCTATGTGTTCATCTCTCTCTGTATGCATGATCATATTGTGATCATGAGCTTGTAATCTATAGTTCCACCTTGCTACTCAAGTGCTTTAATAGATCTCTGCTCACCCCATGTGTGTGAAGTTGACAGTGTGCACACCATGGTGGCACTTAGGCTAGAGATTACAAATACTTGTTATGAGTTACATTTGGAGTTGGATGTGTTGGAACCATCTAGTGCTCAAGGTAACAGTGTGGGGTTATCTAGATGCGGAAAGTGAACTTTGAGGAGTGCTGTTATAGCCCTACAATTGATTAGAGTGTCCAACCGGAGAGTAGTTAAGAGTAGTATCATAACTAGAAGATATTTATATGAGAGTGTTCACTAGTGAAAGTATGGTCCCTAGGCCTTGTTTCTAAGCATTGATACACCGTTTGCAATTAGACCTGTTACATGTTTGCTTGCTTCCATCTTTATTTCAGTTTGCCTTTAGTCTTTTCCCACGTCAACCACACGCCAGCAAGCTATTTTCTGGCACCGTTACCACTTATAATTATCCATACCACTTGTATTTCACTATTCTTCGCCGAACTAGTGCACCTATACACCTGACAAGTGTATTGGGTGTGTTGGGTACACAAGAGAATTCTTGTATCTTGATTGCCGGGTTGCTTGAGAGGTGATACCTTTGACCACTTCCTTCCTGAGTTTGATAAACCTTGGGTGATCCACTTAAGGGAAAACTTCCTGCTGTTCTACAAACCTCTACACTTGGAGGCCCAACAACTGTCTACAAGAATAGAAGTGCGTAGACATCAAGCTATTTTCTGGCGCCATTGCTGAGAAGGTAAGGTAAAAGGTACTCACATCCTGCGATGTGAGTCCTCGAAGTTATTTCCTTTAGATTCTGCAATTATATCTTTATGTTTCTTGTTTTTATTTTCACTAGTTAGGCTTAATGGAAAACAACAAAAAATTAGAGAGCTTTATAGTATTTATCTTGAGTTAGGACACGAAGTGTTTGAAGAGAAAATTAAAAAACCTATGGAACTTTATTTGCATTCTAATAGCAATGTTATTAGTATGAATTCTTTGAACACCATTATTGCTAATGCTATGGAAAAGTCTAAGCTTGGGGAAGCTTGTTTTTATGAAGATGATCTTTTTAGTCCCCCAAGCATGGAGGAGAAAATTTACTTTGATGATAGTATGCCTCCAATATATGATGATTACAATGATGAATATGATATTTTCAGTCCACCTACTATTGAGGAGAAAATTAATTATGATTATAATATGCCTCCTATATTTGATGATTATGGTGATGAGAATAATAATGATAGCTATTTTGTTAAATTTGCTCCCACTATAATTAATAAGAATAACTATGCTTATAGGGAGAGTAATAATTATCTTATGCATGTGGCTCATGATAAGAATGTTTTATGTGATAGTTATATTATTGATTTTATTCATGATGCTACTAAAAGTTATTATGATTGAGAGAAACATGGTTTTATGCATCTCAATAATATTAAGTTTCCTCTATTAATGTTGAAAAAGTCTTGAAGTTGCACTTGTTTTGCTTTCCTATGCTTGTTGCTTTGTGCTTTCATGATTTGTTTCTTTACAAGATTCCTATGCATAGGAAGTGGGTTAGAGTTAAAATGTACTTTGGATTTTCTTCTTGATGCTTGCTTTTACTTCAATTCATATTTCTTATGTGAGCATCTTCTCAAACCATCATGCCTAACTTAAAGGCGTTAAAGAAATGTACTTATTGGGAGATAACCCAAAAGTTTTAGATGAGTCTTGGAAGTTATTACCTCTGTAATAACCGCTCCTTATCCTTTTTATTTGCTTTTTGTGCCAAGAGTAACCTCTAATGAGAGGGAAGTAATGCTTGGGAAAGTTGTTGTGCCGAAACAGATTTTTGTGCTTCACTATAAAAATTCGTTTAAAATCTCTGTACGTTGTTTTGAGGCGTTAACTTTTGGGCTTCTGCCCCCAGGTTGTTATCTAACTTTCCTTAGTTCAACACTTTTCGATTTGAGCAACAGAAGGTCTTCGAAAAAATTGGTTTTTACCTGCTGGTCTGTTTTGACAAATTGCTGCCATTATTTGCGTTTGCTTCTTGTTGATTCCTTTTTGGGGAATTGAGCTTTTTGAGGGAAGTGCTACAGCAGCTTGTGTTTTAATGTAAGTTTTTTCTATAATATCTATAAAGTTCATCCCCACTAGAAAGCATTTAATGTTTGCAAGCTCAATCCTGGTGAAGCCACATCATCCCAATTGTTCGTGCCCATACGATTTCAATTGTACGGTCATGCTTATCCATTTCAGCGTTAGTGAAGTTCTCAAAAAACTGAAGCGTCTTTCACGTGGATGGCTTGCTGTCTATATGCAGCCTTTTTTAGATGTACAGCCTTAATGCCCTAAACGCCAAGCAGTTTTTTTTTTAGACAACCAAGCAGTTTTCTACGTGCATTGAAATTGAACCCAAAGACTTATTATCTTGAGTACACTAATGTTGCTAATAAAGATTGTGGGAAGTTTTGCATGAAGGAAAAATTTCAAGTGTAAGGAGAGAATGATGTAATGAGATGAAGAATGGACTAAAGATCAAGCTTGGGGATGCCACCCGTGTCACCCCAAGAAATATCCAATAAGTACAAACGTCATAGCTTGGGGATGCCCAAGGAATCCCCTTCTTCATCAATAAAAATTTCAGGTTTCTTCCAAACACTTCATTTTTATTATTTCATGCACAATTGTGTTGTTCTTGGAGCATCTTTGTTTTTGTTTTTAGTTTTCTTTTGTTTGGTTTGCTTAAATAAGTTGGTTGGATCCCAACACACTTCTTTTGGAGAGGTACACACCTCGTTATTCATTGCCTAGAACACTCTAGTTTTCATTCTTATTGTTTTGTGAGAGTTCTCTTTTTCTAGCACTGTGTTTAGCCTTAGTTTTCATGTGCTTTTAGTTTAGAACTTTTTAGTTCTTCTTTGTGGATTCGAGACAAGCTCACTGATATTTATTTATTATTATATTTGTGAGTTTTCAAATAAAACTTGATTTGGTTTGGAAAAGAGTAGGAAAGTTCATGCTTAAGTGATATAAAAGGAGTTTGTTTTTACTGTGGCCTATGCTTTATCATGTCATGGTTGATATTGTTTTGGCTTTATGCTTAGTGATTATTGATGTAGCATGACATGTTATAAACAATTGAGATTGCTTAATGTGCCTTGGAAGAATCATGCGTTGTTTTAGCATATTAAAGCATAGTATTATGGTATTCTCCTTTGATGCTTTATTTGCGTTGACTTGGCGCATGCTCACACTATGTTATGACTATCCCAAGTCACCATAGCCTTTATGATCCTTTAGTTTTCGACTTGTAGAATCACTTTATGCTTTGATTAATGATGTTTTGTCGCTCTGCATGATTATGGCCATTATTGCTCTCTTAGTTGGTCGCTCCCAGTCTTTTGCTAGCCTCCATAACCAAGTATGAGTTCCACTCATGCATCCAACTACTTAAACCAAGTTATTCCAAAGAGTCCACCATACCTACCTATTAGCACATGTTATTCCAACAATATTCATGTTTTTATCTACCTTCCGAATTAAACTTGTAATGTGAAAATTAGTGATTAAAGCTCTCACGAACTTGATGGCACACTTTACTTTCTTGCAATTAATAAACTTGACCCATTGTGTCCATCTTTGTTGCGTATATGCTTGCGCTGTATAAGTTGAAATTAGCAGAACAATGTATCATGGGGAACGCTTTCAACATTGCACTTGTACTTTGTACCCCGTTGATATCATGTTCTTTTGCTTATGGATCCCAGCGGTGTGAAATAAAAGTGGAACTTGTAAGATCATGGAGTTTGTATGTGTGTTAGAGAAACGCCTGTGCCGCTAGCCTAAGCCATGCCTAATCATGGTGGAAACTTGTAGCATAACCATAATGAGCACTCTATGAAGCATCCTCAATAAAAACCTATGGAAATAGCAAATTAAAAGATCGCTAAGATGCTCAATGTCTGCTTGTCTTGTCATTTTGATTATGGGATAGCTCCTGTATCATGTGCTAGGGGTACCCCGTTGGCGGTTCTTTATGATACATATGTACTTACAATGACAAGAGCTTACTTGTGACTAAAGTTGAGTAGCATGAGGTTCGGTCTTTGTAAGTAAGGGGCATGAGATTTCAGCTTATAACTTGTCAAGCATATCCTCTTAGTTGTGTCACTTTAACCTTAATCACTTCAAGATGCTTATGATAGGGGCAATGAGAGCTGAAAGCTAATAAGTACCATAATTTTTGGAAGATCTTTATGAGACTTGAATCCCTGCTTCCTTCTATGAAGTCCTTTATTTTACTTTTATGTTGAGTCTCCATCTTCTATCTTTATGCACCTACTTTGAGAGCATAGTGGCCATTCTTAGTTCTATGTGCATTCTCCCAAGACTTGTTGATTGATGCATAACGTGATATTGCTTGTTCTTAAACTATTTGTATCTAGTCACTCTTATAAACTTTGAAGGTGTCCTATGCATTTATGTTTGCTACTCTGTGAGGGACAAGCTGAATGCCACTATGCTATGTTTTCTTTATGTGAAACAAACAAACGTCTTGCAAAGCATTGTTATTCATGAATCTTTTGTTTGTATCTGTTCATGTTACAACATAGTTGCTATTGAAGGAAATATGCCCTAAGAGGCAATAATAAAGTTGTTATTATATATTTCTTGTATATGATAGATGTTTATTTTGCATGCTATAATTGTATTGATAGGAAACATCAATACATGTGTGTTTAATAAACAAAAAGGGTTCCTAGTTATGCCTCTCTTATAGACTAGCTTGTTGATTAACAAGATGATCAAAGTTTCCTGATCATGGACATTGGATGTTGTTAATAACAAGGTCACAGCATTTGTGAAATGATGTGATGAACATTCATCCGAAGTATAGCATTACGATCAATTCATTATGTTTATATTGCTATACCATCATACAAAGTAGTCTTAGTCCTTAGACCATGAGATCATGTTAATTGCTAACACCGGAAGAGTATCTTGATAACATCAAACGTCACACCGTAACAGGGTGACTATAAAGATGGATTTAGTACTACAAAGGTGTTATGTTGAGGCTCATGGATCAAGAGTGGAATTTGTCAATCCAGATGACGGATAGATATACTCTGGGCCCTCTCGGTGATATCACATTAAGATAGCTTGCAAGCAAGTGATGTGATCACTAGAATGTTATATCACGGGAACGAGAAAAGAGTGCATGTCGGTAACGAGATCAAACTAGGTATTTGGATACCGATGATCGAATCTCGGACATGTATTATATCATGAGACAAAGGGATTAAATTGCTGACGTTAAAGGTTCTCATGATCACAGAAGTCATCGTTGAATATGCAGGAGTCAGTATGGATCTCCAGGTCCCGCTTCTGATTATTGATCTGAGAGGAGTCTCAATCATGTCTGCATTATTCGCGAACCGTAGGGTGACACACTTAAGGGTTGCCGGACACCATTTAGGAGCACATATGTTCCAGACAAAAGGTTTGCAAAGCGCAGGAAATGTTTCGATAGAAACATGAATTGTTTCAATAGAAACCGGAATTGTTTCGGGTGAAATTGCAGAAAGTGGTTATGCATGTAATATTGAAATGTTGCAAGGGATTTTATGTGAATGTTTGTTAATTAAAGTAATTAACAAAATTCTGAATAAAATAAATAAAAGAGTTTTATTAAATGAGAGAGCATTAAATTTGGAGAAATTTAATGCATTTAAAGTGGAGACTTTAAAAGAGAATGTTAAGGGGCATTTTAATGTGGAGGGGTTACCACCACATGAATGGGGGAGGTGAGGGGTGTTGCTATAGCCCTACCAATGATTAGAGTGTCCAACCAGAGAGTAGTTAAGAGTAGTATCATACAGAGAAGATATTTATATGAGAGTGTTCACTAGTGAAAGTATGATCCCTAGGCCTTGTTTCTAAGCATTGATACACCGTTTGCAATTAGATATGTTACATGTTTGCTTGCTTCTATTTTTATTTCAGTTTGCCTTTAGTCCTTTCCCACGTCAACCACACGCCAACAAGCTATTTTCTGGCACTGTTACCACTTATAATTATCCATACAACTTGTAATTCACTCTCTTCGTCGAACTAGTGCACCTATACACCTGACAAGTGTATTGGGTGTGTTGGGGACACGAGAGACTTCTTGTATCTTGATTGCAGGGTTGCTTGAGAGGGGATACCTTTGACCACTTCCTCCCTGAGTTTGATTAACCTTGGGTGAGCCACTTAAGGGAAAACTTGCTGTTGTTCTACAAACCTCTGCACTTGGAGGCCCAACAACAGTCTACAAGAATAGAAGTGCGTAGACATCATGATCCTAATATGAATATATGTAATGTCGAACTAATTAATTACTTTATGTTGGTGACAGACCCAATTGGTATGGGCTGTCCAGCCAAATATGTCTTCATGTTCAATGCTCGCTAATACAGTCCAATAGAACTGCATGGTGCCTAGCTGCGAGTTTGCCGCAATTCTGTTTGTGCTCCACTCCCACCTTAGAGAAGCCCATGCCATGAGGTTGCGCATTTTACACTATGGTAGGAAAGGCAGGTACATCTCTAAGCCGGTGCCGACACCGAGATCGCAAAATGTAGATATCGGGCTAACATGGTTCGATGAAACGGTGTTCTGCGTGCTATTCGACGGGCGCGGCGATGTCATCTCGATATCTGTCGTGTGCGTCAGGTCGGCGGAGCGCGTATCGCCACAGTTCATGGTGAAGTTGAGCTCTGCACACACTACAAGAAAAGTTGGCTTTTACAATGGACGCGGTGATTGAAGGCCCGTTTTTCTTGACTGAAAAGTCTTCTACAAAGTATGCCCATCGTTGTAAAAGCCCCGTCACAAAAGAATCTACCACGGTTTTTTCCTGACCGTGGCGGATCGCACCCTTCAGCCATGAAAACTTGTTCCGTGGTAGATCTGTTCGCCAGCCACATTGACTGCTGACGTCATGCAAAATGCCACGTGGCCAGTTACCGCCGTTAATGGCCACAAAAACAATGGTAGAAGCTAGGCCCAGCCAAGGCCTTCTCATAATTAAGTGGGCCGGCCCATCAAGAAAGCCAATAAGATTACGACCCGTTACTATTTCGTCTGACAAGGTTTGAAATGGGCCCAAAGATGTGGCCAGCAACGGCCCATGAATGTTAGGCCCATTACTGTTTCGGCCTACAAAAGCCCACACTTTTCGAATACTGTGCGGCCCGTTAATAGGCTGCGTCAAGTAGGCCTAATACTGTTAAAGCCCACGGTCAGCCCAACACTGTTCTCACAGCTCGTCATGGGTCTCCTATGAACGACCCACTTTTGAGAAGGTCTGATACTGTTCTGGCCTTTTACTATTCTGGCTCGTTACTGTTCTGACAGTCTAATATTCATGTCTGTTACTGTTGTGGCCCTTTACTGTTCTGACCCGTTACTATGCTGGTTGCCCCTATTCTGGCATGTTACTATTCAGGCTTCTTATTGTTCTGGCATGTTAGTATTCTAGCCTGTTATTGTGCTGGATTGCCACTATTCTGGTCTGTTGGTGTTTTGGCCTGCTAGTATTTTGTGTTTTGGTCTGTTATTGTTTTGGCATGTTACTGTTTTGGCATGTTTTTATTTCGACCTGTTACTGTTCCAGTTCGTTACTGTTCCGGTATGTTACTGTTTTGGCATGTTACTGTTTTAGCCAGTTTCTGTTGCTATTTTGGTCTGTCACTGTTTTGTCATGTTACTGTTTTGGCCAATTACCATTATAGTTTCGGTAATTCTGAAACCTGATCGACCTGGCTGGCGCAGTTATGGTACCGCCATGCATGGGGTGTCAACTGAATGCCTACATGTCCTATGCAAGTTATCTAGATATTACATCAGCTGCAAACTTCTTAAAAATATTACAAAATATGAACAAAAGGGAAAGAAAATTCAGCACTTCAGTTGCGAATCAAGTTGATAGGAGAGTCCTCAGTTTGCTTTCTCAATCCATCAACTGGATCTCCCTTTGAGTGTGACAGCTACATTGGAAAACCACCTTGAGATATGATCTTGCAGTCCCCTCTTTGGTGGCGATAACAATAATTGTAGTCTGAAACTAACTAATAACAAGTTAATATATCAAAGAAGACAAATTACTCATAGCTAAGAATGAACCAGATAGGAATTATAACTGCATAATACAAACTTGTAGAGCAGGAACGCAAACCATGAATGAACTATATAGTAGAGGATAGTTATGTCGTTGTCTAGGACGAACCAGAACTAGATACGAGATATAATGGTGTGGCTTGTGAACCTGCAAAACAGGACAAACAAGCATTAGACAAGTATGCCAACAATGAAATGAGCAATCAAACAAAGTGTTTCTTAGATTTTCAGTATAAACTAGCCAGGTCATTTCAGCAAATATATATGGAAGCAGTGGTATCTCCTGGAATGCAAGAGACATTGGGTGACTTGGAATTTGCGGTGAGCTACACAATGGAATGCAGTTACTATCATAGCTTAGAATGAACCACATATAAATTATAACCGCATCATACCATAACTTGTTGAGCAGGAATGGAAAACACGAATGAACTATACAGTAAAGAATAATTATGCAGTTGCTTAGGACGAACCAGCACTAATACATAAAATATATAATGGCATCGCTGGTGGACCTGTAGGCTCTGCAAACCAAGATGTTCAGTGTTGCCTTTTTGAGCTCTATGCATAGAAAACAAAAATATTCAGTGTTGTAGTTTCTGAAGAACCAGATGGCAACAACAAAATTATAATCGAACTAGTACAAAGAGTTTGAATGGGTACCAGGGGATAGTAGAACGATCCCAAGGAGGAAATAATAGCAGGAACTTAGCTCAGGATTAAGCAGATAGAGTCAATAACTGCGTAGCAAGGAATCCACACTAATATTTTCCACTGACATTATATTTTGCAAGAACTACACAATAGCAGGCATTTACTGGTGTACGGACATTTGCATAAAAAAATAACAAACATGTGCATGACTTGATATTTGTAGAGTAGCGAATGCAAACCAACATGTCTAATGACATTGTATGTACTAGCATGGAGAACAGCATGCCTAGTGACTTGTATGTACTAGCACGATTACAAATATGCAGTTTACTGCGACAAGCTTGATCCTGCTATATCGTTGACAATAGAGGTGAGCAAAAAAATAATTATGACCGTGCCCCCGAGCTACCGACTTTAGCATGCCCATTTGTCATCTGAACAATGGGTAGATTTGGAAATTTAAATTCTAAAGTTTTTAACAGAAGGGCGCAAAATGCTTCAAGGTCGGTGTGTGGTTTTGCCGCTTGATTGAGAATTAGAATTTGTCTTGCGCCCATCTAATAATAATACTAGAAAAATGGTACTCACCTGGTCAGTGGGATATTTTGCCTCAAAGTTTTTGAAACGGTGGGGGGGGGGGGGGAATGCTTGGTAGGTGGGTGATTTTGCCGCTTGATTAAGATTTTGAATTTGGCTAACCTCCATCTACTAATAGAAAAAAGGTAGTAGACCGTACGCTATCTGTCCAAGAATTCAAGGCCGAGTGTCACATCAACTGATCATCCATAAACATTTTTTTCACAGAAACTTGGATACCTTCCATTCACACAGCATAGGCGGTAAATTTTGCCACTTGACTCAGATTTTAAATTTTTCTAGGGTCCTTGTAATAATATAAAAATGGTACTACCTCGGTGGGTGATTTTTCCTGAAAATGTTTGAAATAGAGGGGTGCAAAATGCTTCGGGTCGGTGGGTTATTTTTCTGCTCGATTACAATTTTGAATTTGGCCACCAGCAAATTTTTTATTACTAGAAAAAAGTTTGTGTAGTTCGAATGTCATCTGGTAAGGAATTTAAGGCGAGACTCACATCAACTCATGCCTCTGATTCAAATGGGGTAGGCGGTAGGTTTTGGTGTTCTCCCTCTATTTCAGGGATCCAAGTCAGGGAGAGTGATTATCTACCATGCGTATGAAAATGCAGATCTCCGATACAAGAATGTTTGTTTAACATAACAACAAACAAATGTCTGAAGTAGCTCTGATTCAAGCATGTGAAAATGGTGTGCAACTAAGGTCTACTAATTATTTAGGTGTCAGCACAGACTCTTCTACAGGAAGCACTAACTAAATGGTAGTACTAATTCAGATCAAATAAAAAGCCCACTACGAAACAAATACTCCTACTACAACATACTATCAAAACACAAAGACCAGCTAAAGTATATGTAGAACAAATAAAAAAGATTTCATCACGCATACACTACTATATAGAGAACACAATTTCATCATATAAAACAATGTTTTACCAGACACACATAGGCCCCCAAAACGAACAGACAACTCTAATATTCCAGCCCCTACCGTTGTGACTGCAGTATAAACAAAGGTGTCGCCACAGTTCCATCAGCTACCAAAACTAACAAATATCAAACTGCAGCTCCAAATAACACAACCTGGGCAAACACATGCTTGCCCAAACAAGCCTTGATTGTTCACCTGAGTGCTGTTTTCATCTCCTTGATGTTGCAGTCTGAATCATCTATGTTCTTGACATGACTTCCTTTTCGTTTCTTTGATTTAGCACTCCGAATCACATCGGTTGCTGAAGGAAATGAACAAAATGATCAGCAAAATCATAGGTGTACAAAAATGCAAGGGTTGCACATGAATGACTGCACTAACCAGGTGTCATAATGTAGGGATGTAAAGTACACCAACGTTTACGAGATCTGAACTTCTTAGACTTCATGGTGCTGAGATCTAATTCAAATACTCCCTCCTTCGTCCATATAACCACCATTTCTCTATCCTCAAATGTGCAGAGTAACCTTACTGCATCTTTCCCACCATATGCCCATGATTTATCAAGGCCAAGGAGAATATCCAACTCAACCTTTATATGAGGCACCCAAGCTTCCCATTTTCCTATTGATGATCTTGCACTAGACCACGTGTGTAGACTGAAGTCTCTTATAACCGCAAGGGCAACATCTCCATTATGCCCCTTAGCGATGAGAAAATTGCGTCTGGAAATATCATGTGTCTCATGGGGGCACTCAATATAACACAGTTTTGTTGTCACGTTATCGAAGGAAATTATATATCTAGAGTTCATTGTTGGCCAGTACAAAATGTCCCCTATGAGAGTTGACGGCATGCGATCAATCTTAGCCAACATCTTAGTAGGTTCAATCGAGTCCTCCCATTTTCCTAACTCTGATGAGTACCTCTGCACTAGTGTTTGGTTACCATTGGTTACTATCCAAACAACCCAGAAATTGCTATAACAGTGTGAAGACAATTGCCCATGATTTCTCGAACAGAGAATTGTGCTGCTATCATACTCACGTCTCTACCAAATTGGTGGTTCTGGTATCACTGTTTCACTTCCACTGATTGGATCTCAGTCCTTTATCATGTTAGACCCTTGCAGATAATGAAGTAGCACCCTACCATTGCGACGTCCGAATACATATGGTTTGTAGGCTTTATGTACTTCCACCAGCATGTTTAGCTTCTGGAAGATGGATTGGTCAAGATTATGATCTGTTAAGAATCGAGCGTCCTCGGAGCTGTTGGTGAAAAACTCAAGTAACGGCATTCCTCTGTTGTGTGACAGGGTTAGCCTTTTGAAATTGTTGCTTCCCATGAAGTCCATCCAACATTTTTGGGTGACTAATGCCCTTAGTATGAAGGATGAGTGCGGAGGAAGCCTGACAAGAATCTGACAAAATACATCGCCTGGCAAGTCGTTGATTGTTGCATATGTTCTTCCACCGAAGCTGGTAGGATCATGCAAATAGCACAAGTGCATCATCAGAATTAAGTAAACAACACAATGCACAATGCGCAACCCTAAAAAATAATTAAGTAAACACCACAATGCATCACACATTTTGACAGGAAAATATATCATCAAAATTTCCTAAACTGCACCCATCTGAAAAACTACCTAAAAAGCAGAGTTTGTCAATAAAATAACCTAAACAACATGAGGAATCAACCAGAGTAGTACGAAAGCACCGCAAAATGCTTCAGCATGTCGGAACTAGGCAAAGAGAATGAAGAACTTTTTTTAGGTCATCAGGGAGGACAGAAAGGCCCCCACCTAAATTTTCTGGTTTTATCATAAAGAAGAGGAGAAAAAACGGACGCAGCTTCAGTGACTTGGTGAACCCAAGTCTCACGGTGACTTGCCCCAGGATCCACCTTCCATATTAGATCAAACGTATGACAGTAGTTCAGATTGTGAACTAAAAAGTAAAACTATTCGAAAAAAGTTGACAAAAAATCAGTAAATCATCGGTGCCTAGGTTTGAATCCTGCTAAAGTTTCATCCCATTCGGATCACTAGTTTGTGATTAAATAGATTTTTATGTTCCCAGTAATACTAGTTTAAACTAATATTCACTGCGTCCAAAAAAACCCCGGAGCAGAATACACAAAAAAGGGAGGAAGTCAGGGAGACAAAATCCAATGCAGAACATACAATGGGGTCGACGAGTTCTGAGCAGATGGAGCAGGTGCCGCCGATGAATGACGAGCCACAGCCGTTGATGCTAAAGAAGCACGACCACGAGCTGACGCATTCCTAGCATCCCATGCAGCCGTCGCTTTGGCAGTGGCAGCCAATATAGCTGAATTTGTTCTAGCAGCAACCGACGAGGATTTCCACTACGCCTCCACCGCTTTCCAACCATCACTCAACACTGCCCAAGACTCTGATGCGGTACAAGCATCGGCCTCCGCATCCGCTTCACATGTATCCACTGGTGCTGCTTCAGCACCACCTCTGCTTTACAAGCATCCACCGACACAGCAAATGCATCCGCCAATGCCGATTCCATTTCCTATAAACGCCACAAGAATATTTAGCTCACAATGCCCAAAATAAATGCATTCTATCCTTTAGAAAGCCCGTAATGTTGGAGGTTGAGGACGTAGATACCAGCAAACGGCGGTGCGGTTGTGGTCAATGGTGGAGCAGTAGGGATGGTCCGGTGAGGGAGGGCGGCCATGCGGAGAAGATGACGATGGGGTCGACGGGCACACGACTGAACTACCTCGAACTCGAAACTAACTTTCGCCCAACTATTTATTTTTATTTTTTTGTGAACCCCCCCTTTTTTAGGAGAAACCACAGTTGAATTAATAGTAGCAACCACACGACTGATACAAGTTTGTGCACTTGCGTTGCTCAGTTTCCTGCCTACAGACATCAAGTTTGTGCACTTATTCATGTGATACAATATATTGCTGGGTAAAATATTCCAGGTGTAGAAGCCTTCCCTTTCTATGACTTCAAGATCTAGAGTTCAAACATCAACCTGAAATTACACAATCTACAACTACAAGTTTTGGTTTACTATCAGAAACATGCTAACAAATCACTCGCAACTGCCATTAACATCATCATTAACAGATCTCAGAAGGAAAAAAATTGAAAGATAAAAAAGCACCGCAAGTTCGAATAAGATGATTATTGTTGCCAAATATAGTCACATAAAGCCAGGTCCAATATATATGTCATAATAGTACATCAAATATATAGATTCGTGGACACCACACACCAGTAGAGCAAAAAAATAGTTATAGTACCCGACTTAACAAACAGTCATCCTCACAAGAGACCCAAACCCTTCAAAAATGAAAGTAGAGCGGTCAATATGGTTTATAGATTTCCTCATCGTTTGCAGGACCATGACTGTATGAGTGTGGAGAATCTCGGATTTCTGTCAGGGTCTCATGTGCTTCTAGAGCCGAATTGAAAAGATTGTCAGCTTGCATTCCCACTTGTTCCAAGATCCGGTCGTACACCTGGCTAATCAGCTCGTCGCCATCCACATCAAGCAACTCGGGGACTAAGTTGTCAGCCACGAACTTTTGAAAATCAATAGCAGCATCATGAGCAACTGAAATTGATGTATTCCATCCTGTAGTCAAATCAGCTATTTGCTTAGTGGATGTGGACACTTGTTCCTTCAGGCGCCTAATCTGTTCATCCTGGTGTTTCACTTTCTCTTGAAGGCAGGAAATCATGTGTCTATGAGCTTTGTATTTCTCTCGAAGACGAGCAATTGTCAAATCCTTGTAGTGACCAGCACCATTACGCCATGAGAAATATGAGTAAGGTGGAAACTGTAGATAACAAATCCAAAATTAAACCAGATTCTCATTTCAAAAAAACAAACCAAATTCTCGTTTCACAATCCAAATTCAGCTGGACACATCGTGCAAGCTCCAAAGTGGTACCGCAAATGGCAAAGAACCATAGAGGCATATTCCCCAAATATGGGAAACAGAACCGACATGAAAAGGACCGTACTTCAGGGTTTACCTTCTTAGCTGGCACATGAGCAGTCATGGCCTTAGTAATAAGTGGCAACGGATCAGAATGACTTCATTTCTACAAATCATGATGCAACAAAAATGATCAGTATATTTTAGGGGACATTTTAAGTAATAAAGCGCTCTTTATCGAAAAAATGTTTTCAGGGACAAAGCATAGGTTACTGAAATTACAGCAAAGCAGATGGATACATAAAAACACGTTTCACTCGATAATGCCTCCTCCACAGATGGGACATGCGCATGATGCTAAATGAAATGCAGCAAAACCAGTAAATTTTAGGAAAGAACACATCAACTTCGCAATGCAAAGAAGGATACGTGCATTAATCGGATGCCAAGGATTGAGTGTGTTTCCCTTTAACGAACAATATAATTTAAAGAACTCAACAATGCAGGACACCAGCAAACAACAATCTATTTACGTATAATATGCAACAAATTATATCTGCATTGTTTAGTAGAGGATCGCTCTGTGAAATAAAGCCAGGGGCAAGCTTCCCATCATCAAAAGACTCTTCTTGGCAGCATATACTTACCTATTTTCAGTGGACTTTATAACTAATTCCATGGCTACATCCATGGTGATCCTAGCTTCCTAATGTGGCATATAGATCTACTATTTTAAATAGAAATCACCTAAACAACCATTAGGATGGTTGCGGACTCACCGGAGATTGCACTAATGCGATGGAAAGGTGGACGCTGCTGGGTAAAGAAGGTGCACGACGACGGGGGAGGTGCACAAATGTGTAAAAACGTAGAGATACTCGTATATAGATAGAGATACCAGTAACACATAAACCAGATCAATTAGTAGTAACCACAAACTCTAGAAGGGTTGTAAGCAGACCGTCAACTACTCCCATATTAATTAACCTAGTGTAATTTAACGTGGCAGTACTATGAGATGGTGAGTACTAGTAAACAAAATGGGATTACTTAATTATTAGTGGAATCTACAGCCAGCCACCAAAAATATCATGAGCATGCAACATATCTAGATTGCAGACCGTACTTGGTTAAGAACCTAATGTCTAACGCTAATTACCCAAATCTAAGAGCATCTATCCTATTTACGACTGAGTGCAGTGAGTTGGAGACATCCGTTAAATCTGCAGCCATCTCCTCGACATGCATCTGATGGCGCTCCTGCTCCTCCTCTTCGAGGTCATCGCGGATCTCGAGCTATAACCACAGCAACATCATCACACGCTGCAGCGAAAGTGAGTGCGGTAGATCTACCCAGTGGACGAACGTGCAGCGCTCACATTCGTAGATGCAACCCAAGAACCTGCAGCCGAAGTTTGTTCCCTCGAACGGGACACAGCGACGGGGCGCCAGGGCGCAGTCGCGCCAGAGCCAGAGATCCGCATCGGTAACAATGCCATACCACTCCGCCTCTACCATCGTGTCGGCATCTGAACCCAAGAAACATCGTTGATCAAGACAGGAAGAATAGAGAAAAACCCCAAAAGGAGAGAATCCATAAGCTGAATTCGAGAAAATAAACTGAGACCGTGAACTCTGGCATACTTACCCTAACCCAGCCGCCTTGCGCATCAAGATCCCCCGTCGTTCGCCGGATCAGCATGACTGAATGCACCGACATTGCTCGAAAAAACAGCGTGCCTTCAAAGCCTAGCGTAGAGGCTTCATGGAGAAGGAAGAGGTAGGGGAGCCAGTCCTCACATTTGCTAGCTACTACTCCGTATTGGATTTAACTCGACCACTGATAACTGGGGCCCGTGCTAGAGAGCCCGTGGGCCCCCAAACATCATTCACCTAGTTTGACTTGCATTACATGGAGTACTTTTGGAAAACATATCAAAACTCAATAAATAAACCAAAGGCCCCCCTCTCTTTTTGTGAAAACCCATTACAAAACGGAGACACTCACAAATCCGTACACACACTCACCCCTATGAATGCAGGTACGCACACCCTACACCTATGAGCACTTCAGAAATACTGGATCTTGACACTAATCTTGTGGGTCTTGATATTGACGAAGTCACCGTAGGCACCTCACTATATATTGACGGGAACGTCGCCTCTCACTACCCTCATAACCATCCTTCAAAGTCGAGAGCCGAGGATTCATGGCGAAGGAGGTGCTAGGGGTTGGAGCACATATTCGTTGGCTGCTATGGGATGTAATTGAACCACTAATAATGTGGCCCTCGGTAGTGAGCCCATAGACCCTAGACACCAGTGAACATTACATTACTTTGGGAAAACCGAGCAAAACTTAATACGAACGGAAGGCCTATCTCTCTCATTTTTGCGAAAATCCACTACAAAACACACACGCTCACAAATGCATACACACACTCACCCCTATGAACGCATGAACGCACATCCTACCCTATGAGCACCTCCGAAAGATTGTGTTTTCAGACTATCCGGTGGGGGGGCTTGAGCTTGACGTAGTCACCATAGGCACCTACTGCCCTCATAACCATCCTTCAAAGCCGAGCGTTGAGGCTTCATCGAGAAGGAAGAGCTAGAGGAGTCATAGCTAACATTCGTTGGCTGCTATAGGATATAACTAGACCACTAATAACAATGGGGCCCCACGCACGGTAGTGAGCCCATTGGCACCAGACATCAAAGCAAGCACGGTGTCAAGTCTTAAACATATATCTTAACGGTGCAGTGGATAGTGCTAACAAAAATATCCTTCAAGGTGTTCTAGTGCTAGACTTATGTCTAAGAGAATCAATTGGGAGGGCCCACTATTCAGTGGATAACAGTCTGTTTTTCTTTTTAGCATGGTTGTGTGGACCCACTTCATTTCTAAACGCTAGACCAAAAGTAGTTTTTATAGCTACTTCTGGACACTGCACACGTCCTTACTATACGTAGCTTAGAAATTTACTAGACTTGTGTCTAAGAAAATTGTAGGTTGCTTTGAAAGTTTTTCGAAAAACCTTTTAGAGGTACCCATCGAGGGGTCAATTAATATATCACAAAACACCAAGAGTTTTGACAATTGGTTTAACTTCTTGCTAAGATAGATTTTACATCTTGACAATTTAATGAAATTAGGTCAAACTTGAGCTACAAGTAAGCGCGATATAGATTGCTCTTGAATTAAAATGTCTTTTTCAGGTCTATAGGTGAATCTTGTTGTAGTAAACAATTCCATCACTATGAGTTTCCTACTATCTCAGGAAAGAACATTCTCAATTTTTCAAGTGTGATGATGAGATTGCTCTTTCCCGTAAAGCAAGTCTGAAGAATATGGATCTGAATGACACACATGAGGCAAGTTTTCATATATATATTGTGAACCAACATGTTGTACTTACAGTTTCCCATGTTTTATGAGTTCTCAAACTTCCTAGCTAACTTCTCCCACTTGATTGATTTTATGCCGATTTATCGAAATTGATAGGTATAAATTGAACTGCCACAAGTAAATTGTAGGTTGCTTTGAAAGTTTGACGAAAGATCTCTCTTGGAGGTACCCATATATATCGGGGGGGGGAGGGGTCAATTAATATATGGGAAACCACCAAGAGTTTTGATGATATATAGGTATGGTTCAACTTCTTGCTAAGATTTTGCATCAATTTAATGAAATTAAGTTAGACTTGAGCTACAAGTAAGCATGATAGACTGCTCTTGAATTAAATGTCTTTTTAGAGCTAGATGGGTGCATCTTCTTGTAGTAAACAATCTCGTTGGTGTGAGTTTCCAACTACCAGGAAAGGACATTCTCAATTTTCCGAGTGATGTCATGATCATTCTCTCCCGTAAAGGAAGTCCGAAGAATATTGATCTAAATACATGCCACAAGCCAAAGTTTCCACACGCCCACACACAGACACAGAGGCACGTGCCACACTCGTATATACTGTATGAAATGTGATTTAACAAACATTAAGTTGTTATTAACCAATTGTCTTGTTAGAGAAAAAGGCATACATTAAGTATATTAATAATAACTATCTAGAACATGGTGGAGTTCGCTCTAGATACTGTTCAACACGAATCCAACTATTCTGAACCATTGGATCTAACATCCCAATGTCTTGATTGGTACTATGGATCCAATTCAAAACTGCCTACCTAACTCCACCCACTTGAATGACTTTATGTCGATTTATAGAAAATAGGTCTGATTTGAACTAGTATAAGTAAATTTTAGGTTACTGCGAAAGTTCTACAAAAAAGCTTTTGGAGGTACCCATCGGGGGTCACAATTAATATATCAGAAACCATCCAACGAGAGTTCTGACGACAAGTTGGATCAAGAATCGCAAATCCAAACATTTTGCTAACTGTTGGATCTTCTTTTCCATTCCTAGCATCTAAAAATATTCTACTAATAGTCTTGATGTGAACGATGAACGCTAGTATGCGCAAACCTCAAAACACACACTTCATTGCTCAGTTTTAGGGTCCTTGTGCTAAATGCATGGACTTGGATGCAATTTTCATTTTTTATGAGGTCCTTGATATGTGATACATTGCAAATGTATCTATATTTTTTGATGTTCCATGCTTGGTTTTATCCACTTTCTTGTGTTTTGTTCCAACTTTGGAGTACTTTTCATATGATTTCTTGGACTAACCTATTAACAAGAGCCACAGTGTCAGCTGCCTGTTTTCTGCTGTTTTTGGTTCCAGGAAAGTCAGAAAATGAATATTCGCGGAATTGGACGGGACAAAAGCCAAAGTGCCTATTTTTCCGGATGTCATCAAGTGCCAGAATACGAGACGGAGAGGGGCCAGGGGGCGACCACACCACCTGACCGCGTGGCCAGGCCTGGCCCGCGCCAGGGGGTGGTGTGGCCGCTCCCGGCACCCCCTCGGCCTCTCCTTCCGCCTATATATTGCCCTCGGGACGAAAACCCTAAGTACCCGATCAAAAATCCACGAAAGAGTCTGTAGCCGCCGTCATCTCCATCCCTAGATCGGGAGGGATCTGAAGCTCTTCCCGGCACCCTGCCGGAAAGGGGAATTCACCCTGGAGGCCTTCTTCATCACCATGCAAGCCTCCGGTGTGATGCCTGAGTAGTTCATCCTTGGATTATGGATCCATGTAGTAGCTAGATGGCTGGTTCCTCTCCTTTGTGCTTTCATGTCTAGATCCTGTGAGCTCCGTTCATGATCAAGATCATCTATTTGTAATTCTGCATGTTGTGATCTCTTTTTTTTAATATCATATGCTGTGGGTCTTTTGCCTCACAGTTCTTGGGTCAAAAAAAATTCTGCATGTTGTGTTTGCGGGGATCCGATGGATATTGAGATGTTATTTCAGATTGATTATTGATTCTATCATGTATTTGTTATTTAAGATCTCGCATGCTTTCTGTTGTTAGTAGCTATCTTGGCCAAGTAGATGCTAGCAACTCCAAGAGTCAGTATTTATGCTCGATAGTGGGTTCATGCCTCTGGTAATCTGGGGTAGTGACAGAAATCTCTAAGGTACTAGATGTGTTGTTGCTACTAGGGAGAAAACAACAACCCTTTGTTCATAGAACAATCGTATTGTTTACTTTACACGCAGTTCGTAAAGCAATAATCTGTTGCTTACAACTTAATACTGGAGGGGGTTCGGATGATAACCTGAAGGTGGATTATTAGTCATAGATGCAGTTGGATGGCAGTCTATGTATAATGTTGTAATGCCCAATCAAGTCTCAAAGGATTCAAGATGATTAGTATATGCATATATTGCTTTCTCGATGTTTGTCAATTGCCCCGCTGTAATTTGTTCACACAGCATGTTATCTATCTAAGGAGAGCCACCTCTAGTGAACTATGGATCTCGGTCCTTGTCTTTTACATACAATCTACTATCTTTTACTGCTTTGTGTTTACTTTCTGCAAACTTTTACTTCTTTCCATTCGATACGTTTAATCCTTTGTTTTCCGCAAAACACGGTGAGATTGACAACCTCATCGCAAGTTGGGGACAAAGTTCTATGGTTGTGTTGTGCAGGTCTCCACGTTGCTACTAGCACCGGTAGTGCGCCCTGCCAAAGCTCAGCTAGTAACAACTTTGGGGTGTTTCCTTGCTCCTACTGGTTCGATTAAACCTTGGTTTCATAATTGAGGGAAACTTGCTGCTGTGCTCATCATACCTTCCTCTTGGGGTTCCCAACGAGCTCTACATCAACACCGCCATCAAGCATTTTTCTGGGCGCCGTGCATTGAGCCATCAATATGTAACTTGTACTTGCACCGATCGTGTTCACTCTCAGCACATCGCACCTACTAGACCAACCATTAGATCGGCCATTCATAGTACTTCTTATTATCTTATCTTTATCTTGTCTTATCTCTTACAATACCGTACCATACCACGCATTACATATAGTGTACGGATTAACTTTGAACATTGACCGTTGGATCAAGACTGGCAAATCCAAACATTGCTAATTGTTGGATCTTCTTTTCCATTATTAGCATCTAGAAATATTCTACTAATAGTCTTTAGCACGATGACCGCTAGTATACGTAAACCTCTAGCTCAAAACACACACTTCATTTCTTAGTTTCAGGGTCGTCCTTGTGCTAAATGCATGGACTTGGATGCAATTTTCATTTTGTATGAGGTCCTTGATGTAAATTGTAATTCTACCCACCGTTTTAACTCTCAAAGCACCTCGCTTCCTACGAGACCTACCATTAGATCGGCCATTCGCAGTACTTCTTATCTTACCTTTACCTTTGTCTCTTATCTCTTACAATACCATGCATACCACCACTACATAGTGTAGGGATTAACTTATTTGAACATTGAGCGTTGGATCAAGACTGGCAAATCCAAACATTTCTAACCGTTTGGATCTTCTTTTCCATTCTTAGCATCTAGAAAGATTCTACTGATAGTCTTTAGCACGATGAACACTAGTATGCACAAACCTCAAACCACATAGTACTTCATTACTCGGTTTAAGGGTCCTTGTGCTAAATGCACGGACTTGTTGGATGCAATTCTCATTTTTATGAGGTCTTTAATGTAACTTGTACTTCCACCGACCGTGTTAACTCTCAAGCACCTCGCTCTTACGAGACCTACCATTAGATCGGCCATTCACAGTACTTCTTATCTTATCTTTATCTTGTCTCTTATCTCTTACAATACCATACCACTACATATAGTGCGGAGATTAACTTTGAACACTAACATTTAGATCAAGACTGGCAAATCCAAACAGCATTGCTAACCGTTGGATCTTATTTTCCATTCTTAGCATCTAGAAAGATTCTACTGATAGTCTTTAGCACAATGAATGCTAGTATGCGCAAACCTCAAAACATAATACTTCATTGCTCAGTTTCAGGGTCCTTTGCTAAATGCATGCATGGACTTGGATGTAATTTTCATTCTATATGAGATCCTTGATGTAACTTATACGTACGTCCACCGACCGTGTAAACTCTCAAGCACCTTGCTCCTACGAGACCTACCAAGGTTAAACGAAAATGCAACCGCCCCAATTATCACACAAACTAGGCCATGATTTCTTATACGTAATACCCAAATTTTTAGTACTAGGATTCCTAGCTAACTTCGCGTACTTCGGTGACTTCTTGTCAATTTAACGAAATTAAGTCAAACTTTAGCTACAAGTAAGTGTGATAGATTGCTCTTGAATTAATTGTATTTTCAGAGGTAGATGTGTGCATCTTCTTGTAGTAAACAATGTTGTCGGTGTGAGTTTCCAACAACCAGGAAAGAAAATTCTCAGTTTTCTGAGTAATGACGAGATGAATCTTTTCTCTAACGAAAGTCCTAAGAATATGGATCTCAATGGCATAAGCCCAGCTTCTAGCCATACTAGCTAGGTGGACCAATGTGTTTTACCTGCGATTCCCATGTTTTATGAGTTTTCAAGGTTCCTAGCTGACCCCGTCCACTTGTTGAATAAATTTATGTCGATGTATCGAAATAATAGGTCAAATTTGAACTACAAACAATAAATTGTAGCTTGGTTTGAAAGTTTTATGTAAAAATATTTTGGGGGTACCCATCGAGCGGTCAATTAATATACCCGTTGAGACTATTCGACTTCTAGCTACTTAGATTTTGCCTCTTGAAAATTTTGAACCCCTTTTGAAAACGATCACATGAAATAAGGAGAGAGGGGAAATGATTTTTTACTCTCTATGGTCAACACACAAGCTTGAGGTGCACCTTAGGCCTAAAGATACTTTATACTTTCCACTTATACACCCATACTTTATAGATGTTGATCAAATTTATATTTTTTTGTGCTTTACTAATTATAATTTTATATAGTGATGATATGTCATACGATTTACTATCTGAGCCTTATTAAGGTGTGCTTTTTTACACAATGCGGGAGTAGTATATTTCTTTGCTTAGACATATGGTCACCTCTATCCACGTGATGTAAATGCTGAGAGAATAAAACGTTGGCAGGGGAAGAGGGCAGCATAGAAGATAAGTTGAAGGCGGTTTCATGTCAGAGCAAAGTTATGATGCGTTTTTGACACGAGGTACTCCTGCGGCCTTACAGTGTACACTCTACTAGTAGTAAATTTTAGGACCTATGCACGATAAACAAATCATCTGTTTTATCTCTCCTTCCCTATGTTCCATCTCTCCTCCCCTTTCCCATCGCACACCGGTCCGATTGATCTCTCTCCCCTCGTCCAGAGCGTGGCGCTGCGCACGTGTGCCTTGGTACGGCAGCACTGTGTCTCTGGCGTGTTCGGCAACCACGTGTTGGTGTGGAGTAGGGATGAGCAGTACATAGGAAGGAAACCACTTTGGTCCTTGGTGGCACAAAAATTCAAACTTTTCCGGTCTTCAAAATTTTCACTTGCTTCCCAAACATCGGGAGGGAAGGTTATCCAAAAGATAGGCCAAACATAGGGAAGGAAGGCAATTTTGAACTCGTTTTGAACATTGATCACATTGAATAAACAAAAAACAAAAAACAAAAGCTTTAATCATGATGTCCTATCATGTCTTGTGCACCACGTGCCATGAAAACTGTAATCATGGTATTATATAAGTTTTGGAAAAATAGCTTCACAATATTGTCCTACCATGTGTATGCACACTATTGGGTTTATTTCAACCCGAATGACCAAGGTCATCAAGGCCATATTGACATCATAGTTTACAATTTGATATATTTCCCACGATAGTTTGGTAGATGGGTGCATCTAGGCGTAGTAAGCATTGTTGCATGTGGGAGTTTCAAACAATTAGGAAAAAGCGAATTTCAATTTTCCGAGTGAGGACGGTGATGTTTTTTTGTGAAGAAAGTCCAAATAATATGGTTCAGAATGCCACAATACAATGGTTTCACACATACTATAGTTGATCATGCTTCCTATCTAACTTTGGCTAAAAGTTTACATATTACGATGGGTCGTGACACGCGGTACTAGTACACATACTACTACGTAGTAGATTTTCTCTCTCCTTCGTCCCCCTCTCACCATCCATCACTATCCTGTCCATTTCTCCTTCCTTCCCGTGTAAGCTTTCACGCGATGATTATACTTCTAGTCTGATATGCAGCGATGCAGAAAAAGATGAGGCCCACACCATACCACCATCAATCAAGTTTGGTGCAGTGATGCAACTTTGTGAAGAGTATACATATACTAGTAGTGATGTAGCTAGATAAGTATGTACTACTATAGACACTTAATTTTTAACGGAGGAAGTAAGAGACACCGAGTAATTCAGCACGATCTGCATGATTCTCTTCCTTTTTGGATAAAGCGGGGCGCCTCCTGAATTCTCTGGGCCGAGAAAAATCAAGAACCGACAAGTCTGATATAATCCTTTTTTTGTTGATGGGATGAGTCTGGTACAATCTATTTATGATATTTTGGGATAGTTTTCAGGATATTAACACAAGCACGACTATAAATAGAATTATAAATTGCAACAATATGCACCCCTACTTTCACCCAAAACACCCAACCCACCGTTGCTTAGAACTCGATCTCTCTCTATTTCCTTCCAAAATGTCGTATGACAACTCTCTCTAGAACACATCGATTGACCTGGCGAATGGGAAAGGCCCCAAAACTCCACCTGGAAGCCCAGACTCAGTCGACGGGCCATGGCTGTTGCCGCTGTCTGACTCCTCTGATGAAGAAGATAGCCACTGGCAGCGCTTTTTCAAAAGGACACCACCACCAATGTTGAGCGACTCTGATAAGACGGATGATGAGACCGAGGAAGAGGAGGAGTCTGAGGTCGACCTTGAGGAGGAGGCCGAAGACGATGACAGGAAGGATGCCGAGGATGATGACGTGGAGGAGGCCGAGGACGAGGACAAGGAGGTCTCTTCCCCCCACCAAATAATCGTGCCCGACTACAAAATTAAATGGCATCCAGAGAAGAGGCGGGAAGTGTACTATATCTCGTTCTACGAAGCATCTTGGCATTGGTAAATAATGGTGTTAATGAGAGTTCCGAACTTTTAGAAAAATGCTTTTCAATTTCCATGTGATAGGATTTGTTTTTAGTAATTAAGTACGTTCGGATAATTTGGCTTAGAGTGCACTCACTGTATTCTAGCAAAATATAGATAATTTCCACCTCATGTTAGTACTATAAGAAAATACTTTTCAATGTGTGTCATGATATGTGGTTTTTTTGCGGGAGGAGGGGTGGTAATGATACATAGTTGAAACATAAATGGTGGCCTCTTATATTTGTGCTTATTTGGACAAAAACTACAAACATGGATTTGGAGAACTTTCGAAAAACTTGCTACACAATGTGGTCATAACCATGTATGAACATTGTTCAAATTTTAAGCCAAGTTACCGATGTCAAGGTCATATTTGCATCACTTGTACCGTTTATTGGGATAAATTAAAGAAAAGTAAAGAAAACAATAAAAAATGTTAAGCACTTATGTATGGTGTCCTCTTCCATAAATGATAAACATGAATTTTGACAAGGTTTAAAAACAGTTCTTCACAATATGACCAGCAATGTGTTAACATACTCCCTCCTTCTCAAAATAGATGTCTCAAGATTGTTTAAATTTGGATGTATCTAGCCACTATCTAGTCTAGATACATCTAATTTGAAAAAAAATTGTGACATCTATTTTGAGACGGAGGGAGTACTTGGGTTTCAAGTTAAATAATGACAAAGGTCATGTCCATTTCAGGTAGATGGGGTGCATCTTGGCATGGCATACTAATATTGTTAATTGAACTTTTCAACTTTTATATATAGAATTTTGTTAAATTATTTTAGAAGTGCCACATAAAATTATTTTTTAAAGAAAAGGCAAAGAGTATGGCTCCAAATGCCACAACACACTAAATTTCTCACAAAATAGAGTATGTTTCATGGTTAGTTCATGAATTTTCAGGCCTTCTAGCTAATTTCGCATAATTAAATGACATTTTGTCAATAAAACCAAAGTATGTAAATTTTGATCTACAAGTGCGTGATAGATTGCTTGTAAATTTGTCAGAAATTCATATACTACTAGTTATTGTACCCACGCAGTCATACTGAAAACCGACTATTGTTTTGAAAGATACAAATTCTTTGTATGAATTTTTATGCTGACACATCTGACCATGTTTCAAAAAAGTGAAAGAAAATAAGGAAACATGCACACAGGCTTTTAGTAGTAGTACTCTATTAAAAATTCATACTTGTAAAATAGTAAAGACGGCACTATTAAAGTGTCAATACAAGGGACCTAGGCACCTTCACCGGCCCTCCATAATTAGCCTTTCTTCCTCTTAGACTTTGCAGCTATGGCTCCGAAGACCGGAGCTCCCTGTGGGAAGAAGAATACCCAGGTGGTGGCGACAAAGGCCGTGGAGAAAAAGAAGATATGTCGCCGGCTTTCCAATCCTTCTCTGGCCACTCCAAGTCGTAGTCTCGCACCAGGCAGCTGCAGAAAGAAGTAGGTGTCGAGGTCCGTCAAGGTCGGGCTGCATTTCCTCATCGGCCGGATCGGACGCTACCTCAAGGAGGGTTGCTACTCCCAGCACATAGGCTTCGGGGTCCCGTCTACCACGCGGTCGTTCTCGAGTACCTCACCGCCGAGGTGCTGGAAATCACTAGGCAAGCCGCGAAGAATAGCAAGAAGATCCGCATCATCCCGAGGCACGTGATGCTCGGCGTCATGCACGACGAGGATCTCAGCAAGCTGCTGGCCGGTGTTACCATCGCGCACAGCAGCGTGCTCCCAGTATCCACGAGTCCCTACTTGGCGATGGTACCGCGGAGGACGCAGCCAAGTTGCCGGTGGAGGATGCTGCCAAGTCGCCTGAGAAGACCGCGGAGTCCCCCTTGAAGTCGTTAAGTTGTACTGTAGTACTACTACTCTATATGTGTTTGGGTTTGCTCTGTTTGCAGTTTGGTTAATCATCAGTGTCAATGTAATATTCAAATCTGTGATGCTAAGAAAAAGCTTGTGAGGGTTCTAAAAAAAGTTGTTTTCCTAATCTTATCCTGTACTCCGTTTATATAATACTCCCTCTATTCAGAAATATAAGACGTTTTAGCTTTGTGAATTCAATGTATATAGACGCCCATACACTAAAAGGCATCTAGATACATTCATTTCACAAAGCTAAAACGTCTTATATTTCTAAACAAAGGGAGTATTACTTAGCGTATTAGGTTTAGTCAAAGTCAATCGTTACAAAGTTTGACCAACTATATACAGTATTAAATAGTATACTCATTGAAAAAAAATCAATATACAGTAAACAATGTCGTCGGTTTGAGTTTCAAACTATCATTAAAGAACATTCAATTCTCAATTTTCCGAGAGATGACAAGCGAGGTTGTTATTTTTCGTCAAGAAAGTCCGAAGAATATGGATCTGAATGCCACAATCCAGGTTTTCTGACACACACATATATATATATAGTGGACCTACATGTTGTACTGACGATACCCATGTGTTTATGTGCTTTCAAACTGCCTATCTAACTTTGCCCACTTGAATGACTTTATCCTGATTTATCGAAATTATATTAGGTCGAATTTGAACTACAAGTAAATTGTAGGTTGCTTTGAAAGTTTCATGAAAAATCTTTTGGAGGTACCCTTCGGGGGAGGGGGTGAATTAATATATCAGAAACCACTATGAGCTTTGATGATAGGTTCAACTTCTTTCTAAGATTTTGTATCTTGACAATTTAACAAAATTAAGTCTGAATTGAGCTACATGTAAGCGTGACAGATTGCTCTTGAATTAAATGTCTTTTCGGAGGTAGATGGGTGCATCTTCTTATAGTAAACAATGTCGTCGGTGTGAGTTTCCAATTATCAGGAAAGACCATTCTCAATTTTCTGAGTGATGTCAAGATTATTCTCTCTCGTATAGGAAGTTCAAAGAATATCGATCTAAATGCCAGAAGCCAAGTTTTCACACACACATATATATAGTGGACCAACATATTATACTTATGATTTCTTGTGTTTTATGAATTCTCAAACTCGCTACCTAACTTCGCCCATTTATCAAAATTAGGTCAAATTTGAACTACTACAAGAAAATTGTAGCTTACTATGAAAGTTTTACGAATTTTTTTTGAAGGTACCCATCGGGGGTCACAATTAATATATGAGAAACCATCCAACGAGATTTTTGACGACAAATTCAACTTCTTGCTAAGATTTTGCATCTTGCCAGTTTAACAAAACTAGGCCAAACTTTAGCTAAAAGTAAGTGCAATAGATTCCTCTTGATTTAAAAGTCGTTTTGGAGGTAGATATAGGTGCATCTTCTTGTAGTAGACAATGCCGCCAGTGTGAGTTTCCAACTATCTTAGGAAAGAACATTCTTAATTTTTTGAGTGATGACTAGATTGTTCTTTCCCCTAAAGAAAGTCTAAAGACTATGGATCTGAATGCCACAAGCCAAGTTTTCACACATATATAGTGGACCAATACGATGCACTTACGATTTACCATGTTTTATCAGTTCTCAAATTTCCTAGGTAACTTCACCCACGTGAATGATTTTATGTCGATTTATCGAAATTAGCTAAAATATTGACTACTACAGGTAAATTGTAGGTCGCTTTGAAAGTTTTTCAAAAAAGCTCTTGGAGGTACCCATCGGGGGAAGGATTAATTAATATATATTTGAAACCACCGAGAGTTTTGACGATAGGTTCATCTTCTTGCTAAGATTTTGCATCCTAACTATTTAATGAAATTAGGTCAAACTTTGCTCACTGTTTCATGAAATTAGGTCAAACTTTGCTAACCGATTAACTTAGAACATTGAGCGTTGGATCAAGACTGGCAAATTCAAACATTGCTAACCGAAGAATATTCTTTTCCATTCTTAGCATCTAGAAAGATTCCACTGATAGACTTTAGCACGATGAACACTAGTATGCGCAAACCTCAAAACACACAGTACATCATTATTACTCGGTTTCAGTGCCCGTGTGCCAAATACACGGACTTGGATGGAATTTTCATTTTTTATGAGGTCCTTGATGTAACTTGTACTTCCACCGACCACTCGAGCACCTCGCTCTTACGAGACCTACCATTAGATCGGCCATTCACAGTACTTCTAATCTTTATCTTATCTCTTACAATACCATATATACCACCACTACATAGTGTAGGGATTAACTTATTTTGAACATTGACCGTTGGATCTCAAGACTGGCAAATCCAAACATTGCTAACCGTTGGATCTACTTTTCCATTCTTAGCATCTATAAGGATTCTATTGATAGTCTTTAACATGATGAACACTAGTATGTGCAAACCTTAAAACACACAGTCCTTGTGATAAATGCATGGACTTGGATGCAATTTTCATTTTTTATTAGGTCCTTGATGTAAATTGTAATTCTACCCACCATGTTAACTCTCAAGCACCTCGCTCTTACGAGACCCACCATTAGATCGGCCATTCGCAGTACTTCTTATCTTATCTTTTATCATGTCTCATATCTCTTACAATACCATACCACTACATAGTGTAGGGATTAAATTTGAACATATTAATCGTTGGATCAAGACTAGTAAATCCAAACATTGCTAACCGTTGGATCTTTTTTCCATTCTTAGCATCGAGAAAGATTCGATTTATTGATAGTCTTTAGCATGATGAACGCTAGTATGCGCAAACCGGAAAACACACAGTACTTAATTTCTCAGTGTTAGGGTCCTTGTGCTAAAATGCATGGACTTGGGTGCAATTTTCATTTTTACGAGGTTCTTGATGTAACTTGTACTTCCGCCGACCGTCTTAACTCTCAATCACCTCGCTCCTATGAGACCTACCATTAGATCGTCCATTCGCAGTTCTTCTTATCTTACCTTTATCTTGTCTCTTATCTCTTACAATACCATGCATACCACCACTAAATAGTGTAGGGATTAACTTATTTGAACATTGACCGTTGGATCAACACTGGCAAATCCATACGTTGCTAACCGTTGGATCTTATTTTCCATTCTTAGCATGTAGAAAGATTCTACTAATAGTCTTTAGCATGATGAACACTAGTATGCGCAAACCTCAAAACACATAGTACTTCATTACTCGGTTTAAGGGACCTTGTGATAAATGCACGGACTTGTTGGATGCAATTTTCATTTTTGTGAGGTCCTTAATGTAACTTGTACTTACACCGACCGTGTTAACTCTCAAGCACCTCGCTCTTGATAGTAGTAGAGATAGAGATATCTTATCTTATCTTATCTTACGACTATATAGTGTACAAATAACTTTGAATATTGACCGTTGGATTGAGACTCGTGAATCCCAACATTTCCAGCCGTTGGATCTTCTTTTCCATTCTAGCATCTAGAAGATTTTATTGATAGTCTTCAGCATAATGAATGCTATGCACAAACCTCAAAACACACTTCTCCATCATACTAGAATCTTCTCCCTCGTAGCTAATAATCGTTGACTTCTACATGATGATACAAAGTACAAGGACCAACTATACTCCCATACTTTATAGATGTTGATCAAATTTATAATTTTTTGTGCTTTACCAATTATAATTTTATATAGTGATTGTAACACCTCAAAACTTCTAATCAAGATTATAAAGTTCTAATCACCCAAGTTTAGGGTTAATAAAAACTATTATTAAGAAAATGAATGTCAACACCCGGATTTTTAATCCCATATGCCTGTTATGTCATTCATCGCAATCCCATGATTACCATTTTTGCGAGACATAACAGATTGATATCATAGTACATCATCCATTATAAACCATACATAAGGTCTTACACAAAATAAGGATCTCATGATCCAGTCTTAATACAACAAGCAGCGGAATTAAAAGATAAGCGTAGCGGTGGGGTCCATCTTCAGGGGCACAGTCAATGCTGATGAAGGCAGCTAGTCCTAGTTATCAGAGCCGTCTTGCAGGCCATCATCTTGGTAGTCTCCTTCATAGTCTGGCCATGAGAATAGCCAGGGACAAAATCCATGAGTACTCTTTAAGTACTCGCAAACTACCACTAATAAGTAGTATAGTTCTAAGTTAAAGTGCTAACTCTATGTTTAACTATAAGGTTATGTTTGAAACCTAAGCTGAGTTCAGAAGCAAAGAAAGATAAAATAAAGTTCTAGAATCACTTAAGTTGGGAAGCTAGTGTCATAAACACAACCCTGTTGTGGTCAAGCCAATATTCATCATCTCATAAGTTATTTTGAAAACATCTAAAAACGAAACAATATGGCCATTCCAACTGTCCATAACCGCGGACGTGGCTATTTGAATAGTTTGACACTCCGCAGAGGTGGTACACTTTCACCACAAGATTCGATACATCTGTCAGGGATAACCCTGAATCATCATACTTAGTATGCAGATAATCAAACATAACCTTTCCATTACACACCCTAGTATAAGCACCTCTCCTATGAGCATGGCCTCCCAACCGTGACCATCTGTCATCTTGGGCACTACATAGGTGGACAACATTGAGAGGTAGCCTCAGCTCAAACCTCTCCTGCGAGGGAACTAATACTAATGCATATAAACTTCCGGCTAAGCCTTACCCAATTCAGGTAATGTGGTTGTACGATAAATTTGGAATGGTATCGCATCCAAATCCAACCATCAGTTTTATAAAAGGGTTAAAGCTCATGCGTCACCATTTTCATCATCATAAAGCATTGGTGTTTCTCAACACATGTCAAAACATCTCAATAGAATGACTCATCATTCCATGGTTTTCATAATTTATTTTCACCAAGTGCTCCCATCTATAGTGACTCAAGTTTTTATCTACTACAAACTACTAAGTTAAGAGTGTTCACTAAGCTGGAAAAGATGGGATCAATCTCATGCCATAGAATGACATCTAAAGGGTTATATATAGGGCAAGTTTTATACTTTTTATGCTACCTTCGAAACAAGTAAAGAACTTTGGGTAAAGTAAAGGAAGTAAAGCTTGGAAAATAATACTTGGGGTAATTACTAGTCAAGGTAGTGTAATTAAAGCATGCCTAAAGCATCTTTGCTAAACCATCTAGTTTAGTCCTAGCTTGCTAAGCATTATACTTGCAAGTGTTAGCTTGCATTGATAATGGTGGCTTGCAAGTACAACTTGCAAGGGTGAACTTGGATAGTGCTAGCTTGCCTTGGTTGGTGCCATGGTTGAAGTTTTCTTCTTCTTCTTGGTAGAACTCCTCCTCCTCATAGACTTGGTCGGTACTATCGTCTATAAATACATACGGAGTACACAATCACCAAACAATACTTAACCAGTCTAATTAGAACTCTAAAGCATATATTTGATGATCTATTATCATCACAAGCATCACAAGTTTTATTAAATAGTTTCATCCTTTTTATTTTAGAAAAGTAATTTCTACTCATTGAAAATTTAACTAAGATTTAATATTCACCACTTAAAATATGGGATCATGTGGACACATGTCATCACCACACATTCTAACATGTGGGAATGTGATTTAAAGGTTGGATCATAATTACTTTGATTTAAGTTCATTTTTAATGATTTAAAGTGACTAGAAATGCCTATATAGCATTATTTTGGTACTAGTCTAAAGTCACTGCATGTAAACCTTAATATTATTACATATTCAGATAGGTATGATGAAATGTGATTTTTGAGAGTTGGAATCAACTGAAAAGCTATCTTGGTTGATTTTATAAAAATGTTGCAAGGTGCAAATGCTTCTGTCTTATTATTTTTACTAGGAGAGATCTCTTACTCTAATTGAATTAAATCCAACGGGCTTGGATAGATCTTTTCAGTAGCTTTGTAACAAAATTGGAATCACTCCATTTGGATTTATAAATCTCTCTAAATTGAATTTCAAACTCAGAGACAGAACTAGGCTTAACCTAAAAAGAAAAATCCTAGTTCAAACTAACTGGGTTGCGCGGGAAAGGTAATGGTCCGGCCCAGTGACACTCCACGACGCGGGGCTCAGCTGACAGGGGGGTCCACCGGTCAGCGGCTCGTAACGTGCGAAGCGGTACGGGGCGATGTGGGTCGTTGGATTAGAACTGGGATCGATGGCTAGGGATCGTCGTCGACAACGAACAGGTCGCCAGCGAGCTCTAACCCTAGCGGCTCGGTGGGGGTGCATAGGGGGCGTACCAGGGCTGCAGCGACGACGGTGAGGCGGGCAAACGGACTGGTGGTCGACGGCGAGCTCAGGGATGGTCGAGGCAGCTCCAGGGGTGGTCGCAATCAGCGGCGCCCTTCTCCTCTAGAGGCGGCCTGCTCCAGTGCAATTCTGGAGAACTGCTGCTCGCCTTGCTCTGACTAAAGGTGTGGGACGGTCAGTGAGGTGAGGGGAGGTGAGTGGTGTGCCGAATGGGGCTGGGGGTACCCTCCTTTTATAGGCTCGACGACGGGACATCGCGGCATGGCCAGGCGACGGTGGCGACATGGCTACGGGCTGCTAGCGGCGATCGACGCACGGTCTCCTGGCGGTGCTCTAGGGCTTTAATGCGGGCTTAGGGCGGTGGTATGCGGTCAGGCGCAGCTGGCGCTCTGAGCGGCAGAGGCGGCGGTGTCCACGGCGAGCGGTGGCTGTGGTGCGTTGGGCGGCGAACGGGCATGTCCGGCATGCTCCCTGGGTCATGGCAAAGCGGTGGGCGCGGGTTGCGGTTGAGCGGCGGCATGTACACGTGTGTCAGGCGCGGCACTCTAGCGCGTGCTCGGCATGGTGCAGACAGGCAGTACGTGGCGGTTTGGCGGTGGTCCACGCTCTGGCTTGGCTCGGGGAGGGGACATTGGGTGGCGGTGAGGTGTGAGCTAGCTGCTAGACATGGTGAGAGAGAGGGGGACGGTCTGCTGCGGCGGTGACCAAGTTGGCCGGCGAGTTGGTGCACGGGGTGGCTCGGCACTGGTGCTAGGGACAAGGGGGTGAGGTGCTAATGGTCTGGTTTGATCAAGGGGAGACAGAGGGAGTAAATGGGGATCAATTGGGGGCAAAACCCTGTACAAAACAGTGAGCTAGCTATTAGTGTTTGATTCCGCCTGCCAAGTGTTTGATGAAATGGCTGCAAGAAATAAACTTTTGAATTTTGAAAAGATTTTTGGTGGGTGTGCTAGTACTAAGCTTGAGACTCTGTGGGTGCTTGGGTTTTGAGATTTGAGCTTGTTTGAGTGGTTTTTGAAATAGTGGGATCTTCCCCTATGAAATAGATTCAATTTTAAACTGCCATTTAAAATTAGTGTTTGAATGTTTTTAGCAGATCACAAAGTGGGCCTTGGTACAACATTATGTGTACTAGAAAGGGGTGCAAAGATCCACAATTATTTCTGTTAAGTTTTCAGTTCTAGGAATAGCCAAAGTAGGCATGGTAGTGAATTTGGCAAAAATGACCATTCATTTCTTTTATTCCTTTTGAGTTGTTTTTCTTTGGTAAAATGTTTGGGAATGATTTAGATGATGTTTATTTCACCTAAGAATCATTTTACAAGCAATGGATCACAGAACCATGGCAATTCAAATCAACTCCTATTTAAATGCACATACACATGAATGCTTTAATAATTTTATTTGGAAAAGTTTTTGTTGACCCCAATTTTGATGATTTGGATCTTAATAACCTTGGATTAATGTTTTGGGATGTTACAAACCTTCCCCCTTAAACAAAATCTCGTCCCGAGATTCACAAAGAAAACTAGGAACTAAAGAGATCTGGGAACTCTGTCCTAATGTAATCTTCGCGCTCCCAAGTGGCTTCCTCCTCAGTATGCTTGCTCCACTGAATCTTGAGAAACTTGATACTCCTGGTCCTAGTGGTTTTGTAATCTTCTTCTAGGATACAGATGGGCACTTCACGATATGTTAGGTCATTGTTGATCTCAACAGCTCTGTGATCGATGTTCTTGAAAACTTCAGTCTTCTCTGGCACTTCTAAGCATTTGCGAAGTAACGAGATATGGAACATATTGTGGATGGCTGACATCTCTTCAGGCAGTTCCAGCTAATACGATACTTCTCCTCGACGGTTCAGAATCTTGAAGGGCCCGATATATCTGGGGGCTAACTTTCCTTTTAGACTAAAGCGTTGGGTTCCTTTCAATGGTGAAACCTTGAGATAGACAAAATCTCTGACATTGAAAGTCAGGTCTCTCCTTCTTTTGTCAGCGTAACTCTTCTGTCTGGATTGGGCGGTCTTGAGGTGCTCACGGACTTTTTGAACCTTCTCCTCTACTTCCCGGAGGATGTCGGGTCCAAATATCTGACTCTCTCCTACTTGCGACCAATTCAAAGGGGTATGGCACTTTCTTCCATATAGGAACTCAAATGGTGCCATCTGCAAACTAGCCTGATAACTGTTGCTATATGAGAATTCTGTGAAAGGCAGGCAGTCTTCCCATTTTGATCCGTATTCCAACACATAAGCTCTTAACATATCCTCTAGGATATTGTTGACTCTCTCAGTTTGTCCATCAGTTTGCGGGTGATAAGCTGTGCTGAAATTCAACTTGGTTCCCAATCCTTCCTGAACTTTCTGCCAAAATCTTGAGGTAAACTAGGTTCCTCGATCTGATACAATGGTCTTGGGGGTTCCATGCAGATTAACAATCCTAGCAATATATAGCTCTGCTAGCTTCGAACTTTGGTAGGTTGTCTTAACAGGGATAAAGTGAGCTACCTTGGACAGTCTATCAACTATGACCCAGATTGAGTCATTTCCCCTACTGGAGGTAGGTAAACCGGTGATAAAGTCCATTCCGACGGAATCCCATTTCCATTCCGGAATCTGCAATGGTTGCAACAGTCCTGCAGGTCTCTGATGCTCTGCTTTCACTCTTTGACAGATGTCACACTTGGCGATGTAGCTGCTGATTTCTCTCTTTATCTTATGCCACCAAAATTTCTCTTTCAAATCCTGATACATCTTCGTTCCTCCGGGGTGGATAGAATTAAGAGTATCATGAGCTTCCTTCATGATAACTTGCTTCAGCTCCGAATCTGCGGGCACACAGATACGTCCTTTGTACCACAGAACTCCTTCTTCGTCTTCAGTGAATCCAGGTACCTTTCATGTACCAATACGACGTTTGGTCCCGTCGATACTTTCATTCCCCTTCTGGGCTTCCTCGATTTGGCTAATCAAAGTAGGTTGAAGTTCAATGCTAGCTACGAATCCTTTGCCAACTAACCCAGTTCTGAATAGCTCCAACTCATACAAACTTGGTTGTTTCTCTTTGATCATGGTGTTTAGCCTACAAGGCAATCTGCTAAGAGCATCCGCTACCACATTGGCTTTACCGGGGTGATAGTGAATGTCAAGGTCATAATCCTTGATTAACTCTATCCATCTCCTTTGCCTCATATTCAGCTCTTTCTGAGTGAAAATATACTTCAAGCTTTTGTGATCTGAGTAAATCTCACAACGATTACCCATCAAATAATGACGCCATGTCTTTAATGCCAAAACTACGACTGCTAGTTCAAAATCATGGGTTGGATAGTTCTGCTCATGCTGCTTCAGTTGTCGAGACATATACGCGATGACTTTGCCTTCTTGCATCAATACACATCCGAGACCTATCTTGGATGCATCACAATGTACATCAAACGACTTCTTGATGTCTGGCATGATCAATATTGGGGCTGATATCAATCTCTTCTTCAGCTCCTGGAAACTGGCTTCACATTTGTCTATCCATTCAAACTTCTTGTCCTTCTTCAACAATTGGGTCATGGGTCTGGCGATGCTCAAGAATCCTTCTACGAACTTGCGGTAATATCCGCTAATCCGAGAAATGCACGGACTTGGGTTTGAGTGGTTGGGGCTTCCCATTCTTCGACATCTTTGATCTTGGCGGGATCAATAGAGACTCCTCCGGCAGACACAATATGTCCTAGGAATCCTACTTCTTTCAGCCAAAACTCACACTTGTTGAACTTGGCATATAACTGATGCTCTCTCAGGGTTTCTAGGATGATTCTCGGATGTTGCTCATGCTCTTCTTCTGACTTGGAGTAGATAAGGATGTCGTCGATAAACACAACTACAAACTTATCTAGGAAATTCATAAAGATCTTATCCATGAGATTCATGAAATAAGCAGGGGCATTGGTTAATCCAAAAGACATAACCGTATACTCGTATAAACCATAGCGAGTAGTAAAGGCGGTCTTTGGAATATCCGTTGCATGAATCTTAATTTGGTGATAACCAGTCCTAAGATCAATCTTTGAGAATACCTGGGCTCCAGTCAATTGATCAAAAAGATCCTCTATCTTTGGCAAGGGGTACTTGTTCTTGATGGTGACATCATTCAACTTTTTGTAATCTATGCACAAACGATTGCATCCATCTTTCTTGTCGACGAACAACACTGGTGATCTCCATGGCGATGCGCTTGGTTGAATCAAGCCTTTTTATAACATGGCATCCAACTGCTTCTTCAGTTCCACTAACTCTGAGGGGTTCATGCTATAGGGTCTCTGGGCTATGGGGTCGGTTCGAGGGATTAGTTCGATAATGAACTCAGTATCCCTATCCGTTGGCATACCTGGCAATTCATCTGGGAATACGTCTGGGTATTCACAGACTACTCTGACCTGGTCAATGGTGGGTAGGGCTACACTCTTGTTGCACTTGAATTGACGGGGTAAGGTTTCAAAGATATGCTCTACGGTTACTCCAGAGCTACTAGTCAGGGTGATGGCTTTCTTAGCACAGTATATCAGTCCTTTATGCCTTGACATCCAGTCCATACCTAGTACTACTTCCAATCCTTTGGTTCCAAGTATAATTAGGTTGGCATAAAAATCTATCCCATGTATTCTGATAGGCACAACTTTGCAAATTTTTCTAGCTTTGGTTGTTGAACCGGGGATTTGAACTATCATGACATGCTTCAAGTTGGTTGGATGAATCTTACTAGTGCATGCAAATTCTTTGGTGACAAATGAATGCGATGCTCCCGAATCAAACAATACTCTTGCTAAAACTGAGTTGACAGAAAACATACCCAACACTATGTCTGGCGCTTCTTGGGCTTCTTCTGCATTCATGTGGAAGAGATGACCATTGCAGTTGTGAGGGTTCCCTGGAGCAAATCTTCTCCCTGGTTGAACACAACGTTGTTGTTGAGCTGGGGCATTCACATTGGTATTGGCGGCAGTCTTCTTGGGACACTCATTGGAATAGTGACCCTTCACTCCACACTCGAAACAAGTGATCTGAGACTTGTCCTTTACAGCGACAGGCACAACGTTGCTGCCAGTTCTAGGTGTAGTGTTGTTGTTGTTGTGGTTGTTGTTGCTCTTGGGAGGTGCATGGTTGAAGTTCTTGGCATTGCTGGAGTTGTGATTGTTGCCTCCGAACTTCACATTGCTTCCGCTACTATTAGGGTAGCTTGGGCGAGACATTGGGGGTCGATTGTTCCTGGGTGCATATCCTGGTGAGGGGTTGGGACGGTACTTCTGGTGACTGCTGGATCCAGATTGCTGCATCATACGATGTTTGCGGTTGTCGTTTGCCTGGTTAATCTTCCCTTCCATCTGAATGGCAGAGTCGACTAGCTCTTTGAGATCCTGGAAACAGATGTTGACAAGGACAGTCTGCATCTCATCATGCAGTCCGTTCAAGAATCTCTCTTTCTTCTTGGCCTCCGTGTTGATCTCATCAGGTGCATATCTAGCAAGCGATAGGAATCTATCACGGTACTCCACCACAATCATTCTGCCCTGCTTCATGTCGTGGAACTCATCCCTCATTCTGTGGCACGTGGGTGCGGCTGAACTTGACTTTGAATGCTTCCCATGTCATCACTTGACCATGGTTCATGTTGCGGATACTAGCCCACCAAGCTCTTGCATCTCTCGCCAGATAGTGGGTGGCGAAGAGAACTTTCTCATTGTCATCAACTCCTGCAATTTCTAAGTTGTTTTCCATTGTCTGCAACCAGTCATCGGCATCTAATGAGTTTTCAGCTTGGTTAAAGATTGGGGGATTGGTGTTCTGAAAGTTTTTGAGTTTGGATCCATCGTGATCCTAGTTTCCATGTCCTTGGTTGTTTTGGGCCATCTGAGCTATCTTCTACAATGTTGCTAAGTTGGCTTGGCGCTCTGCCCTGCTTGCTTCATGGTCTGCAACTAACATCTGCATAATCTGCAGCATTGGGTCTTGCGACGAGCTACTCCCTCCTTGGTTTCCACGAGTCATCTGAAGATTGAGATAGATACGGGGGTAAGAGGGAATTTTCTAAGGTTCAAGGTTTTGGTTTCAAAGCTAAAACTTTGAGTTTTAACTCAGGTTTTGCAACTAACTTAATTTCATTCATGCAAGCAATCACACGATACAACACACACCACAACAATCCAAGGAAAACAAATGGTTTGAATAACCATTCTGCAAGCTACGATACAGTGGGACCGATACATCTCATGCTACGACAATGCTCTAGTGCATCTACTCATCGTCGATGAAGTCGGAGTCATCATCGTCAGTGTAGAAGTCCACAACATCTTCCTCCAGAAAGTCATCATCATTGTTGAGGTAAGAATCCATGTCTCCCTGGATGTCTTCACCCTCCTCTTCTTCCTCCTTTGCTGCAAGCTGAGCTTCCTGCTCCCTGAAGGTCTTCTCGAGGTCGGCCACCTTCTTGCGAAGACGGGCGATGGTGCGATCCTTCTTTGCACGCTGGCGGCAAAGAGACTGGCGATCTTGGACGAGCAGTGCAAAAGTCTGGGCCTTCTGGTCAGCAATGGCACGGTTCTGGTTGGCTAACTCTCTAGCATTTTCTAGCTCCTTCTGACGATCATACAACAGGAAGTCGAGGTTCTCCACTTGGCGCTTCAGTGCTGGATGACTTGGCATCTCCATCGGCATTCCCATGAAGTCACGTCTTGCATAGTGGGCAAAACGGGTTCCTTGGATCTGGTTGACACTGAAGGCACATAGACATGTGAGAGCTTCATGCATTGCCCTGGCTAATCCATCTAGCCAGTTGTTCTCTCTCACGGAGAACTGGATTCTCCCGGACATAGGTGGTTCGATGCTTCCTCTAAGATCAGCGTGACTAGCCACTATAAGTCTCCTCCTGGGGGTCCTAGAAGTTGAGCTCCAAGAAACTCAGGATGTGGGCATCCTAGTAACTCTGACAGTGAATCCAGATCCCTCTCGAAGATCAGCTGACCTCCGTTTCCCAACTGGTAGAACTTGCTGAACTGAGTCTCCATCTACAAGAATTAAGGATGAGGACGTTAGTGAAGTGATCAAGTGTGTCAATTTTTAAGTAGTAATGTAAGAAGTTTGAGAACATGAATTTTTGAGAAAGAAAGAATTCCCAAGGATAATAGGGGAAATAATTTTTCATAAATACACACTTTGGTTTTGAAACTAAGTTTTTGTTTAGACGTACATTCTAACTAGGGTCTCCTATGGTCAGGATGGCTCTCATACCAACTTGTCAACATCCGGATTTTTAATCCCAGATGCCTGTTATGTCATTCATCGCAATCCCAGGATTACAATTTTTGCGAGACATAACAGATTGGATATCACAGTACATCATCCATTACAAACCATACATAAGGTCTTACACAAAATAAGGATCTCATGATCTAGTCTTAATACAACAAGCATCGGAATTAAAAGATAAGCATAGCGGTGGGGTCCATCTTCAAGGGCACAGGCAATGCTGACGAAGGCAGATAGTCCTAGTTATCATAGCCGTCCTGCTGGCCATCATCTTGGTAGTCTCCTTCATAGTCTGGCCATGAGAATATCCAGGGACAAAATCCATGAGTACTCTTTAAGTACTCGCAAACTACCACTAATAAGTAGTATAGTTCTAAGTTAAAGTGCTAACTCTATGTTTAACTATAAGGTTAAGTTTGAAACTTAAGCTGAGTTCAAAAGCAAAGAAAGATAAAATAAAGTTCTAGAATCACTTAAGTTGGGAAGCTAGTGTCATAAACACAACCCTGTTGTGGTCAAGCCAAGATTCATCATCTCATAAGTTATTTTGAAAACATCTGACAACAAAACAGTATGACCATTCCAACTGTCCATAACCACGGACGCGGCTATTCGAATAGTTTGGCACTCTGTAGAGGTGGTACACTTTCACCACAAGATTCGATACATCTTCATGGATAACCCTGAATCATCATACTTAGTATGCAGATAATCAAACATAATGTTTCCTTTACACACCCTAGTATAAGCACCTCTCCTATGAGCATGGCCTCCCAACCATGACCATCTGTCATCTTGGGCACTACATAGGTGGACAACATTGAGAGGTAGCCTCAGCTCAAACCTCTCCCGCGAGGGAACTAATACTAATGCATATAAACTTCCGGATAAGCCTTACCCAATTCAGGTAATGTGGTTGTACAATAAATTTGGAATGGTATCGCATCCGAATCCAACCATCAGTTTTATAAAAGGGTTAAAGCTCATGCCTCAACATTTTCATCATCATAAACCATTGGTGTTTCTCAACACATGTCAAAACATCTCAATAGAATGACTCATCATTCCAAGGTTTTCATAATTCATTTTCACCAAGTGCTCCCATCTTTAGTGACTCAAGTTTTTATCTACTATAAACTACTAAGTTAAGAGTGTTCACTAAGGTGGAAAAGATGGGATCAATCTCATGCCATAGAATGACATCTAAAGGGTTCTATATAGGCCAAGTTTTATACTCTTTATGCTACCTTCTAAACAAGTAAAGAACTTTGGGTAAAGTAAAGGAAGTAAAGCTTGGAAAATAATACTTGGGGTAATTACTAGTCAAGTTAGTGTAATTAAAGCATGCCTAAAGCATCTTTGCTAAACCATCTTGTTTAGTCCTAGCTTGCTAAGAATTATACTTGCAAGTGTTAGCTTGCATTGATAATGGTGGCTTGCAAGTACAACTTGCAAGGGTTAACTTGGATAGTGCTAGCTTGCCTTGGTTGGTGCCGTGGTTGAAGTTTTCTTCTTCTTCTTGGTGGAACTCCTCCTCCTCGTAGACTTGGTCGGTACTATCATCTATAAATACATACGGAGTACACAATCACCAAACAATACTTAGCTAGTTTAATTAGCACTCTAAGGCATATAGTTGATGATCTATTATCATCACAAGCATCACAAGTTTTATTAAATAGTTTCATCCTTTTTATTTTAGAAAGGTAATTTCTACTCATTGAAAATTTAACTAAGATTTAATATTCTCCACTTAAAATATGAGATCATGTGGACACATTTCATCACCACATATTCTAACATGTGGGAATGTGATTTAAAGGTTGGACCATAATTACTTTGATTTAAGTTCATTTTTAATGATTTAAAGTGACTAGAAATGCCTATATAGCATTATTTTGGTACTAGTCCAAAGTCACTGCATGTAAACCTTAATATTATTACATATTCAGATAGGTATGGTGAAATGTGATTTTTGAGAGTTGGAATCAACTCAAAAGCTATCTTGGTTGATTTTATAAAAATCTTGCAAGGTGCAAATGCTTCTGTTTTATTATTTTTACTAGGAGAGATCTCTAACTCTAATTTTAATTAAATCCAATGTTCTTGGATAGATCTTTTCAGTAGCTTTCTAACAAAATTGGAATCACTCCATTTGGATTTATAAATCTCTCTGAATTGAATTTCAAACTCAGAGACAGAACTAGGCTTAAACTAAAAAGAAAAATCCTAATTCAAACTAATTGGGTTGCGCGGGAAAGATAATAAGCCAGCCCAGTGACACTCTGCGGCACGGGGCTCACCTGACAGGGGGGTCCACCGGTCAGCGGCTCATAATGGGCGAAGCGGTACGGGGCGATGTGGGTCGTTGGATTATAAGTGGGATCGACGGCTGGGGATCGTCGTTGACGACGAACAGGTCGTCGGCGAGCTCTAACCCTAGCGGCTCGGTGGGGGTGCCTAGGGGGCATACCAGGGCTCCAGCGACGACAGCAAGGCGGGCAAACGGACTGGTAGTCGACGACGAGCTCAGGGACGGATGAGGCAGCTCCGGGGGTGGTCGCAATCAGCGGCACCCTTCTCCTCTAGAGGCAGCCTGCTCTGGTGCAATTCCGGCGAACTGCTGCTCGCCTTGCTCCAGCTAGAGGTGTGGGATGGTCAATGAGGTGAGGGCATGTGAGTGGTGTGCCGAATGGGGCTGGGGGTACCCTCCTTTTATAGGCTCGACGACGGGACAGCGCGGCATGGCCAAGCGATGGTGGCGACATGGCTACGGGCTGCTAGCGACATGGCTGCGAGCGGCGATCGGTGCGCGGTCTCCTGGCGGTGCTCTAGGGCTTTAATGCAGGCTTAGGGGTGGTGGTATGCGGTCGGGCGTAGCTGGCGGTCTGAGTGGCAGAGGCGGCGGTGTCCACGGCGAGCGGTGGCTATGGTACGTTGGGCGGCGAACGGGCATGTCCGGCGTGCTCCCTGGGTCGTGGCGAAACGGTGGGTGCGGGCTGTGGTCGAGCGGCGGCTTGTGCACGCGTGTCGGGCGCGGCGCTCAGGCGCGTGCTCGGCATGGTGCTGAAAGGCAGTGAGCGGCAGTTTGGCGGTGGTCCACGCTCTGGCTTGGCTCGGGGAGGGGACAGTGGGTGGCGGTGAGGTGTGAGCTAGCTGCTAGACATGGTGAGAGACAGGGGGACGGTCTGCTGCGGCGGTGACCAAGTTGGCCGGTGAGTTGGTGCTCGGGGTGGCTCGACACTGTTGCTAGGGACAAGGGGGTGAGGTGCTAATGGTCTAGTTTGATTAGGGGGAGACACATGGAGTAAATGGGGATCAATTGGGGGCAAAACACTGTACAAAACAGTGAGCTAGCTATTAGTGTTTGATTCTGCCTGCCAAGTGTTTGATGAAATGGCCGCAAGAAATAAACTTTTGAATTTTGAAAAGATTTTTGGTGGGTGTGCTAGTACTAAGCTTGAGACTCTGTGGGTGCTTGTGCTTTGAGATTTTAGCTTGCTTGAGTGGTTTTTGAAATAGTGGGATCTTCCCCTATGAAATAGATTCAATTTTTAGCTGCCATTTAAAATTAGTGTTTGAATGTTTTTAGCAGATCACAAGGTGGGCCTTGGTACAACATTATGTGTACTAGCAAGGGGTGCAAAGATCCACAATTGTTTCTATTAAGGTTTGAGTTCTAGGAATAGCCAAAGTAGTCATGGTAGTTAATTTGGCAAAAATGACCATTCACTTCTTTTATTCCTTTTGAGTTGTTTTTCTTTGGGAAAATGTTTGGGAATGATTTAGATCATGTTTATTTCACCTAAGAATCATTTTACAAGCAATGGATCACAGAACCATGGCAATTCAAATCAACTCCTATTTAAATGCACATACACATGAATGCTTTAATAATTTTATTTGGAAAAGTTTTTGTTGACCCCAATTTTGATGATTTGGATCTTAATAACCTTGGATTAAAGTTTTGGGATGTTACAATGAATATGAATGCATGTGTGTTTTGCATTAGTGTAGAATTTATTGAAATTGCCATGCTTGATTGTTACAAATGATGTGAAATGGTTTAAAGGTGAATGCTACATCATCTAGGACAATTACAAGCAAAATCGAAAGAAAAATAAATCAAATATGAATAAATAAAGCAAATGGTCAATTTTGACAAAAGTTAACCACTAGTCCACTTTGAGTGTTCCTAGAAGAGAAATTCTAACAGAAACAATTCTAATTCTTTTCACCCCTTGCTAGAAAAAGTAAAAGTGAACTAAGGCCCACTTTACAAATTTACAAAAACAAATTCCAAATCAATTTAATGGACAGTTCAAATTTCAATCTAGTTCATATGGTAAGATCACCATTTTGTAAAAACCTATCAAACCAATTCCCCTTGACCGCTCCAAGCAAACATAGACTCTCAAGCTTAACTTAAGATCACTCAAAAAATTTGAATCAAAATTTCCAAAGCAAGTTTCATGCGGACATTTCGATAAACACCTTGCTTACACTAATTTAACCACCTACCTAACTTCACTGTTTCCACAGTAATTAGTTGACCATTTGGTCTCCACTTCACTCCCCTATCTCCCCTGAGCGTAGCCAGCACCCAGACCAAGTCCCCCCTTTGTCGTTTGCACAGTGGAGCGCTGCCTGATTTTGGTCATCGCCGACCGACCACGGCCAGCTCACAACAGACACCGCCGCAGCCAACCATGATGTTCAGGAAGCACGCCACACTCCACCGCCACCCCTTGTCCAAGCCTCGACCCTAGCCGAGCCCTGGACCACCCTAGCTACGCCGCGCGCCGCCTCTCTGTGCCATGTCTAGAGCGTGCCAATTCGCCGCGCCCGACCACCTCGCACACACCGCGCCTTGCCTTCGTCGTGCATGCTCACGCCGGCCATGATCACAGCAACCCAGCAAACAACCCCGTTCGCTGTCGCGCGACATGCAGCTGTCGCACGCCGCCACAAACACCTCTGCATCCACGCGGAGCACCGCACGCTCCCGACCGAAACACACCGCCCCAAGCCTCGCCATTAAGTCCGTGAGAACCGCCAGGGAACCACGCACCGCCCACAAGCCTCCGCCACGTCGATAGCCGCCTGTAGCGTCATCACCGACAAGCTCGCGCTTGCACCGTTTGGTCCCCTCGCCGCAGTATAAAAGGAGGCCACCCCTGCCTGATTTCTCCACACCATTCCACTCACCACCTCTCACTAACCCTCCCCCAGTTCTTCCTGGAACAAGGCGACCTCCCTCTCGCCGGAATTTGACCGGAGTCCGCCGCTGATGGAGGAGAATGGCGTCGTCGATTTCAACCACCCCAAGCCATGCCGTGACCGCGCCTCGACTCGCCGTCGTCTACCACGTCGATCGCCCCCGTCACCAACCCTAGCTAGAGCCTAGGTGAGCCCTGCCAGACCCCCACCACCGCGTTAGGGTTGATTCCTCGTCGGAGTAGTTCGTCGTCGACCACAACTCACTTCTGTTGGATTAGAATTAGATCACACGACCGAGATCCACTGATACTGTTTCGCTTCGATGTAGTCGCTGACTGGTGGACCCCCTCTGTCAGCAGCCCGTTGCGCCGTGTAGTGCGGTTGGGCCGGCCCGTTTAACTTCCCGCGCTGGCCTGGAAATTCAAATATTGATTTTTCCATTTTAGTTAAAACCCTATTATATCCACATATTCAAAAATCAATTTAGAGAGTTTCACTAAAACAAATTGCATGATTCAAATTTTGCTAGAAAGGTATTCAAATTATCTATCCAAGCCCGTTGGATTAAATCATTTGGAGTTAGAGATAATCTTTAGTAAAAATAATAAGACAGAGACTTTTGCAACTTCAAACATTTTTCAAAAATCAACCATAATAGCTTTTGAGTTGACTCCAACTCTCAAAAATCACATTTAACAATATCTATCAGAATATGTAAGAATATTTAGGTTTGCTTTCAGTGACATTGGACTAGTACCAAATAATGCTATTACGGTATTTCTAATCACTTTAAATCTATTAAATAATAATCTTACACTTTATAAAATGTGACCAACCCTTTAATTCACATTCCCATGTATTAGAATATGTGGTGATGACATGTGTCAACATGATCCCATATTTTAATTGGAGAATATTAAATCTTAATTAATTTCAATGAGTAGAAATTACTTTTCTCAAATGAACTAAATAAAACTAGATATTTAATTCATGTGATGATTGTGATGATGCTAGATCATCAAGTGTGAGCCTTAGTATGCTAAATAGAATTAGTTAAGTATTGTTTGGTGATTGTGTATCCTGTATTTATTTATCGACGATAGTACCGACCCAAGCTACGAGGAGGAGGAGTTCTACCCCGAAGAAGAGGAGGAAAACTTCAATCACTACACCAATCAAGGAAAGCTAGATCTATGCAAGCTAGATTTATACAAGTTAACCATGCAAGCTTTAACCTAAGCAAGATGCATTAGGCATGCTTTGGTTATATACCTTTGATTTATACCCATCCCAAGTTGTACTTACAAGCTTTACCAAAGTTCTTTACTTTTAGTTAATACTTTGTGAGGATTTGGAAAGATAGTATAGGTAGCATAAAGAGTATAAAACTAGGCCTATACTAGATGTCATTCTATGGCATGATATTGAAGATTATCACCCTCATTAGTGAACACTCTTAACTTAGTGGCTTGTGCTAAGCATAAAACTTGATCACTTTAGATGGGAATACTTGGTGAAAATGATTGTGAAAATCTTGGAATGATGAGTCATTCTATTGAAATGTTTTGACATGTGTTGAGAAACACAAATGGATTTGATGATGAAAATGTTGAGGCATGAGCATTAACCCCTTTTACAAAACTGATGGTTGGGTTCGGATGCGATACCATTGCAATTTTACCATACAACCACAATACCTGAATTGGGTAAGGCTTAGATGGAAGTTTATATGCATTAGTATGGGTTCCCTCGCAGAAGAGGTTTGAGATGAGGCTACCTCGTGAGTGTGAATTGACCACCTATGCAGTGCGTAGGATGGCAGATGGCCATGGCTGGGAGGCCAAGCTCATAGGGGAGGTGCCTATACTAGAGTGTGTAAAGGAAAGGTTATGATTGATTATCCGCGTACTAAGTATGATGATTCAGGGTTATCCCTAACGGATGTATCGAATTTTGTGGTGAAAGTATACCACCTCTACAGAGAGTCAAACTATTCGAATAGTCGCGTCTATGGTCATGGACAGTTGGAGTGGCCATACTGTTCCGTCGTCAGATGTTTTCAAAATGACTGGTGAAGTGAACTATGATTTTGACTTGACCACAACAGGGTTGTGAATATGAAAACTAGGTTCCCAATTAAAGTGCTTTAGAACATTTACTTTGTTTTCTTTACTTCTAAACTCATTTTAGATAAATCTGGCTTTTTGCAAATAAACTTAGAGCTTAGGATTTCCTACTAGAACTACCTTACTTCTTAGTGATAGTTTGCGAGTACTTAAAGAGTACTCATGGCTTTGTCCCTGGCTATTCCTATGGCCAGACTATGAGGAGGACTATCAGGATGATGGACAGCAGGACGTCTACGACAACTAGGATCATCTCCCATCGTCAGCATTGCCTGTGACCCTGAAGATGGAGCCCACTACTATGCTTATTATTCTGCTGATTGTTTGTATTAAGACTGGATCATGAGATCCTTTATTTGTAAGACCTTATTATGGTTTGTAATGGATGAAGTACTATGATATCCAATCTGTTATGTCTCGTAAAAATGGTAATCTTGGGATTGCGATGTATGGCATAATAAACATCTTGGATTAAAAATCCGGGCGTTGATAGTGATGATATGTCAAACGATTTACTATCTGAGTCTTATTAAGGTGTGCTTTTTTACACAATGCGGGGGTAGTATATTTCTTTGCTTAGACATATGGTCACCTCTGTCCATGCTCTGTACATGCTGAGAGAATGAAACGTTGGCAGGGGAAGAGCGCAGCAGCGAAGAGAAGTTGAAGCCAGTTCCATGTCAGAGCAAAGTTATGATGGGTTTCTGACACGAGGTACTCTTGTGGCCTTATAGTGTACACTCTACTAGTAGTAAATTTCAGGACCTATGCACGCAAAAAAAATCATGTGTTTTCTCTCTCCTTCCCTATGATCCATCTCTCCTCCCCTTTCCCCTCGCGCACCTGTCCGGCTGATCTCTCTCCCCTCGTCCATAGCGTGGCGCAGCACACGCGTGCCTTGGTACGGAGGCTATGTGTCTCTGGCGTGTTCGGCAACCGCGTGTTGGTGTGGAGTAGGGACGGGGAGTACATAGTAAGGAAACCAGTTTGGTCCTTCGCGGCACAAAAATTCAAACTTTTCCGGTATTCGAAATTTTCACTTGCTTCGCAAACATCGGGAGGGAAGCTTATCCAAAAGATTGGCCAAACATCCAGAGGGAAGGCAATTTTGAACCCGTTTTGAACATTCAATGTTGGATCAAGACTGGCAAATCCAAACTTTGCTAACCGTTGGATCTTCTTTTTCATTATTAGCATCTAGAAAGATTCTACCGATAGTCTTTAGCATAATGGACGCTAGTATGCACAAACCTCAAAACACACACTTCATTGCTCATTTTGAGGGTCCTTGTGCTAAATGCATGCATGGACTTGGATGCAATTTTCATTTTTATGAGGTCCTTGATGTAACTTGTACTTCCAAACATTGCTAACCGTTAGATCTTCTATTTTCCCTTAGCATCAAGAAAGATTCTACTGATAGTCTTTAGCACGATGAATGCTAGTATGCACAAACCACAAAACACACACACTTCATTATTCAGTTTTAGGGTCATTGTGTTAAATGGATGGACTTCGATGCAATTTTCATTTTTTATGAGGTGCTTGATGTAAGTTGTACTTCCATTGATGGTGTTAACTCTCAGGCACCTCTCTCCTACGAGACCTACCATAGTTAAAAGAAAATGCAACCACCCAAATTATCACACAAACTGGACCAACGGTTTCTTATATGTAATGCCCAAGTTTTTAGTACTAGGATTTTTCAAGCTTCCTAGCAAACTTTGCACACTTCAATGACTTCTTGTAGATTTAACGAAATTAGATTAAACTTGAGCTACAAGTAAGCACGATAGATTTCCCTTGAATTAAATGTATTTTCGTAGGTAGATGGTGCATCTTCTTCTAGTAAACAATATCGTCGGTGTGAGTTTCTAACTATGAGGAAAGAAAATCCTTAGTTTTCCGAGTGATGACGAGATGGTTCTTTTATGTAAAGAAAGTCAGAAGAATATGGATCTGAATGCCATAAGCCAAGCTTTTAGACATATTAAGTGGACCAACATGTTTTACTTATGATTCCCATGTTTTATGAGTTTTCAAACTCCCTATGTAGCTAATTAACTTTTCCCCACTTGAATGACTTCATGCCTATATTTATCGAAATTTGGTCAAACTTGAACTACAATAACTAAATTATTGTAGGTTGCATCTAAAGAATTACAAAAAAGTTTTGGAGGTGTACCCGTTGGGGCCTCAGTTAATATATCTGAAAACAACCGAGAGTTTTGACAATAGGTTTTTAACTCCTTTCTAATTAAGATTTTTCATCTTGACAATTTAACAAAATTTTTTCTCAAACTTGAGCTACAAGTAAGCACGATAGATTTTTCTTTAATTAAATGTCTCTTTGGAGGTAGATGGATGCATCTTCTTGTAGTAATCCGTACCGCCGGTGTAAGTTTCCAACTATCGGGAAAGAACATTCTGAATTTTCCGAGTGATGATGAGATTATTGTTCATTTTCGTAAACAAAGTCCGAAAGATATGGACCTGAACGCCACAAGCCAAGATTTCAGACATATATAGTGGACCCTCATGTTGTACTTATGATTCCCGTGTTTTATGAGTTTTCAAACTTATTCCTATAGCTAACTTTGCCCACTTGGAATTGATTTTATGTCGATTTATTGAAATTAGGTCAATTTTGAACTACAAGTAAATTGTAGGTTGCATTGAAAGTTTTACGTTTTTGGAGGTAACCATTGGGGGCTAATTTAATATACCACAAACCACCACCAATAGTTTTTACAATAAGTTCAACTTCTTGCTAAGATTCTGCATCTTAACAATTCAACGAAATTATATCAAACTTGATGTACAAGTAAATGCGATAGATTGCTCTTGAGTTAATTGTCTTTTCGGAGGTAGACGGATGCATCTTCTTGCAGTAAACAATGTTGTTGATGTGAGTTTCCAAATATCAGGAAATATCATTCTTAATTTTCCGAGTGACAACGAGATTGTTCCTTTCTGTAAAGACAGTCCAAAGAGTATGGATATGAATGCCACAAGCCATGTTTTTAGACATCTTATCTTACCACTATATATTGTACGAATAACTTTGAATATTGACCATTGGATCGAGACTCATGAATCTGAACATTTCTAGCCATTGGATCTTGTTTTCCATTAAAGCATCTAGAAGATTCTATTGATAGTCTTGAACACAATGAATGCACTATGCATAAACCTCTCAAAACACACGTCTCCATCATACTAGAATCTTCTCCCTCGTTTCTCTAGACCATGTTACCAAAAATTTCAAGTGTTAGGTAGCTAATAATCTTTGACTTCTACACATGATGATACAAAGTAGAAGAACCAAATATACACCCATAATTTATAGATGTTGATCAAATTTATATTGTTTCCACTCTACCTATTATAATTTTATATAGTGATGATATGCGAGACGTCTATTATATGAGCCTCACGTGCAGGGAACGTGCAACTTACTAGTATCTTATCTTATCTTATCTTATCTTACCATTATATAGTGTACGTATAACTTTGAATGTTGACCGTTGGATCAAGACTCACGAATCCCTGCATTTCTAGCCGTTGGATCTTCTTTTCCATTCTAGCATCTAGAAGATTCTATTGATAGTCTTTGGCATAATTAATACTATGCACAAACCTCAAAACACACTTCTCCATCATACTAGAAGCTTCTCCCTTGTTTCTCTAGACCATGCATGTGATCAAAAATTTCATGTGTTAGGTAGCTAATAATCTTATACTTCTACATGATAATAAAAAGTACAAGGACCAAATATACACCCATACTTTATAGATGTTTCTTAAATATATAATTTTTTGTGATTTACCAATTACAATTGTTTATAGTGATGATATGGAAAAGTCTACTATCTGAGTCTCACGTGCAACTTACTAGTAGCTAATAATCGTTGACTTCTACATGATCTTACCACTGCATAGTGTACAAACAACTTTGAATATTGACCGTTGGATCAAGACTCGCGAATCCCAACATTTCCAGTCATTGGATTTTCTTTTCCATTCTAGCATTTTGAAGATTCTATTGATAGTCTTTGTTACAAACCACTATATAGTGTATGGATAACTTTGAATGTTGACCTTTGGATCAAGACTTGTGATCCCAGCATTTCTAGCCATTGGATCTTCTTTTCCATTCTAGCATCTAGAAGATTCTATTGATAACCTTCAGCATAATGAATGCTATGCGCAAATCTCATAATACACTTCTCCACCATACTAGAATCTTCTCCCTTGTTTCTCTAGACCATGTTATAAAAAAATTCATGTGTTAAATAGCTAATAATCTTTGACTTATACATGATGATACAAAGTACAAGGATCAAATATACATCCATACTTTATAGATGTTGATCAAATTTATAATTTTTTGTGCTTTACCAATTATAATTTTATCTAGTGATGATATGGCATACGTATACTATCTAAGTCTCATGTGCAAGGCACGTGCAACTTACTAGTGTATATAGTGGACCAATATGTTGTAGTAACGATTCCTATGTTTTATGACTTTTCAAACTTCCTAGCTAACTCCGCCACTTGAATGACTGTATGTAGATTCATCAAAATTAGGTCAAATTTGAACTACAAGTAAATTGTAGGTTGCTTTAAAAGTTTAAAAAAAAGTTTTGGAGGCACCCATCGGACAGTCAATTAATATACTCCGTATCAGAAACCACAGAGAGTTTTGACAAGAAGTTTAACTTCTTTCTAAGATTTTGCATCTTGACATACTTCAGCTACAAGTATGCATAGATACTTGTCTCGAATTAAATGTCTTTTCAGAGTTAATTAATGAAAAAAGAAAGTAACGTAATAACTTAGCTAGTTACCATAACATCACACATACCAAGACTAGTATTATACTGATTCTACAACCTAATTAATTAGGCCTTTGTGTGACACTATACACATGTTATTACCCACTATGAAGGTACATGTGCAAGTTACTAGTCTAAGTTATTTAGTATTATGTGATCATCCTAAATCAGAATGGAGGTGTACGTACTGTATGTCTTAAAGGCACCTGTTTCGCTACGCTTCAAGTTGTTCACCACTCGTGTCGGCTCTCACTGGTCAGACGGATAAAGCCACTGAATTGTTGATTTGGTAATGTATATCGTCAATCTTCTTCCGTCACTGATAGAGAATAAATTCTTTTGTCACTTCCAGGCAAGTGCTTTCACAGAGTTACAACCAGTAGCTCAGACGACTACTACACCCACGCGGCGCTCGAGCAATTGCGACCGTCCGTTCATAATGGACGGGAAGCATTAGACAATGGATTTCTTTTGGTGGATGGTTGATTTTTTGAGACATTGTCAACTTTTTTCTTTATTAAACTGAGAGATGTTCAATTTTGGGTCTGGTAATGGGGGCGTAGAGGCCGACAGGGGAGAGGAAATTGGCGGTATGGCAGGCAAGCTTATTTGAGGTGGCAGCGTGTGGGTGTACAAATGGTACTGCCGTACTGGTAGCCTATTTTGTGAGCATTTTGTTCTTGTAGTATTACACAAGAGTTCGAGAGTAGTACTGTAGTATTCCAGTTTGGTTCCTTAATTACTGGTGGAACCTTTATGTGTTTATTAGTTGCAGTAGTAGCAGTACAGTAGTACTTGTTCCAAATGTGACTGCACAAGATGATGAATGTAGAAGATTAAAGGATTATTACGTTCGGCAAGAGGAGATCCGAGTATACTCCAAACCATCTCTCCGCCATGACCATTTATTTGAGAGGATAGTACAGCTCCATCCCGTACTAGGCTAGGCCTGACCTATTTAGTCGATAGGCACTAGGAAACATAGAGAATAGAGAAAAACCATGCTCGGTAGGCGGTACGATTTCAACCGATTTATTCTATTTTCCTTTGCTCTCCGTCCTCTTCCTCTCCATCTTCTCGCTGATCCCCACTCGCCCACCTTTAGCACACGCTAACGCCGCCATGCCGCTTTTGGAGCATCTTCGTAGCCCAGTTCGATAGGCACTATAGATTTAGCAGAGAGAAAGAAGGCACGCTTGGTTTGATTTCATTCCGTATTTCTCTTTGCCTCGATCTCCATCCTCACTTCACCTCCAGCGTCCCAGTGACGGCCATTACCACTCGCAAACCAATACAGACACGCGCCAACACCGCCATGCCGCTTTAGGATCCGCTCCGGCGCCCAGTTTGATGGACTGTTTTCCGTCTCGCCCTGCCAGCTGCCGCTCGCTCTCTCCTCCAAAACCCCCAACCAAAACGAACACTACTAGGAAACAGCCTATAGGTAGACAAGTCAATCTGTGGTGCATATGTAAATCCATGCGCCACAGGGACTTGTTAGTGGCGCACTAGGAAGCATGCGCCATAGAAACCTGGAAGTTCTATGGCGCATTTTGTACAATATGCGCCATAGAAGATTGGTGGGACCCACCAGCCGGGGTGGGTTGATCCAAGTTCTGTGGCACATAATGAGATATGCGCCACAGAAATTGCCTCTTCTGTGGCGCATATTTTATTATGCGCCACAGAGCATGGAGGAGGTCCCCACCGCAGAATCTAATTCACCCACGATTTGTGACGCATTTGTGGATATGCGCCACAGATATGTTTCACTTCGGTGGCGCATATCCTCACATGCGCCACAGAACATGGAGGAGGGCCCCACCACATGGAATCTAATTCACCCACTTCTGTGGCGCATATGGACTTATGCGCCACAGAAGTTTGAGCTTCTGTGGTGCATTTCCTCCATATGCGCCACAGATGAGGGCGTCCAGATCCATGTTAAAAAGGTGACAAAGCTCCCACCTTATCTATCCACCACCACCCATTTCACATCTCTTCCTTTCTACCTCCTCCCAACTCATCTTCCTCCTCCCTCACACCCCATTTTGCCCATAGTTTCTCCACTTTCTTGTAACTAAACCTACTTTAGTCCATAGATTGGTAAGTGGAAGCTTCCCGCCAACTTGTAGATCGAAAAGTTTCTTAATTTTCTCTCTCACATCTCTATTTGTTTACTAATTACCTCTCCACCAACTTGAAGATCTATTTGTCCACACTCTCTCATCGTGCAGTCTCGTCCCGCTATTATTGTGTCTACTAGGTGAGGACTTGGCCATGAACATGTAGGTGAAGCTTGTCGCACGGGTGGTGTGTGTGTGCGATTCATGGCGAGACGATGCTTGTGTGGTGCATGAATGTTTGCAATGGTAGGAAGTTTTTGTTGCTTGCTTGTTGTTGCCCCGGCCGGTGTGGTTGCATGGATGTTTGCCGAAATGTTGATTCATTTCCATTTCGGCAAATTTTTGCACTACCCATATGTCCTAATTTTAGGAAAGGTCGTGCTGAATTTTTTCCGGCTAGCATTCATGCATGTGTGTGTTCATATGGTGTGGTTCTCACCTATACTCTCTGTTTTGACCGCTCAGGCAACCATGGTCCTCACGATGAGCGAAGGTCGAATTGCTAGGTACAAGAAAGACGCGAAGGAGGACATGATTATGAACAACAAGACCATGATAAAATGTCCATGTCGAACATGCAAACTGCAGCGCTGGATCGACCCTGAATCTGGACAATTGGAGGGTCACCTTCTCAGGCGCGGTTTCATGCGCGACCTCAATGAGGCACCGGCAGGACATGGTGGTCACGAAGACATGGGCGGGCGAGAAGACGAAGAGTCTACCGGGCATGATCATCATGACGGAGGAGATGCTGGCGGGCATGATCATCATGACGAAGGAGATGTCGGCGGGCATGATCAGCATGGAGAAGGAGATGGCGACGGGCATGATCATCATGAAGAAGGAGAAGACGCGAACACACAAACGCTGCTAACTTTGGTCTTGCAGGACCCTCATGTTCAAGAACTGCTCCTCAAGGAGATGAGCAACGACAAAGCTGCAGCTAGAGAGAAAGCCAAGCTGGCCCAAATGGAGGTAGATAGGATGACTCCATTGTATCTTGGGTGTCGCCCCGAGGATACACGTTTGAGTGTAACGCTCAAGGCTCTGGAGATGAAGGCCCAACACAAATGGACCGATGTGAGCTTCCACGTGAACATGGAATACTAGCACGACCGACTTCCTAAGGGGAACACATTGCCAACAAGTATCGAGGAGGCCAAGAAAATCGTGTGCCCTCTCGACCTACCACACATTAAATACCACGCATGCATCAATGATTGCACACTTTATCAGAATGAGTACGCGGATAGAACCACATGTACGGTGTGTGGCCAAGGACGGTACAAGAGAGGGAACAAGAAAGTTCCTCAAAAAGTGGTATGGTACTTTCCTATCACCCCTCGTCTGCAGCGATATTTCGTAGATCCTAAGGAAGCAAAGCTCATGCAATGGCACGCGGAAAGAGAGAAACCCGAAGATGATCTAGAGAAGGGCAAGATCTGGACACACCCTTCAGACGCTAGCTAGGGGAATGCATTAGACATCGAGTTCGAAGAGTTCGGGGGCGATGCAAGGAACATCAGGCTGGGTATGAGCACCAATGGACTCAATCCTTTTGGAAACCAGAGTAGCACGCATAGGACCTGGCCCGTGTTTGTATGGCCGTACAACCTCCCCCCATGGCTATGCACGAAGAAAAGGTATGTACACATGAGCATTCTTATTCAGGGGCCGAAACAACCAGGTATGAATATGCATTTGTATCTCGGGCTATTGAGAGAGGAGTTAGCCAGCTTGTGGGAGACGCTGGCCCGTACGTGGGATGCCTACACTAAAGAATATTTCCATCTGAGAGCCGCGTTGCTCACGACCGTTCAAGACTATCCTAGTTACGCATATGTATCGGCCCAGGTGAACCACGGACACAATGCATGCGTCCAATGCATGGATGAGACACCGCATCTCCAGCTACCAAGGGATCCCGGGTCTTTGAAAACCGTGTTCCAAGGTACTCGAAAATGGCTCCGCATCGATCATCCGTGGAGAAAACATGGTGACTTGTTCAATGGTAAGGACGAGCTTGAAAGAGCCCCGCGTCCGAGGAGCGGCGAAGAAATCGAGGAGCTTTTGAATAATTGGGTAGATTGCCCTGCGCCTAGAAAAAATGACCGAGGACAAAGCCGTTGCTGGGTGTATGGAAAGCAAGATCTGTTTTCTAGGACCTACCATATTGGAAGGTCCTTCACACTCCCCATAGCCTCAATGTAATGCACATCACGAAGAACGTTACCGAGAGTCTGCTTGGAGAAGACCAAGGATGGGCCGAAAGCAAGAAAGGACCTTAAATTGCTTGGCATCAAGAAAGATCTTCAGTACCCTAATAGTGATGATGATGATGATGATGATCAGACGGAAGGGACTCAAGGTCGCCACAAAAGAGTTAAGAAGAATGAGGTGGTGCTTTGCGCTGCCTGCTTCACTCTGAGTCTAGAGGAGCTCGAGCAATTTTTCAGGTACCTCTTAGGAGTGAAAGTTCCTCACGGTTACTCGGGGAAGATAAGCAGATATCTGGACGTGGCGAAGAATAGGTTCAGCGGTATGAAGTCTCACGACTGTCACATGCTGATGACGCAGATACTCCCCATTGCGATCCGTGGGATAATGGACGAGCATGTCTGTGGGACGTTGTTTGGCCTCTGTAACTTTTTTGACATCATATCTAGGAAGTCGATCGGTGTGAAGCAGCTCGACAGGCTACAGGAAGAGATCGTGATGATACTATGCGAGCTTGAGATTTACTTCCCGCCGGCATTCTTCGACATCATGGTGCATCTGCTTATACATGTCGTGGACGACATCATCCAGCTCGGGCCGACATTCCTGCACAACATGATGCTATTTGAAAGGCTAAACAGTGTCATCAAAGGATTCATTCGCAACAGGTCTTGTCCAGATGGAAGCATAGCCAAGGGCTTTCTGATCTATGAGTGCATCTCCTTCTGCCAGAATTATCTAACCACCGAGAACGAGGATGTTGGAATACCCACAAAGAAGCACCTCAGCTGGCTCGATGGATATGGTCACCGCGAGGGCTGCCGCTCACTGCATGTCGGCATTGATGGTCGACACACTGATTTTGAAAGGGCACACCGAGTCGCGCTACAACACATTGAAGTGGTCGGCCCTTGGGTCAAAGAGCACAGAAGCTTAATCGAGCAGGAGTACATCGACCAGCGCCGGCCGAGGAAGAAGGGAGACGTAACCAGAGAGCACAACTCCAGCTTCACGGGTTGGTTCAAGAAAAGGCAACTGTAAATCCCCCATAGACGCCTTCTACTGAAGATCAAAAACTCATATTCTCCTTGTCGCAGGGCCCAGGGCACAACCTAAGGACCTATCAGTCATACGACATAAACGGTTACAGATTCAGGACAGGAATAGTGAATATCAAAACTCAGGAGTAACTATGTTATCCTTTGCTGATGACGAGACTACTGTGATGGAAAGATTCTACGGAAGGATCGAGGAGATATGGGAGCTCGACTATGATACATTGCAAATGTATCTATAATTTTTGATGTTCCATGCTTGGTTTTATCCACTTTCTTGTGTTTTGTTCCAACTTTGGAGTACTTTTCTTGTGATTTCTTGGACTAACCTATTAACAAGAGCCACAGTGCCATCTGCTTGTTTTATGCTGTTTTTGGTTCCAAGAAAGTCAGAAAATGAATATTCTCGGAATTGGACGGGACGAAAGCCAAAGTGCCTATTTTTTCGGAAGGGATCAAGTGCCAGAATACGAGACGGAGAAGGGCCATGGGCCGGCCACACCACCTGGCCGCGCGGCCAAGCTGGGCCCATGCCAAGGGGTGGTGTGGTGGCTCTCGGCACCCCCTCGGCCTCTCCTTTCGCATATATATTACCATCGGACGAAAACCCTAAGTAACCCGATCAAAAATCCACGAAAGAGTCTATAGCCGCCGTCATGTCCATCCCTAGATCGGGAGGGATCTGAAGCTCTTCCCGGCACCCTGCTGCAGAGGGGAATTCACCCTGGAGGCCTTCTTAATCACCATGCCAGCCTTCGGTGTGATGCGTGAGTAGTTCATCCTTGGACTATGGATCCATGTAGTAGCTAGATGGCTGGTTCTCCTCCTTTGTGCTTTCATGTTTAGATCTTGTGAGCTCCGTTCATGATCAAGATCATCTATTTGTAATTCTGCATGTTGTGTTTGCGGGGATCCAATGGATATTAAGATGCTATTTCAGATTGATTATTCATTCTATCATGTCTTTGTTATTTGAGACCTTGCATGCTTTCCGTTGTTAGTAGCTATCTTGGCCAAGTAGATGCTAACAACTCCAAGAGTTAGTATTTATGCTTGATAGTGGGTTCATGCCTCTGGTAATCTGGGGAAGTGATAGAAATCTCTAAGGTACTAGATGTGATGTTGCTATTAGGGAGAAAACAACAATCCTTTGTTCATAGAACAATCGTATTGTTTATTTTACACGCAGTTCGTAAAGCAACAATCTATTGCTTGCAACTTAATACTGGAGGGGGTTCAGATGATAACCTGAAGGTGGATTATTAGTCATAGATGCAGTTGGATGGCGTTCTATATATTATGTTGTAATGCCCAATCAAGTCTCAAAGGAGTCAAGATGATTAGTATATGCATGTATTGCTTTCTCGATGTTTGTCAATTGCCCCGCTGTAATGAGAGCCATTACAAATAGATGATCACATGTTTGTGAAGTGGTAGAAGATGAGAACTCATCTCGACCAGAAGTGGAAGCAACACAATCATCCTCAAAAATATTGGACACAACATATTTATCTTGAAGTTTTGTCCATAACTCATGAGCGCTCCAAAAAGGTATGACTGAAGAAGTAACTACATGGCTCAAAGCATTAACAAGCACAATAGAAGCTTGTGAATAGGTGGTTTAAAACTTTTACGATATGGGCTTAAGAAAGGCGGAATAAAACTAGCGTTTACTTTGTCAAGAACAAATCCTATATAAACTATGGTTCACCTATGTGCACCAACAACTTATGCTAAGCAAAACAAGCAACTATGTGATAGCTAGATATAAGGCTTCAAGCACGAAGGCTACCACAAAGTAAAGTGCATAAGTAAATAGCTCGGGTATAGAGATAACCGAGGCACGTGGAGACGATGATTTATTACCGAGTTCCTCCCATAAAGGGAGTACGTCTCGTTGGAGGGGTGGGTAGTACTAAGACCACCACGCCACAAAAGGCCTCACCCTATTCTCCTGTGAACCTCGCCACAAGAGGCCTGGTTCACTTCTTCACTATTGGTGCACTTGTCGGTGGCAATCTGTAACCTCTCACAAAGATTGGGGCACTTCTCCACAACTCAATTGGAGGCTCCCAACAAACAAGCTCGGGGAAAGCTCCACAACTTAATTGGAGGCCCCAAGTAATTCACAAACCTGCAAAACAACTAAACCGTCTAGGGTTCCAAGAACCTAAGAGTAAAAAGCTTCTCACCTTTCACCCAATCGAATCCTCACCGGGAACTCAAACCGATGCACAAAATGCAATGACAAGAACACAAAAAATGCTCAAGTCCTTCTTTCCCAAATTCCACCAAAGCTACAAAAGCTAGTGGGAGAATAAGAGAAGAAGAACACAAGAGGAAATCCACAAAAGAAACTCTAAGATCTAGATCCCAATATATTCCCCTCACATAGAGGAGATATGGATTGGTGGAGTTGTAGATCTAGATCCCCCTTTCAAATCCCTCCAAAAAGATTCAAGAAATATGGGAGGGATTGAGAGTATTTGCAAGCTCTTGAAGGTCAAAACAATGGAGGAGAGAGAGAATGCAAGCAACCAGCCTAAGGAGGAAGAAGGGGTCTATTTATACCCCTCGCCAACGAAATATGACCGTTTGGGACCTTCCAGGACGGATAATCCGCCCCTCCCCCAGATATTCCGGGTTCCCTGGGCCAAAATATGGCTAAGGACTTCGCGGCACGACCCTCTGTATAGGGGGCGGATATTTGGGCCAGATTATCCACCCCCGGAGGCCCGGATAATCCACCCCTGTTATAGAGAGTCACGCCTCAAAGTCCTTAGCCATTTCCCAAAAATTGGGCCGGATAATCCGCCCCCCTGAAAACTGGTAGAAACAGCAAAACTGAAACAATCATAACTTCTGCATCCGGACTCCGTTTTTTATGATCTTGGGATCGTTTTAAAGAGGACAATGAGCTCTACAAGATCATCCAGAGAAACATCATAGTCCAGCAAGGTAGGATAGAACCAAATGACGAAATGTTTGACCTCTCCCCAAAAGACAAACCGATAAAACCTCCAACATCGAAAATGCAATAGAGAATGCATATGAAATTCGTTTTCGATGAACTTGAGCTTGTCATGGAGATAAACGCAAGCTCTAAATACTCACATGAGTAAGACCCAAATAAGAACCAAGAAATATGATGCCGAATATGCAAAGGTTTGAGCTCTCACCGAGGGATATGATCAAGTTACTCACTCGAGAGCCCCTCTTGATAGTACGGTTATCTATCCTATAAACCGGTCTCCCCAACTAACACCACAAGACCGGTAAGAAAGAAACCCTATCAAGATCAAACAATTGCCTTATGTATATTCCACTTGATGTTGATGATGACGATCTTCTACACCTCAAGATGGAACACCTTTCTTGATTGCACTAGCTTGGTGAAGACTTGGAATTTGCTCCCCCATACTCCACTATGGAAGAGCCTCTCTTCTGGCATATATTCACATATCCATGATCACCATAAGGATGGCAAGCTACACTTGATATCATCTTATTATTCAAGACACACTTGTCATAGGCTCAACTTCTACTTGACCAATCTCCGGATCATTCCTTGAAACCTTGATCAACACTTGATCTTCTTCACGTTCTTCTTATTCCAACCTTGAAGCCAACATATGGTTCAAGCATTGCCTATGGGCAAATACTACAAGTAAAACTCATTGCAAACATAAGTCCATAAAGATTTTCATTAATTACCAAAACCACACATGGGGCACACATGTTCTTTCAGAATTGAGCTCTTTGAGGGAAGTGCTACAGTAGATAGTGTTCTAATGGAAGTTTATTTGGTGTTAGAACGGAACCTTAAGACTTAGTTATCTTAAGTGCACTAATGTTGCTAATGATATTGTGTGAAGTTTTGTTTGAAAGAAAAACTTTAGGTGTATGGAAGGAATGAGTAATGAGATAAAGGATGGACTAAAGCTCAAGCTTGGGGATGCCACGCGTGTCACCCCAAGAAATATCCAAGAAGTACAAGCGTCAAAGCTTGGGGATGCCCAAGGCATCCCCTTCTTCATCAATAAAAATCCTAGGTTTCTTCCAAACGCATCATTTTTATTGTTTCATGCACGGTTGTGTTTTTCTTGGAGTGTCTTCTTTATCGTTTTCGTTTTGGTTTTTAGTTTGCTTGGTTTGCTTAGTTTTCTGAATAAATTGGTTAGACTCCCTCTTTTATACATTGCAAATAGTTTGGTTTGGTTTGGAAAAGAGTAGGAAAGTTCATACTTATGTGGTAAAAAGAGCTTGTTTTTGACTGTGGCATATGCTTTGTCATGCCATGCTTGATATTGTTTTGGCTTTATGCTTAGTATTATTTGTTGTAGCATGGCTTGTTATAAAAAATTGAGATTGCTTAATGTTCCTTGGGTGAATCATGCATTGTTTTAGCATATTAAAGCATAGTATAGTGGTATTCTCCTTTGATCCTTTATTTGGGTTGACTTGGCGCATGCTCACACCATGTTATAACTATCCAAAGTCACCATAGCCTTTATGATCCTTTAGTTTCCAACTTTTAGTATCACTTTATGCTTTGATCAATGATGTTTTGTCGCTCTGCATGATTATGGCCATTATTGCTCTCTTAGTTTGTCGCTCCCAGTCTTTTGCTAGCCTCCACAACAAAGTATGAGTTCCACTCATGCATCCAACTCCCTAAACCAAGTTATTCCAAAGAGTCCACCATACCTACCTACTAGCTTACGGATCCCGGCGGTGTGAAATAAAAGTGGAAATTGTAAGATCATGGAGTCTATATGTGTGTTAGAGAAACGCCTGGACCGCTAGCCTAAGCCATGCCTAATCATGGTGGAAACTTGCAGCATCACCATAATGAGCACTCTATGAAGCATCCTCAATAAAAACCTATGCAAATAGCAAATAAAAAGATCGCTGAGATGCTCATTGTCTACTTGCCTTGTCATTTTGATTATGGGAAAGCTCCCGTATCATGTGCAAGGGGTACCCCGTTGGCGGTTCTTAATGATACACATATACTTATAATGACAAGAACTTACTTGTGACTAAAGTTGAGTAGCATGAGGATCGGTCTTCATAAGTAAGGGGCATGAGATTTTGGTTTATAACTTGTCAAGCATATCCTCTTAGTTGTGTCACTTTAACCTTAATCACCTTCAAGATGCTTATGATAGGGGCAATGAGAGCTGAAAACTACAAGTACCATAATTTTTGGAAGCTCTTTATGAGACTTGAATCCCTACTTCCTTTTACAAAAGGCCTTTCTTGCACCATTATATTGAGTCTCCACCTTCTATCTTTATGCACCTACTTTGAGAGCATAGTGGCCATTCTTAGTTCTATGTGCATTGTCCCAAGTCTAGTTGATTGATGCATAACTTGTTATTGCTTGTTTTAAACTATTGTATCTAGTCACTCTTACGAACTTTGAAGGTGTCCTATGCATTTATATTTGCTACTCTATTGAGGGACAAGCTGAATACTATTATGCTATGTTTTCTTTATGTCAAACAAACAAACGTCCTGCAAAGCATTGTTATTCATGAATCTTTTGTTTGTGCCTTTTCATGTTGCATCATAGTTTCTTTGCTTATTGCTAGAACTTTGTCTTTCATGTTATGATTGAAGTACTATGATCCCAGCTTTGAATGTTTTGCAAATACTTTGATCAAGTCTTTGATGGTGCATGTCACCTCAAAAATTATTCTTTCTTTTTATCACTTACCTACCCGGGGACGAGCAGGAGTTAAGCTTGGAGATGTTGATTCATTGCAAATGTATCTATAATTTTTGATGTTCCATGCTTGGTTTTATCCACTTTCTTGTGTTTTGTTCCAACTTTGGAGTACTTTTCTTATGATTTCTTGGACTAACCTATTAACAAGAGCCATAGTGCCAGCTGCCTGCTTTCTGCTGTTTTTGGTTCCAGGAAAGTCGAAAAATGAATATTCTCGGAATTGGATGGGACAAAAGCCAAAGTGCCTATTTTTCCGGAAGGGATCAAGTGCCAGAATACGAGACAGAGAAGGGCCAGGGGCCGGCCACACCACCTGGCCGCGCGGCCAGGCTGGGCCCGCGCCAGGGGGTAGTGTGGTGGCTCCCGGCACCCCCTCGGCCTCTCCTTCCGCCTATATATTTCCCTCGGGACGAAAACCCTAAGTAACCCGATCAAAAATCCATGAAAGAGTCTCTAGCCGCCGTCATCTCCATCCCTAGATCGGGAGGGATCTGAAGCTCTTCTCGGCACCCTGCCGGAGAGGGGAATTCACCCTGGAGGCCTTCTTCATCACCATGCAAGCCTCCGGTGTGATGCGTGAGTAGTTCATCCTTGGACTACGGATCCATGTAGTAGCTACATGGCTGGTTCTCCTCCTTTGTGCTTTCATGTTTAGATCTTGTGAGCTCCTTTCATGATCAAGATCATCTATTTGTAATTCTACATGTTGTGTTTGCGGGGATCCGATGGATATTGAGATGCTATTTCAGATTGATTATTTATTCTATCATGTCTTTGTTATTTAAGATCTTGCATGCTTTCCGGTATTAGTAGCTATCTTGGCCAAGTAGATGCTAGCAAATCCAAGAGTTAGTATTTATGCTCGATAGTGGGTTCATGCCTCTGGTAATCTAGGGAAGTGATAGAAATCTCTAAGGTACTAGATGTGCTGTTGCTACTAGGGAGAAAACAACAATCCTTTGTTCATAGAACAATCTTATTGTTTACTTTACACGCAGTTCGTAAAGCAATAATATGTTGCTTGCAACATAATACTGGAGGGGGTAGGGATGATAACCTGAAGGTGGATTACTAGTCATAGATGCAGTTGGATGGCGGTCTATGTATTATGTTGTAATGCCCAATCAAGTCTCAAAGGAGTCAAGATGATTAGTATATGCATGTATTGCTTTCTCGGTGTTTGTCAATTGCCCCGCTGTAATTTGTGCACCCAGCATGTTATCTATCTTAAGGAGAGCCACCTCTAGTGAACTATGGATCCCGGTCATTTTTCTTTACTTCTTTCCATTAGATACGTTTAATCCTTTGTTTTCCGCAAAACACGGTGAGATTGACAACCTGGACAAAGTTCTGTGGTTGTGTTGTGCAGGTCTCCATGTTGCTACTAGCACCGGTAGTGCGCCCTGCCAAAGCTCAGCTAGTAACTCCTTTGGGGTGTTTCCTTGCTCCTATTGGTTCAATTAAACCTTGGTTTCATAACTGAGGGAAAACTTGCTGCCGTACTCATCGTACCTTCCTCTTGGGGTTCCCAACGAACTCTACGTCAAACGACGAGCACATCAGACTACTGTGGAGAGATCGTACCGATGTTTCGTGTCAGATGGGCCAAGAACGTGGAAAAAGAAGACCGATAATTCACCACAATGGTTATACCAGATGCCAAATCGATGAAGAACGCCTCCACAAAAAATGAGCCTTGGGTACTCGCTAGCCAAGTTGATCAATGCGTTTTTATTACCGACCCGTCAAAGCCAAACCATGTTGTAGTTAGGAGGGGCAAGAGGAGCATCAGCAGAATGGAAGGAGCCGCCAACGAGCAAAACTTCGACAAAAACGGCGACCCGAAGATCGAAGAGGAATTCGACAAGTACTTTGACATGCCTACTACTACTAAAGTAAGAAGGAAGACTACACTACCTACTAAAGGTTATCCATTCACAAGAAGAAATCTCAAAGTGCACGGACTAAAGTATTCAACCGCGACGAAAAAGGGCAAGAAGATTGTGAAGAGACACTAGCAATTGTGTGGCCTTTTGGTGTATTAATTCATGTGGGTATAATGTGATATTAGTGTGGGTATTAGATAGAGACTAAAACATATATGTGTGTGACAAGCAAACACACACATATATATATATGATTCGGGGGGGTTTGAATAAATATGCATATGTGTTCTTGCTTTTTTTAATAAATATGCATATATGTATATGTTCTTTCTTTTTTAAATAAATATGCATATGTGAAAAAATATGCATATATGTATATGTTCTTGCTTTTTTTGAATAAATATGCATATGTATGTAATTAAAAATATTTAAAAAGAAAAGAAAAAATGTGTGAGACAGCCAGGATTCGAACATGGCTGCCCCAGGTGAGAGCAAGCGAGCAAGACCACTAGGTCAAGTATCGGATCTTGTCATACTACGACACCACGCTTTTTTGTACTATGTCCAGAAGTTCTGTTGCGCATTCCCACAGAATGCGCCACAGAACTTTCTCACTTAGCCACAGAACAGTTCGGCCTCTCCCCCTAATCCCCCCTTTCTCTCTCGATCCACACTTAGCCAAAATTCTCTCTCGATCCCCCTTTCTCCCTGTCGTCGCAAACCCTAGTGCCGCCCTAGCCACCGCCGCGCCGGAGCCCTAGCAGCCCATGGAGGAGGAGTCGCCGCGCCGGAACCCGCCACCCTCATTGCCGGAGCCCTAGCCACCATCGTGCCGGAGCACTAGCAGCCCGTGGAGGAGGAGCCGCCGGAGGAGGAGTCGCGGCGCTGGAGCCCGCCGCCCTCGTCGTCGTCGACCACCGCAGCCGCAGCACCTGAGCATGGTTCGTCCCACCCACCCTTTGCTGTATGAAAATCCGCTGGCAATGTTGTCATATCTCATTTGTTTCTGCATCACCATAGGGCATATTGTGTCCTATTTTGGGTGCGTATTAGCTGATTGGTGTTTTTATTTCCTTCAACTTTGAACAACAAGGTTCTGCTACCAATTGTGCCCACATAATTCATCTCCATTTACTAGCTGTCTGAATGAGCAATCTCTGCAGCATTCCCATGGGTAATCTCTGCAGCATTCTGAAATTGCAAAATCCCCAGAATATTTAGTCCTTGACAGAACCACCACCCCTTTTTATCTCAGTTGTGGTGCGCATGTCCTTGACAGAACCACCACCCCTTTTGAAGGAAGCAGTGATCCCAGAACTCTAGCTCTGAACGCAGAGAAGTCCAACCAGGCCTCACTAGCAGTAGTAAATCAGTAATATGTCCTGCTGCATGGTGCTTTAAGCTCGGAATCTATCACTGACAAAGTAACAAACACACATGCACTACACACGGACTGGTACACATACACATACTCACTATTGCCAGTAAGCCAACTGAGCTAGATTTTCACTGCCTTGAGATTAATAATGATTAGTAGGGTAATAATTTAGTACAACTACAGAGTGCCATGCTAATTAATCTTCCTCTCTCTCTCTTGCTGAGTGCACGTGGAGCCATGCACGAGTTATGTTTTTGTTGTGCATATCATCTAGCTACTGGTCCCAAGTGCCTAAAGTGCTGGTTGATCATTGCATTAAGACACACAAGTTACTTTCTTTGAACTGAAGAAAGAAAATTGCAGTCAGACAGGGCAATCAAATTCTGTATCCATGTGAGTGTACATAAATAGGACAACCAAGATCCTCATCTTCATCATGTTCTCTATATCAGTTAAAAAATTGCATCATACTGACCGACTTCTTCTAAGGTGGCCTTGTGCCCCTGAATGATATATACGTAACTTGTTTGGCGACCGAACTATTTTACAAGTCAATTGACAGACGAGCTTGGTTAGGTTTTGCATGGTAACTTTTTTTGGTTGAGTGCATGATGGCTTTTAGTTAGAGAGTCCATTGACTGATCCTCAAAAGAAGATGATTGCCTAATGAAAAAGAATGTCATGTTTCTATGGACTGAACAATGCAGTATTTACTTGTCTTGCTCAATCTATTTTTCTTATGCTTCATTGCTATGCTGCCCACCTTGATACAGAGTACATTGTATTGTTTCCCTAAAGTAGTTTCCATTCCTTAAGTTGTTGTATCTTATATTGTCATATGACTCTCGGCTGACAATGCTCGCATCTTTCATCCGATTCTACTTCATCTTACGAAAATTATGACCTGGTTGATTAGGTGTCATGTATAATTTCTTGTGTCCAGGAGTGTTCCATATATTATAACCTGGCTTATTAGGTGTCATGTATAATTCCTTGTGTCCAGGAGTGCTCCATACTTCATACATGATGGACAACAAGGGCTTTGGGTGGGCTTTTCTATGTTTGTGTTGTTCCAGAAGACTGAACTATTAATAGAATGACAGTATTGATGTCTTTTAGGGAGAAAGAGAGCAATTTCACTTTTATGCCATTGTTTATTGATCATGAAGGTTTAGCATTGGGTCAAATGAGTTTCTATGAATATATAGAGGCTTCCTAGTAGCACCTTGCTGTGATGGATGATGGATGAAGTTCTTCTTATACATGTATCTGTTATACTGTTGCATGGATGATGATGCTGGGGTCAATGCATGGGGCTGTCAATATAGGGATGGGGTGTTTTGTCTTGCAGGGATTTCATTTGAGTTGCCCATTTCTCCCGAAGTGTCGATTCACTTCCGTTTTAGTTGAGAAATGGGCACTCCTAAGTCAAAAAATTAGCAAAGGTCATGCCGAATTTTTTGGCCGAGATTTGTGCTAACTTTTTTCCTCTTTTTAATAGAGTAGTGCAAACATGTCGGGCAACAACGAGTCCGGCCCTTCTGAGCACATGATCAGCATCGAAGAACAAGCTAGACAGGCCAACCAGTCATTCTAGCGGGGGTCCCAATAGGAGGAGGAGGAGGAGGAGGCGACCGTCGCCAGAGCTGCTAGGGCCAATGAGGGAGGAGATCCTGATTACGAGGGGGACGAAGACGACTACGATGGAACTAGTGAAGGCGGTGGCAAAGAGGATGACACCACCGATGGCGGCGCCCGCACCGATGGCGACGAGCACACGGATGGCGGTAGCGGCAACCCGGTCGCTTCTCAGAAGAAGAAGAAGAATAAGAAGAAGAAGAAGAAGAAGAAGGAACAGAAGGAGCGGAAGGTGCCGGTGCTCACCACCGTCTGCGATGAGTTCATTGAGGTCATAGAAAGTGGCCTACCCATTGCGCCAGAGGCGATTGCTAAAGGGTATGGCCTGCAACTCGGGTGCATCATCCGGGAAAGCATGTCGATCAACACGAAGTACATCAGACATGCTGACGATGCAGCTTTGGTCGATAACCTCCTTAAGAAGCTCCACAAGCAATACAAATTCCCAGAGCGGTTTAGAAACCTCGAGAGAAAGAACCCGGTGAACAAACTAGCCCTCACGAAGATGAGCAAAGCCTTGAGCAGCTGGAAAACCCGGGTGAAGACTAGCATTGACAAAGGTGAAAGTTGGGAGGTTATAAGTAAGAAAATCTAATGCTCGACGAAGAGGAGTTTAAGATATTCAAGGAGGATATAGCTACCGCTGACGCTATAAAATGGACTAAATGGGAAAGGAGTATGCGGGAACAGAACATAGGTAACCACCACCTTGGAAGCGGCGGTTACAGGGGAAACATGCCATTTGGGACAAGGAGGACGCCGAGCTTGAACGCCTTGGTAAAGACAACCCTTCGCTTAAAATCACGGACTTGCAGCTTAGGCAATTTGTTCGGGCCTGCTGCAGAGACAAGGAAACAGGGGAGTTCATCACCGACGATCTGGAGGTGAAGGACATCGAGAAGAAGCTGGTAAGGAATTTATCGCCGATCTCAAGTCTATTGTGTTCTAATTAAAATAATGAAGCCAAGAATCTAAATGGGTTCACCTTTCCTTGTCTCTGCAGGAGGATGAACTGAACGCTACTGCCACAGAGTCGTCCGAGGATTCGACAGAGCCGTGGGACACGGTTTTCAACAGGGCGACCAATGCTTACAAGAAGAGGGACAAGGGGTTGCCGCCGTCCTCAGCTGGCTGTGTGTCTGGCTTCGGTACGAGCATGAAGTTCAAGGAGTACTACAAAGAGGACGCCAAGAAAAAAGGGAGAGGAAGAACCAGTTGGCAGCTGAGGATAAAGCCGCTGTTGAAGAGCTGAAGATGAAGGTGCAAATACTGGAGGAGAAGGCGGTGGACGAGAAAATGGTGGAAAATTTAGTGGAAGAGAAGCTCCGCTCAATGATCTCCCCTGAGTTTTTCGAGGGGCTTACTGCTTGGAATGCGGGAGGTCGACAGGGGCCGATACATCTGCCCAGCTTAAGCGGCAGCAACTCGGGCATTAATGTTACCGTGTCGCCGGACCTGGTGACCCCGCCGGCCATCAACGTAGGGACGCATCCGCTCGTTTTGGTCACACCAACGCCCCGTCCCGCCAAAGATACCAATAAGGCGCAGCCGACGGCGGTGGTGCTTCGTGAGTCACCCGAGCAGGAGATTGCAGATGATGATAGGCCGGCCGCCGGCATCGGCCGTGTCTCTACATTAGCCAAGATCCACGCCATCACCAAGGTAACTAATAAGTTAGTGAACGTCATCTCCTTTATGCCTTTGATGCATGACTGCTGCCATCTCATAATGCCCAACAACATGTTTTTCCTCAGGACACTTCTTGCGTACTCCTGCTTAAAGATGTCGGCGGTGAGTTGAAGGATGTTGCCAAGGGCACTCTCATACAACCGGCGAGCCGCACGATGCACAACAATCCAATGGATGATTACGTGATGAGGGTTAGGTTGGCTCGGGTGTTGCTAGTGTGCGACGACATGGACCCCCCTTTCAACCTCAGGGAGCCGACGAACACAAGACCCTTGGACAATGCTACAACTGGCCCTTGACATGGCCAAAGACCCAGATTCATCTTGCGGGGGGAGCACCAGCGCCACCTCTCGATCGATCGCCCGACCACCACCTCGGAAGCCAGCAGCCACCGTCGTCGCCACCACCAGCCGTCACCAACAACTCTTGGCAGCGTGTGCACCACCACATGGCAAAGACATTGTGCCGCAACCGCCGTCGCCCCCGCTACCACCACCACATGATGGCACCCATGAAGATGATGATGAATTGGTTAACGTTGACGACTTCATCAACACCGCCGCCGCCAAAGGATTGTATATGCCTTCTGTGGGTGAAGAACCTTTCACAGCTCACGATGACCATCAAGCTAGTTAGCCAAATACATGCACGCATCGCCTGGTCTTCCCTGGTCTTTCTCAAGAGATGCCTCCGGCCGCCGATCCACCACAAGAGAAACCGGGATTGGTTTTTAGCCCCAACACACTTTGAAAGGCGGCTGATGAGCAGATGGCAGTGGCTGACACTATTGTGAAGAAGAAGCACTACAGGAAGAGAGGTAATAATAATAATAAGAAGGGTGCGAGCCACCCTCTTCCAAAGAGGATCCGGGGTCAAGACGCCGTTGTCGTACCATCCACACATGGCTTGCCCCGAGTGCATGTAGCTGGTGATCCGATATTGACTCCAGATATGCTTCACATTGCGGTTGGAGCCATGTTAACTTTGCACGAGGGTGTCAAGACACTAGAGGGCCTCCTTCTTAAAGATGAAGATCCAAATTACCTTGTTTTCACAGCCAAGGTGCCATTGGACGTGGGCTTTGTCGATGAACCCCCCCGCGGATATATTCTTCATAGCGTTCGAGGACATATTCAAGTTGTTTCTCACAAAACGGCTGGACTATAACTTGGTCCGCCTATACGCGCTCAATCTGGCGATCAAGATCAAGAGAGAGAGTACCCCAGAAATCACGATAGTGGATCCCTACTAAATGCAGGACAACCAGTTGGTAGAAGGATCAAAGACACGGACCAAGGCGACGGCGTACCTCGAAAAGTTCATGGTGGACAACAAGAGGAAGGGCACACTTCTTTTGCCTTTCTTTCCCGAGTAAGTACACACACTCGCTCATCGCCGCCGTAACTTATGCATTTCTTATAGATTTCTTCATTTGCTCTTTTTCCAACATTCCGTTCCAATTGTGTTGCGCAGAGACAAATACTGCACACTCATCGTCCTTGCCCCAAGGTATTCGATAGACACATATTTCGACTCGAGGAGTTTGACGAAGAAGAAAGACTACACCAGAATAAGGGGTGTTCTCAATGAGGCCCTCGAGGGCTACGCCAAGAAGGGATGCACCTTCGTAGACAAGGGGGAATGTATCAAGGATGGCAAACACGTGTTCAAGAACGTGCTCGAGTTCCCCTGCGTCAATCAGTCGACTACTGGTGCCAAGGAGGCCTTCTACATCCTCCATCACCTTAAAGGCTATGTTCGGGATTGCCAGAACCTAACGCTGCCATCTAGTCTCCGAGGATGGGCCGAAACTTTGGCACGAATCGATGATGATGATCTTAGAGAAGACTTCCATCGCATTCAGATGAAGTTGTCGCAAATCATCATTGAAGATGTCAACACAAGGGGGGTGCCCTACAACAAGCTAGAGGGTTGAGGAAGAGGGAGATCGAAGAATGCCCCCGTAAGCAGGGTGACACAAGGACGTGGATGACGAAAGAGGGCTATCTACCATTCCCAAAGCCGAGCGAGAAGAGGAAGTCTTCATGATCGATGTGTGCCTCTAGCATGATCCAGTGTGTGTATATTCTTGATGGACGCTTGCTGTATTAGTGTGTGTGTCATAAACTTTAGTATCTTGTGGTTGAAATGGTCATTGTTGTTAGACTTAAACTACCTTGTGGTCGTGTTGTCGTTGAACTTATTGCTTCTATGATGATCTATCTTTTAGGTTTATGGATCCTTTGTTTTATATTCTGTGAACATATTTATATATATATGGATGTGAACCCTTTATTAATTCTTTTCGTTGTATTTTTACTAATATGCCTTGTCGTCTATAGAGATGGCGACGAGGTGGTATGTGGTGTACATGGGTAGGGTTCCAGGAGTCTACGAGGAGTGGGAGGATTGTCACAAACAAGTAAACAAGTTCAGCGGCAACATCTACAAAGGATACACGACTAGAGAGGAGGCGGTAGCCAAGTGGAGGAACCACTGTGGAAGAAGAACTGGATGAAGATATTGGTCGGGCTAATGCTCTTGTCACCATTATCACAGCTGTATTCTATTTGATCCTAGTGTAGGCGGTGGTGGATATTCATATTTCTAATGTGAGATGATATGAACTTTGTATTCAGACTTGTGTAAAAAATCGGCACTTGACACTATATATGTATTTCGATCGGGCTCTAAGTGTGATGACATTATACTTGTGTTTGTATTATATGTCGGTTTTCATCTACTACATGTGCAATGTACTGTTTATACTGATCTGGATAAATACTGTATAAATCATGTATAAATACCTGATTATACACCAGGAATGTATTTTATTTTGAATATATGTAATATATTCAGTGGCGCATATAGAAAAGGTATATGTGGCACATATAGATTTTGTGGCGCATTGGATTATATGCGCCACTGAACATATTCCTGTGGCGCATATGCAGAAACGCGCCATAGAAGTCTGAGACTTCTCTGGCGCATTTCTATATGCGCCACAGGAAGCAGATATCAGTGGCGGGGTAATAGTGGCGACGCAGGTATGTGCCAGAGAAGGTAGATTTGCATGCGCTACAGGAGAGGTGTTTCCTAGTAGTGCAAATGCCATCGCCCCCACCTGCTCGAGCCCTTCCTCGGGATGGCCCAATTGAGAAATGACAGTGACACTTCTAGGATTTTTTCCGATGGCCCCCTTGAACAAATATCTGCTAGATGCGACGTCATCACCGTCGCAAGCCTCACTGCCTGCTGCAAACGTTATCATTACTCAGCAACACATAGTGCATCCCTGTCGAAATCTCATCTATTTGGTCTCCCATGTGTTCTTCACTCTCAGTCAACTGAGGTACCGCGTGAGTACAATGTCTTCTACCACGACAATCGCATGAAGCAGTTCTATAGGGGTAGCTACTATTGTAGCAGGGGAAAGTAGAAGCCACAGAAGAAGTTCGGGTGGACCTTGTGCAAGATGACGCCGCTGGACAAGTCCTCCTCCGATGTTATGATGCCAGATTGTGAGGGTAAGAAGTGGGCAGGCGCCCATGGAGATTGGATCGCCACTGTTGGCCTCACCTGGAACTGGGAGCTTGTGAACGTGTTCACTCGTTTCCGGATTCCTCTACCAACGATCTTCGATTTTTAGGCCACACCCGAGGTACTTAAGTTTATCGTGGCTGGTCAGCCTACTAATCTACTGAAGATAGCCATTTGCCGATTTCCCACAGCTGCTGGGAACTATAAGGATTTCTCTGTCCTGGCCATCTTCGTCACGGTAATTGCCTTCCTCGATGGCTCTCATGGTATGTGGATGGTTCTTGAGAACCAGTTCAGCATGTTCAACTACCGCGATGCAATTATCCACAATGGAGTTGGCTATGTTGTAACTAAGATTGGCAATGTTTATGCATCGGATCCTCGGGCATGGGGTAAAAATTTCCATCCTTAAATTTTCAAGCTTCATCATTCAAATTTTGCCCAGCTGACCTCTTAATGTGTTTTCCTTGCAAGGTCCTATGCGTCTTCCGGGGCCACCTGAATTAGACGGTAATCGTGAGTACAGTCCTGATCTGTGGTGGTTAGAAAGATCTCCTGATGGTGGTAGCCCTATTCTGATCAATACTGTGGGCGTTAGTGCTAGGCGGTATGACACTAGTTATCTTGTGGATGAAAATGTTGGTTATCATCACGGCCACAATAATCACACCTATTATACTGGGTTTTGCTACCATGTGTTCTCGATTGACACTAGTAGGTTACTTCCACCGAGGCAATGGCAGAGGGTTTTAGACCTTGGAGCATTTTCTATCTTCCTTGGATTGAACTATCCAATTACCATTCCAGTTGGCGCGGCAGGACTTGGCCCTGGAGAACTAACGAGGAGTTACTGTGTATACACCTCGCCGCATGCAGTTAGTTTCAATGGATTTAATCTTTGTCCTGAAATATGCCGCATTAGTATGAATGCACGAGACGCTGCTATTGGTTTCTCAACCAACATTGGCTAGAATTTCCCTCAAAAAAACATTGGCTAGAATTGGCGGCAGACTCCTTGTGGTTCATCCCAAGCTTGGCCAAAAAGAAGGATTGGAACCGGCATAATTAACAGTTCAAGGGAGGTCATATGGAATAGGGATTTGTGTATCTTGAATTATTTCCTTCGCCTTTGTATTGTATGTCCTCAGCCGTTAACTTGTTGTACTCTAACACTCATTTCACCGCAATGTAGTGCAAGGCCTGCGATTTGATCAAACTCCTTCTGTATGCAAGTCATAGTTTTAGTCAGTGCAGGTTGAATATTCTGTAACTCATTGTGCCCGCACCCCTTTATTATTTTTTGCACTTTTGAGTTCTCAAAAAATGTGAAATAATTCCGTTACATTGGCTATGTTGTATCTTGTGCATCTACAATATTTGGTCCCACAATAAGATCTTATGTGACATGTGTCAATAAAAAAGAACAAACCTAAGCGAACAATATCTTGTGTTCATTTGTTCATTTTGTGGCGTCCAGTCCATATACTAGTAATATTTTTGGGATGGAAATTTATAGATGAACTATATAAATATGATTTATGTTCATGATTTACTTCACATTTTCTGAAAACTTGGAAGTGCCACATGCAACAGCTTGTTGTCGGTGCAGCTAGTTGCAAATTGTAATTTCCGTCGTGGACGTACCTAGTGGCTCCAAGCGCATGGTACATGCAGATTCTCACTGGCAGGTGGAGCCGACCTTAACAGGGCCCACATGTCAGTGAATCAGAGCCACACAAAGTTACGCATGTTGCCTGACTTGAGCGAAATCTAGTGTCCTTGCACGTCACTCATTTTGCTGCGCGGTTGCATGTTGTACACGTGTAATTCCATGTACCTTGTACTAGAACATATATGAACACATGCAACATGCCAAAAATACCACGGACACACTCGTACTATGCATTATATCCGGTGTATATATTCTCGGTTCTCTGCTACGAGTTCTGCATGTAGGGGAAAAGATGACAGTACATGTGTCCATGTCGCGGCTACTACTAGTAGTAGTAGTTCGTCCTCCTATTTTCCGTTGAAAATACTATAATACACTATGTTGAAATGAAAGCTGTAAAAATAAAACCCTCTGGTCAAACTAATGTGACTAGACAATACTGCACCTTTGATACGTAGTAAGTAGGAGTATTGTCAAATTACTAGCTGCGTGGCGTGCTAGTCTAACATACAGTGAAGTCTAGGTGGTGGTGTCCTCGATGCTGTTGTTGACTAGACAGAGCAAGCAAGTAAAATCTCCTCCCTCATTTTTTTCTTCGCCTCTCCCTCTTCTTCCCCAGTCCACACTCCACCCACGATCTCCCCCACGCTCTCTCTTCTAACGCTCCCCTCCTCCTACAGAAAACCCAGCCGCACTTGGCATCCGCCTAATCCATCTGGCTATGATGGCCGATTTGAAGCTCAGCGGGCGATGCAAGTGGGATCAACTCAGCGCGGACGATGTCGACCTCATCGTTCAGCGTCTAGACATTTCCAATACCGTAAGGCTAGCCGCATGCTATAAGATGTTGTACGATCGTATCGCCAACAACGAAGGTACGAAATGGACTGTTCACCATTGCAATGAACCCTGCCTACTGATGCCTCGGCCTGCTTATTGGTTTGACGAGCACTATGACGGTACAAGGGTACATTGTCTGCACGACATGGTGTACGACGTGGTGCCCCTTGAGCATCATCGGTGCACCGACATCCTTCCCTTAATGCACGAAAAATTCTGGGTTGGCATGAACGACGACTGGCTCGCCGCGGTGGACCTGAGCGGGGCCTGGTGCCAAGCGAACATCTACATCTATCGAGTAATCGACCTTCCATCGAAGGATACTTGTGCCATTGCGGCTTCCTCAAATCCACGATATAACCTATAATGCTACTAGCCAGCCAGGGTTCCCCCAATTACATGTAGTCATTTCTGAACTCATTCACAATTCAAAAGTTTTTTTTTGCGAATCCGCAGGTATGGAGAAAAGTTCAATAAGTCATCGGATGGATCTCTTGGGCTGTTGAAGATCGTAATCTACAAAGTGCCCACAGAAGCTAGGGTTTACACAGAATATAAGCTCCTCGCGTTGTTCGACGGTGAAATTGCCTACCTGGAAGGCAATAGCCAAGTTTGGAGATGTCTAGAGCATTCAGGTCTTGGAAGACGACAGAACTATGATGCCATTGAACACGGTGACCTCATTTTTTTGGTCACAAGTCAAGGCTGCACCTACTGCTGGGATCCCACATCAGAAGGTAATTCTAGTTCCATGATGATACATTGCGAGTGATTCAATGAAGTTGTTTTTTAACTACCTTGTTTATGTTTTACCTTTCGTATGACTGAGTGAGTACACACTTTATGTCCAAAAAAAATGAATGAACCATTGCCAGTAATGGATTAGTACTAGTAATATGCCTTCCAAAAATATAGTGTTTGACGACGTCCCTGCACTACTAAGTTCGTTCATTGTCAAAATATGAAAGGTATTATTAACCAGCATCGTGCAACACAGTGAAGCCAGGTTTCTTTATCTGTTTGTACTTTCTGGCCCTCCTCGAATTGTAGGAATCACATAGAATTTTTGTAGGACACCAATCTTTCCTTTTTGGATTTTGCCTTGGGATTCAGAGGAATTGTGTAGGATTTTTTGTAGGATTTGGATCCTTGGGATTTTTTCTATAAAATGTTGTTTGATTCGAAAGAGTGTAATACTTAGGAATTGCTTCAAAGGATTCCTTTGCACTCTATTTTGGAGGAAAATTTCCATCCACTCCAACCTCTTTGTAGAATTCCTTTGGTTTTCCTGTGCAATCAAACACCACTTGATCCAAAATATAGCAGGCATCTAATCCTATAGGATTCAAGTGGACATGCCTCTATATAAAAAAGTGGCGCTTCCTCTTTTGAAACTTACAACAACTAGGAAACTAAGATAAGCGAGAAATCCAAATATTCAGAATAACAAAGTAAGAAATGCAATTCCTAATGTTGTTAATTTAATGAGTAATATTATTGTTATGATTTGCCTATTCACACTGTTAGCATGAACAATGAAGAATGTTGGTGTTAGAATACGTATGCCAGTAATGCACTTTTTGTCTTGAATTTGGATGTTGTAGGAAACAAGGAGCTTTCGTTTGTAATCCCAGCACCTATTCTGAATGATCGGCCAGGCATATGGTTCCTCACTCAATCGGCTGATGGTGAACGCTTGATGATCATAATTACAACGTATGTCATGGGGGTTGCCCATGGCGAAGAGGGTGAAATCATTCATCATGCTCAAAATAGGACTAACCTACGCCTAAATCCCGCCTCTCGTGTCCACATTTTGGAAGAGGATCCTAGCTCTGTTGGACCTCCAGGGGTCATTGTTTGGAGGCAGGTTAACAACCTGGGGGACAACTCTCTATTTCTCGGTCTAAATTATCCAACCATTGACAAGATGATGAAGAAACTCAAATGCAAGGCTGCTGATGGCACATTGTTCCCATTCATGAGGAAAAACTGTGTGTACACAACATACAGGAGATTTCGCAGAATACAATTCCCTCAGATTAAACGCTACAGCCTGCAGCCAACTGAAGATGAGCCTATGGTAGTTATCAACCTTCCCAAAGATGGTTGGAACTGTGTACGACAGGTAGCAATTTGCTTTAGGCCTAGTTTAGGTTCGGTATGCTCGTTGTGTCGTACCTAGACTGAGCTATGGATCTTTCTAGTGTATCGTTGTGTCATCTTTTTTGCATCGTGGTTCAATAGTTGACTGTTAGTACATTGGTTTTAGTGGCTAGCTTGAATCAGTTTATATGAGCCATGCCGTGCTTTTGTATTTAGTATTGCTTTCCACGGTATAATCCATGTAGCCGTGCTTATTTCGTAGTGTGATTTATGTACTATAGTTTTTAGTACTGTTACTGGCTTGTATACATGCGACTCATGTATTTTTTTTGAACCATCACACCTCGTGCAGCTTTGTGTTTTGAAAGGAATATTCCTTCTTTTCTCTTAGCGAATAGGGAAAAGTAGGTCACTCCTTCTTATAGGGCCACGAAACAGGCCTTAACTGGGTCGTAATTGATCTTGGCTCGGTACACCAAAGTAGGTCGAGACGCCCTAGGATGATAGCCGCAAATGTTTATGCTGGTATTCTAAAAAAAAGAGTTAATGCACACCCTTCCAAAAAAAGAAAAATTGTTTACGCAGACCCCATATTGTCTCTGATACATGGCATACTTTTGGCGCTACCGTGAAATTACTTGTTCAATACAGTATGTATCCTTACTCATTCTTTTGTATGTGTGAACAACTCAAGCTCTAATGTGACATGAACAAGTCAAGCTCTGATGTGCTGACATTGTACTGTCTGTGCTAGTGTACAAATTGGTTGTATTATTGTGTTCGAAACTATGAACTAAATGTGCAAATTCTGAACCTTTTTGCATGATGACAATGCCACATGTTGGTGCTAATTGTGGCATGTACTAATTTCATCGTACGGAAGCATACAACTTCGAGTGATCAGCTTAAACTGGTGCTTACCCGAGGTTTCTATGGCTGAGCAAGTCAAGGCCACTATGTGTATATCGCCAACAGTTTATATGGCATGATTACAAGGTTTTGAGTACATCAAATCGATTTGGCACTTAGGCTGATTCAAAGCCACCCAAACTATCTCGAAATACATCCTTTGCTGAAAAGATGATTGTGCGATGTAAGACATGATATGACACGATTTTATGTCAACCAGTCAAACTCCCTCCAGTACTTTCCGTGTTCGAATACTGCGCTGCCCAAGTTCCTCGCTGTGTATAATAAGGTGCAATATTGGTCACTTTTCTCCATTTCCAACTTCATTCTTTCGGATCCGGCGTAGGTACAGCCAGGTCAGGTGGACCATTGACCTTCAGTACAATATATTTTTACTACTCATCCTATGAAAATGAATATTTCAACCCCACTTCGGACAAAAAACTTCCCATATTCTTGTTTCAAACGAAAAACCCTTAATTAGCCTTTCGTGGTGAGCAGAGTATATATTTTTTAGGGTACCAACTGCATTTTTTTTTGAGAATGGGGTATGAACTACATTGAATTTGCACTAAGGACCTAGCGAAAAGATTGCACATTCGACCCAATACTGGCCCAAAACATTGAAAATTTAGCCTATCGGGTCAGGTGGACTGTCGACCCCCGACATATTGAGTACATTGAATTTTCAGTGAGGAGGTTATTAGAAAATAGTACTACATTCTACCCAATTGTGGCCCAAAACCTCGCTAATTTATCCTTCCGGGTTCAGGTTGGCTGTGGACCGCCAACCCTCAACACATTATAACTTGGTTTTTTAAGCTTTAACCACGGTAAAGAAGTTTCGGTAAGTAGCCCACTATAAGAAGCCCATTGGTTCATAAGATTGGACCCAAGTTATTTTTTATCGCCCAAACTTGTCTTAATTTAGTATGTCTGTGCCATTCTGATAAAGTATAGGACAAGCTTCTCCTACCCATGTTGTATTTGTATAGAGCATTTAGCATTTTTTAATGGCAAGTCGTCAGGGTCGTTGCCTTTAATTTTAAGTGATTTCAACATTTCTAAATGTAATCTTTTCCAGTAGTGGCATAGATGGTTCTGGCACAGTGGAAGCACACGCGGTTCCCATTTGTTGAAGTCTTAAGTTTGATTCCTAGTTGTTTCAATATAAATATATAATATATAGTATAATCTGTGTGGTTCTTTTACATTTTTTCCAGCATACACACGTTTCTTACACACAGAAGGCTGACATATGGGACCCAGCAACGTTGCCAAGGTCAAAACAGCGGAGTCCATTATAAACACTTTGCATTTGCAGAGATGCTGACATGTTGGACCCAGCAGAGACCTTATAAAGATGTTGCATCGAGCAATCAATGTTTCATTTACAGAGAGGATGATATGTGGGACCCAGCTGCGTGACCTTATACAGATGATGCATCGAGCAACGTTGCCACTTTGAAACAGGGAGGCGCGAGCGAGAAAAAAGTTCAGCATGCACACGTTTCTTGTAATGAGAGGCTGAAATGGGGGACCCAGCAGCATGACCAAACAACAGATTCATTGACCAACGCTATCTAGTTCAGAACAGGGTAGCGCTAGAGAAGAAAAAAATTCTATCATACCCATGATTCTTCTAATGTGAGGCTAACATAAGGGACCCATCATCCTGAATAAATGGCTGATGCAGCGAGCAACACTATCAAGTTCGGAACACGAAGGCGCGACAGAGGGTAAAAATCCATCATACACACGTTTCTTCTAATGAGAGGATGACATGTGGGCCCCAGCATCGTGATTAAACGGTAGATGCATCGAACTGCGCTATCAAGTTCGGAACAGGGTAGCGCGAGTGAAGGAAAAAATCCATCATACACACATTTCTTCTAATGAGAGGATGACATGTGCGGCTCAGGAGGTTGGTTAAATGGTAGATGCGTCGAGCAGCGCTATCAACTCGGAATGGGGTAGCGCCAGCGAAGGAAAAAATTTCATCATACACACATTTCTTCTAATGAGAGGATGACATGTGGGTCCCAGGAGGTTGATTAGACGGTAGATGCATGGAGCAGCTCTATCGACTTCGGAACAGGGTAGCGCGAGCGAAGGAAACAAATTCCATCATACACACGATCCTTCTAATGAGAGGCCGACATGTGGGATCTAGCATCCTGACTAAACGACAGACACCTCGATCTACGTTATCGAGTTCAAATCTAGGAGGCGCGACCGAAAAGTATGGTCTGCTAGAGACACTAACGTCCGGGATCCACATGCCTCAAAATACTTCGACAAGTCAACATCGCGTGAGGAAACGAAAATCATGCTTCTGCCATGCGCTGGCCGAGCTTCCTCCATGTTTTTAGCAGATCCGTCATAGTAGAGGGCCGCGAAACCAGAAAAAAAAGTTTTCCATCGGCCACGGTCGAGCCGAGAATTTCATCATGCAAGACGCGCCTTCTACGACGACCATCGGGCCAATTTGTTGCGGAAGGAAACTTTTCTTGTAGTGACATCCAAATGGCTTGTGTGAGAAGGTATTCTATGCGAATTCTAAAGCCAGTTGCTCTTTGTCAGTTTGTCGGTCTAATCTGGTTGCTCGTCATCGGAATCGACCATCGGAGTTCACCGTGGAATATAATCTTCATATTGACAAGATTATTACCGTAGATGCAGAGGTGGGATATGTGGGAGACTTCTAAACTAACCCTAAACTAAGTGGGATAAGCGAGATAAGTGAGATTTGTTAAATCCTACTTGTCTGCATTGCTGAATCTATCAATTCCTCTGGTCATTATCTGTACTACTAAATCGATCACTTTGAAATGGTGCTAAATCTGTCAAGTGCCGCTTATTATGAACTAGGAATCTGATGATATTTTTGTCTTATTCAGTACTACTGAATCTTTCAAGTGCCATTGAATCTGTCGAACGTTCTGTTGTTGCTATTACTAAAGTATTTTTTAGAACTAATAGTGATGTATTGGTACTTGTTTAGATAAAGACCAGTAGATGGTCTTGCTCTTCTTTTGGAACATGGCCAGAATATGTTCTCTCTGTCCTTTTGAATTATGGCCTTGCTACATCTATTGGATTTCAGTGTCTGCATTGCTAAATCTGTCAATACTTTTGGTCATTATATGTACTGCTAAATCGGTCACTTTGAAATGTTGTTGAATCTTTTAAGTGCCGTTGATTATGTGTTTGGAATCTATTGATATTTTTCTAATTTATTCAGTGCTGCCGAATCTTTCAAATGGTAGTGAATTCAAATGTTCTATCGTTTTTATTACAGTACTAAAGTATCTTGTAGAACTAATACTGACATATTGATACTTTTTTAGATCAAGGGCAGTAGATAGTTTTACTGTTCTTTTGAAACATGGCCTTGCCACAATCTAGATGAGGCTTGGGGCATTTTGGTTTGCATATGTGGGTCACACGGTCATTGATGTGAGTAGAAAGTATGCACAGAAAAGCAGGCTTGATGGTCAGTTTTGCTTGCTCCGATGATCGAGTGTGTTAGGAAAAAAGCGACTCATCCCGCACCAAGGTTTTTAGTGCTAAAACAAGAATTGATTCTCGCTGTCCTGCTATTGAATTTCAGAGTCTATATTGCTGAATCGGTTACTTTGAAATGCTGCTGAATATGAACTAGGAACCTGTTGTTATATCACCAAGCATGATGCAATTTAGGCCGTGGGTTCTTGCCTTTCTAGAAGTTTCAGCAATTTTAGTAGGCTTGCCAATCTTTGCAAAGGGGTACCTTTCTAGAAAGTTTATATGAGGTTCAGCATCTTGGTATTTTGGTACGTACTATGAAGTACCGAAAAACATAAGTGACTCAACTCACAACTACTCTGTCTAACTGATGTGAATCTAGACAAAGTTGAGGCCATTAGAATACGAATTTGAGGGAGTAGTATAAAAATGGAAGCAGTAAATAAGTCATCTCTTAGTTCTAATAACTGAGATGTGATGAGAGAACACTCCATGGCAGCGTGCCAGTCTAGAGTACCTATAGTAATTCCTACTCCATAACACTAGTCGGCGTGCTCGATGCAGTACGCCCGGCAGAAGACAGCCGTAGGAGCACGGGAAAACCCCTCCTTAAGAGCCATTCCCAACTCCAAGAGGTCGCATTGGATCTTCTCTAGCACGCACTTCACACATTTTTCTAGCCATCTCACCCGCTACATCGATCCTTCCAGGCCGCCACCCCTCTCCTCCAAATAAGCCCAACATTCAAACATAGATCCGCCCTTGCCCCCAATCATTCGGATGTGATGGCTGTCGATTCAAGGCAAATCTAGCTGAACAACGTCTGGACGAATGTCGGGGACGACATCTTCAACGAAATAGCTAAGCGTCTGGACACTACCAGCACCGTCCGGCTAGCCGCATGCTCCAAGGAGCTGTACCGCCAAGTTTCTAGCGGAAAAGGTAGTAGATGCCCCAACGACATCTGCTGGACTTTGGTCTCCTACAAGGACATCCACGACCACAAGATCACATGCAACTACCGTCGGTGTGTCTGCACGGAGCCAGGATGCGAGTTCACCGGTGTCAAGAAAGTGTTTGTCGAGCACCTCACATCTGCCCACTCGATGACATTGCCCAGATACAGCCACCCAAAATGGGACCCGTCTGTGCCGGTTCGTGCTCTAGGCTCGCCCAGAGCTGAGGTCATAGGCATTGGGAAGGAGGGCAAGTTGTTCTTCGCCCAAATTGACGGGCATAGCACGGACTTGCTCCTGTCCGTCAGGCTGGTCAGGTCAGCGGCGTGTGAATCGCCGCGGTACGAGGTGAGGTTTTGGTTGTTGGTCTTGTTCGCTAGTTTCAATAAGGTTCTAATAAAGAGGTCACCTGAGACAACGATTAGGCCATCGCCGGCCAACGCCGCGCAGGAAGTGCTCATGTCTTTTCTATCCAAGCTGCGTCTTTACTGGCATACTACTGAACCTGTCGTCGAACAAGATTCACCGATGAAACATAACATCTTAATCCTCTTGTGATGATCCTACTGTGAGTGTATGTAATGTTGTACTAATTAGCTAGTTTATGTTGGTGGCAGATTCCCTTCGTAATTGGAATTGCCAAAATTAAGGATCCCGAACTTCCTGGTTTGTCGTATGAATTTTACATGTATGCTGATGACCTAGAGGCCGACAGGCGACAATGAAACGAGAGACGCGTCCTAGGCAGGAAATCAAGGGCGTAGCCTGGCCAGGACTTTGACACGCTGAAGCATTCTCATTTCTTCGAGTACGTATGATGGGACATGTAGTGGTTCCTAGCTTAGTGTAAGCTTGTAGTTCTACACTTCTACTAAGTATTTTGTATTGAGTTCAGCTACTGCTAATCTATTTTGTAGTAATACCTATGTACTTGGACTTATTCAGATCGAGTGGAGAAAATGCATGGTCACGCTTTCCTTTTGAACTTGGCTTTGCCACATTATTGTACATCTATTGAATTTCAACTACGACATTGCTGAATTTGTCAATTCTTTTGGTCATTTTCTGCCACCGTTGAATCGATTACTTTAAATTGCTGCTGAACCTGTCATTTACTGCTAAATGTGAAACAGACGAGTGCTCGTCTCCCTTGTACATGGTCGTGTCACAATCAAGATGAGACTTGGGCATTTTGGGTTGCATATAGGGGTCACACAGGCATTGATGTGAGAAGAAGGTACTCAAAGCAGATTTGATCATCAGCTTTGCTTGCTCCAATGGTTGAGTGTTACTGGTGAAAACGACAAACTGATCGCGCGACAAGGTTTTAGAGCTGAAACAAAAACTGGTTCTCTCTGTACTGCTATTTGTATTTTATTGTCTGTATTGCTGAATCGGTCACTTTTGAAATGCTACTGAATTGGTCAAGTGCTCCTGAATATAAACTTCAAATCTGTTGATAATTTTTCTACCTTATTCTGTACTGCTGAATTTTGACATGAATAGCTGCCAAAAAGAATTATCGCTTTTCCCCTCCCTCTCTGAGGTCTTTGTTTCGAATCCGGCCGAGCACATCACAATGCAATTTTTATTAACCAGGAGAAGACATCTAGTACTCCATAGCTCATTCGACCCCTCTTTAGCCCAGAACATTTTTATTCGGTCTTTTCGGGGTAAGGTACTGCTGACCACAACCCAGTGAAATTTGAGAAAGGAGCCCATGGTGCATAGCCGAGAACATATTAATTCGGCCTTTTAGGGGTCAGGAGACTGCTGAGCACAGCCCACTAAAATTTGAGAATGAAGCCCATGGAGCCTGCCCTACGGAGTATAACCCACATAGAGCAGCCTATGTAAAATAGCCAAACTCTTTTTAATTTGACCTTTTGAGCATTGCCCCCACCTCTCAAAATAAAAAACTCTGCCTACGTATGTTTTTAAGAAAATACTCCATTATGTGGCATTTTATAAATTGAGATGCCAGGAGCGTTGTCCTTTTATATTTTAAAAGAGATAAATATAGACACCCAAAATATTTTTATGAAGACTAATACATAAATTGTAGTACTAATAAAATTTTAATGATATTTATTCTATAAATATCTTTGTTGTAGTGCAAACACACTCAGTTTTACGTTTATTTTATTTGAAGTTCTTTTGTTCGAATCGTATCTTGGATTAACTTTTTTTTTCTTCAAGCAATATCGCATTACGGAGAGGCTGACATCACGGACCCACTAGCATGCAGCGTCCCTGGAGTTTGTTTTGAGGGTGGGTTCGAAACAAAAGTTTAAATACTTGTACAAAGAGGCTCGCATCAGGGACCCACCAGACAGAACATACAAGCCTGCATCAGGGACCCACAAAGTAAAACATGCCAGAGAGGCTGACATGAGGGCCCTAGCAGTAAGACCATACAGTGCTGCCACGGTGAAAACAGCGGACGTTGCCCAAAAAAAAGTCCATCATACACACGTTGCACTTACAAAGAAGCTGACATGTCAGACCCAGTAGGCCCAAGCATAGCCCATGAAATTGGCCTATTAGCCCCAAGCATAGCCCAATACCTTCTAAGTCGGCCTTTTCGTGGTCTTGTGGCCACCGACCATAGCCCATTCAACTTAGGTGTCAACACCCAGAATTCTAATCTCAGATGCCTATTATGCCATACCTCGCAATTCCAGGATTACCATTTTTGCGAGACATAACACAATTGGTACCACAGTACATCATCCATTACAAACCATAATAAAGGTCTTACAAATAAAAGATCTCATGATCCAGTCTTAATACAATCAAAGTAGTGGAATGTAAAGATAGTAGGGGCTCCATCTTCAGGGTCACGGGAAATGCTGATGATGGGAGATGATCCTAGTTGTCATAGAGCTCCTGTTGTCCATCTTCCTAGTAGTCCTCCTCATAGTCTGGCCACGGAAATAGCCAGGGACAAAGCCATGAGTACTCTTTAAGTACTCTCAAACTATCACTAACAAGTAAGGTAGTTCTAGTAGGAATCTTAAGCTCTAGGTTTATTTGCAAAAAGCCAGGTTTATTTCATAAGGAGTTCAAAAGTAAAGAACCTAATTTAATTTTCTACATCGCCTAAGTGGGAACCTAGTTTTCATGTCCACAACCTTGTTGTGGTCAAGTCAAGGTCATAGTTCAATTCATAAGTCATTTTGAAAACATCTAACAACGGAACAGTATGGCCACTCCAACTGTCCATGACCGCGGACACGGCTATTCGAATAGTTTGACACTCTTTAGAGGTGGTACACTTTCACCACAATATTCGATACATCCATCAGGGATAACCCTGAATCATCATACTTAGTATGCGAATAACCCAGAATCACCACAGTATTCGATACATCCATTAGGGCTACCTCGTCATAACCTTTCAATTACACACTCTAGTATAGGCACCTCCTCTATGAGCTTAGCCTCCCAGCCATGGCCATCTGCCATCCTAGGCACTACATAGGTGGACATTCACATTCACGAGGTAGCCTCAGCTCAACCTCTTTCCGTAAGGGAACCCATACTAAGGCATATAAACTTCCAGTTAAGCCCTACCCAAATCAGGTATTGTGGTTGTACGGTAAAATTAGAATGGTATCGCATCCGAACCCAACCATCAGTTTTTATAAAAATCAACACTCATGCCTCAAGAAGTTTCATCATCAAATCATTTTGTGTTCATAACACATGTCAAAAACATTTCAATAGAATGAACCATCGTTTCAAGGTTTTTATAATCATTTCCTCCACGTATTCCCATCTAAATGGTCAGTAGTAGTTTAGCACTAGCAACTAGCAATGAGGGTGTCACTAATGAGGGTGCTAATCAAGTGTAACTATCTAAATCTAGTTTTATGCTTTTAATGGCATCTAAGTATAACTACCTAGGCCTAGTTTTATGCTCCTTATGGCATCTAACCTATTTTTCCAATACTCACAAATCACTAACTAAAGGTAAAGAACTTTGGTAAAGTAAAAGAATAAAGCTTGCAAGTAAAACTTGGGAATGGTATAATCAAGGTTGCATAACCAAAGCATTCCTAATGCATCTTGCATAGGTTATCTTGCAAGGATGGCTTGCATAGTTAACTTGTAGTGTTAGGCTTGCCTTGAATAGTGTAGTGGTCGAACTTCTCTTCTTCTTTGTAGTACTCCTCCTCCTCGTAGCCCGGGTCGGTACTATCGTCTATAAATGAATACGAGGTACAGAATTACCAAACAATACTTAATTACTTCTATGGAGCACACAAAGGCTCACACTAGATGATCTAGCATCATCACAATCATCACATGAAATAAAGACCTAGTCTTATTTTTCTTATCTTTTAAAAGTAATTTCTACTCATTGAAAATACTTAAGATTTAATATTCTCCAATTAAAATACTGGATCATGTTGACACATGTCATCACCACATATTCTAATACTTGGGAATATGATTTAAAGTGGTGGTCATATTTTATAAAGTTTAAAATTACTATTTAATACAATTAAAGTGACTAGAAATGCCTATATAGCATTTTTTGGGTACTAGTCCAAGATCACTGCATGTAAACCTAAATATCATTACATATTCAGATAGATCTTGTCAAATGTGATTTTTGAGAGTTGGAATCAACTCAAAAGCATTTATGTATGGTTTGAATCCAACGGGCTTGGCTAGAAAATTTGAATACCTTTCCAACACAATTGGAACCATGCGATTTGGTACAGTAGATCTCTGTGAATTGATTTTTGAATCTACTGAGAGAATCTAGTTCTAACTAAAATGGAAAAAGTCTATTTCAATCAACGGGCTCTACGCAGGAAACTAATTGGGCCAGCCCAGCTACGCGGCGTGCACATAGTGGGCTGCTGACAGGCGGGTCCCACTGGTCAGCGACTCAGCTAAGCCAAAACGGTAAGTTTCAATCTCAGCGCTACAATTAGAATAGGATCTAAGGGTTGTGGTTCGTCATCTCCGTTGCACAGCGCCGGCGAGAACTGAACCCTAACGCAGCGGTGGGGGTACGTGGGGGCTCACCAAGGCTCCAACTAAGGTCGGCGATGGGGTTGAATGAGGTTGTCGTCGACGGCGGTTCGAGGCACGGTCATGGCGGCTCCTGTGGCGGCTCCTAGCTCCAGTTCCTCTTCTCCTCTACAGCGGCGGGCTCCGGTGAAATTCTAGCGATGTGGTGCTCGCCTTGCTCCGGGGAGAGGTGTGGGAGGTTTCTGAGAGAGAGGTGAGTGAGATGGTGTGGAGAATTGGGGCTAGGGTGGCCTCTATTTATACACTGGTGAGAGGGACAGCGTGGCATGGTCAGGCTCCTCCGACGACGGTGTTACAGAGGGCTATCAGCATGGCTGAGGGTAGGGGTCCACGCGGTGCTTCAGGGCGGTTTGTCATGCGAGTGATGGCATGGCAAGGGGCGGTCGAGAATGGTCGGTAGCGGTCCGTGCTCTGTGCGGGAACGGCGGCGTTTGAGACGGTGCACAGTGGCCACGGTTCGCGCGGTGGCGAATGGGCATGTCTGGGGGGTAGCTGGGGTCACGATGAGTGCGGGCATGTGCAGAGAGGGCAAGGCACGGCGTGTGTGCACGTGTCGGTTGCGGCGGTCGGGCGCTCTCTCGGCATGGCGAACAGAGAAGTGGGCGCGGCCATTATGGCTAGTCCATGGATTGTCTTCGGTCGAGGGGTGGACAGAGGGTGGCGGTGGAGTGTCGCCTGTCTCCTGGACATTGTGGGAGAGTGCAGCGCGGTCTATGGCGAGTGGGGCGTGGTCGACCTGCATGGTGAGCTCAGGCGGCGCTGCACTAGTGCGAACGACAAAGGGGGAGGCTTGTCCACTGCGCTGCTAGACACTGGGGCGACTAGGGGACAGAATCGAGGCACTAGTGGCGATCTATTACTGCTCCAAATAGTAATTGTTAGGCAGGGTTTACTGGTGTCTGCCAGGTGCTCGACCAAATGGCCGCATGAATTCAAAGTTTGAATTTTTCGATGCAATTTGGTGAGTGTGTTTGTCACATGCTTGGGTGTCTATGGTTGCTGGGAAAAGTCAAGGGGAAATGATTTGAGTGGTTTTTGAAAAAGGGTGATCTATGCGTATGAACTTGATTCAATTTTGCAATGTATTTTAAATAGATTTGAAAATAGTTTCTGTTAGTTTGTAAAGTGGGCTTGGGTTCACTTTTACTTGGTCTAGCAAGGGGTGAAAAGAATTGGGAAAGTTTCTGTTAGAAATCTTTTACTAGAAACACTCAAAGTGGTCTAGTGGATAAATTTGGTCAAAATGACCATTTGCTTATATGATTCATATTTGATTTTCTTTTCTTCTGATTTAGTTTGTAAATGACCTAGATGATGGAGTATTCATCTTTAAACCATTCCTTATCATTTTTAGCAATCAAACATGGCAATTGCACTCATTCATACACTAATGCAATTCAAACATACACTCGTATGAGATTTAATAAGAAAGGTTTTTGTTAACCCTAGACTTGGGTGATTAGAACTTGCTAATCTTGTTTAATATTTTTGGGGTGTTACAAACCTTTCCTCCTTAAACAAAATCTCGTCCCAAGATTTAAGAAAAACTAGGAACTAGAGAGATTTGGAAACTCAGTCCTAATGTAATCTTCACGCTCCCAAGTAGCTTTTCTTCAGTATGGTTGCTCCACTGGATCTTGAGAAACTTGATACTCCGGGTCCTGGTGGTTCTGAAGGCTTCTTCCAAAATACGAATGGGTACTTCACGATAGGTTAGATCCTTGTTGATATCTATGGCTCGGTGATCGATATTCTTAAAAACTTCGGTCTTCTCCGGAACTTTTAGGCATTTGCGAAGTAACGAGATATGGAACACATTATGTATGGCTGACATCTCCTCCGGTAGTTTCAGTTGATATGATACTTCTCCTCGTCGATTCAAAATCTTGAAGGGTCCAATATATCTGGGGACTAACTTCCCTTTTAGTTGAAAACGTTGCATTCCTTTCAAGGGTGATACTTTGAGATACACATAATCTCCGACATTAAAGGTCAGGTCTCGTCGTCTTTTGTCAGCACAACTCTTCAGTCTAGATTAGGCGGTCTTGAGGGGTTCATGGACTTTGTGAACCTTCTCTTCAGCTTCTTGTAGGATGTCGGGTCCGAAAATCTGACTCTCTCCTACTTGCGACCAATTCAGGGGGGTACGACACTTCCTTCCATATAGAAATTCAAAGGGGGCCATTTGCAAACTAGCTTGATAACTATTGTTGTATGAGAATTCTGCAAAAGGCAGGCAATCTTCCCATTTTGATCCATATTCTATCACATAAGCTCTCAACATATCTTCTAAAATTTGGTTGACTCTTTCAGTTTGTCCATCGGTTTGCGGGTGGTAAGCTATGCTAAAGTTTAGCTTGGTTCCTAATCCTTCTTGGACTTTCTGCCAAAACCTTGAGGTAAACTAGGTTCCTCAATCCGATACTATGGTCTTAGGGGTTCCACGCAAACTGACGATTCTAGCAATGTATAGCTCTGCTAGCTTCGAACTCTAGTAGGTGGTCTTGACAGATATGTTTGACACGAGAAAAACATTTGGCAGAGTAGAAGAGTGCTACTTTGGGGAAGAAGATGGTAGCGTATTTTTCTCATGCTCCGGGGTAAAGAAAAAAATGCGGGCGTGCCAGTGTACCGTAGTACACACAAAAAAGATAGGGAAGTCGTATTTCATTAATCTCTCTTGGAGAAACAAAGTACAATATCCTAAGTACATGCGCTCCATGGCCTGCTTGCGTGGCCAGGCTGACTATGGCGATTGCGATCTCCTGGTTCCTGGAGCCTTGGAAGGCACCCGGTTAATTACTCCCGCGGGTTACGCTGCGAGACACCTCCGATTAAGCTGTGTGGTCGTCTTCGTCGTCTTCGCTTCACGTTCTCCATGCATGATGTGGTGGTGGTGTGTGTGTGGGCGGCGGCAGAGCCTGTGTCCTCGTCGGTACACGCGCCGCGAGTAGCGTGGCCTTTGCTCCAGCCACGCCCGCCCTCGCCGTCGTGCCTCGCCGGTCTTGACGGCGTCGACGTAGTTGGAGTTGAAGTGGCATGGGTCCGCTCAGCTAGGACTTCTCGACGACCAACAGCCTCGTCGGGGTGTGCAAGAGGTATGCCTCGCGGGATTAAGTGTTGGTGGAGATCGGCGTCGGTGTGAAACCAACGCACGCGTACAAGTCGGTGGCCAGCAAGTGTGGTCGGCGTCTCGTCTCGGTCTGACGCCGAGTTCACGGCTGTCGTCCTAGACAAGAGCGTCGTCTCACGGGCTTCGGGAGAAGTGGTGTCGGAGACGTCATCTCGCCTCGCCTCCGAAGGTGTAGTCGTCTGCCGGCGGGAGGCTGAATCGATGAAGTCGCTGGGGCTCGAGACTCGGAAGCGGCGCCATCATCCGCGGAAGGACGACAGTGGTACACCGGCCTCAAGTATCTCCAGCTCGCCGCGTGCTCGAGCTGCATAGTACGTAAGCTATGCATGCACGTGAATATATTCCGCCCTTGTATGCAGATAATCATCCTGAGCCAGCTCCATCACAGGTACGTGGCGCCGTCCTGCTTTGAATCGCACGACGCGACCCGCCACCGGCCTCCTTGCGGTTGAGATGATGGCGCCACCGTCGACCGCGTCTGCTGGTGGTGGAGACAGCCCGCCGGCCCGTTGTGTAGATGGGGTGAGGCCGTTGCACACTGGCTGCCCCGACGATGCCGTCATCGTACAGAGGGCATCGGGCTGCACGCCGGCAGCCCCGGCGTCTCCGTCTTGGTTGTCGTGGAGAGGGCGCCGAACTGCACGCTGGCGGCTCAACACCGTCTTCTCCGGCGCCATGGATGGAGAGCGTCGGGCTGCACGCCAGCAGGTCAACACCGCCGTCTTCGACGCCACGGATGGAGAGCGCCGGGCTGCACGCCGGCAGCTCAACGCCTCCGTCTTCGGCGTCATGGATGAGAGAGTGCCGGGCTGCACTCCAGCAGCCTCGACATCGCCATCTTGGGTGTCGTGGAGAAGGCACCGGTCTACACGCCGGCGGCCCCGACGTCACCATCTTGGGTGTCGTGGAGAGGGCGCCGGGCTGCACGCCAGCTGCCTCGACGTCGCCATCTTGGTCGTCACGGAGAGAAGGCGTCGGGCTACACGCCAGCAGCCTCGACATCGCCATCTTGGGCGTCGTGGAGAAGGCACTGGGCTACACGCCGGCAGCCCAACGCCGCCGTCTTCGGCGCCGTGGAGGGAGAGGGTGCCGGGCTGCACGCCGGCAGCCCAACGCCGCCTTGTCCGCGAGTTGTATGCCATCTCCGTGTGGCGTCGTGGGCATGCGTGCATGTATGATGCAGGGAGAGAGGGAGAGAGAGAAAGAGAGAGATTTAACCATGATTCTTACCATTAGGAACTGTCAGCTTCTTCTCCATGACTTCTCCTGATCGATGTATGTGTGTGTATGGTAATAGCTTTGTATGTGTAAATTTGTACTAGATGGGATCGTGGGTGTGGGAGTAGTGTGAGAGAGTCTCCGTGTGTGTCTCCTGCGTGAGTCCTCCGTTTCTCGGTCTGTGTGTTGTGGTTGCCGGTCCCGGGGGCCTCCTTTGGTTGATCCTTTTATAGGCCGTGAGCGACGCGACGCGACGCTGGATGGATGACGATCCGCGCTGAATGTTCGGGGATTTGTACCTAGGGCACTTATCTCATCGCGCGCACACGGTGAGTTCCGGGAGACCCGGCCGTGATGCTATCTGCTCGATGGATTGGCATCAGTTAGCTGTCGACTAAAAATATATATGACCTATGTCCGGTTAGCTGACACGATGCACGTACGCGCGGCTGGCCGGCCCGTATATACACTATAGGCTGTAATCCTGCGAAATAAACTAGTAATTAATTAAATATTGTCTAGTAGCCCTTTTTCTCCCGCTGGTATTCATGCAACGTGTGGATGGCCTTGACCAGCGCCATCCACCGAATATGCAGGTTATCCCTGCCCAAAAAACTTTAGTATAACTAATTAAAACATGATTAGTAGCCTTTGCTTTTCTTTCATGACATGCTCATGCGCTAATGCACGTGTCGATGGTTTCGAACATGACATGCATGCACTTTGATGGATACGAGCTTCATGCATGTCCTTGAATCGACATGTACTTTGCAGCCATGCGTGTCGACCTGACCTCTATAATTTCGTCAAAAATCCATCGAACAAGATATAAAATAGGCTACCTTAGACAGTCTATCCACTATGACCCAAATAGAGTCCCTTACTAGAGGTAGGCAATGGTTGCAAAAGTCTTGTTGGTCGCTGATGTTCCGCTTTGACTCTCTGACAGATATCACACTTGGCTATGTAGCTTCCGATTTCTCTCTTCATCTTGTGCCACCAAAATTGCTCCTTCAAATCCTGATAAATCTCCGTTTCTCTGGGATGGATAGAATAAAGAGTATCATGAGCTTCATACATGATGACTTGTTTCAACTCGGAATCTGCTGGTACATAGATACGTCCTTTGTACCACCAAACTCCTTCCTCTTCGGTGAATCCGGGTACCTTTCCTGTACCGATACGATGCTTGATTCCGCCGATACTTGCATTTCCTTTCTGCCCCTCCTTGATCTGATTGATCAAAGTGGGTTGAAGTTCTATGCTAGCTAGAAATCCTTCACTAACTAGCTCCGTTCTAAACTGCTCCAACTCTTTATGCAAACTTGACTGGGCTTCTTTAATCATGGTGTTTAATCTACACGGCAGTTTACTAAGAGCATCCGCTACCACATTGGCTTTATCGGGGTGATAGTGAATGTCAAGATCATAATCCTTGATTAACTCTATCCATCTCCTTTGCCTCATATTCAGCTCCTTCAGGGTGAAGATATATTTCAGACTCTTGCGATCCGAATAAATCTCACAGCGGTTACCCATAAGGTAATGACGCCAGGTCTTCAAAGCTAAAACTACGGCTGCTAGTTCTAGGTCATGGGTAGGGTAGTTTTGCTCATGTTGCTTCAGTTGTCTAGACATATATGATATGACTTTGCCTTCTTGAATCAACACACATCCGAGACCAATCTTGGATGCATCACAATACACATCAAAAGGCTTCTTGATATCCAGCATAATCAGAATTGGGGCTGAAATCAATCTCTTCTTAAGCTCTTGAAAACTTGCTTCACATTTATCCGTCCATTCAAACTTCTGATCTTTCTTCAACAGCTGGGTCAGCAGTCTTGCGATGCTTGAAAATCTTTCTATGAACTTGCGGTAATATCCCGCTAATCCAAGAAATGTGCAGACTTGGGTTTGAGTGGTTGGGGTTTTCCATTCTTCAACATCCTTAATCTTGGTGGGAGCGACAGCAATTCCTCCTGCCGGCCCGATATGTCCTAGGAATCCTACTTTCTTCAACCAGAACTCACATTTGCTAAACTTGGCATACAACTGATGTTCTCTAAGGGTTTCAAGGATGGTTCTCAGGTATAGCTCATGGTCTTTTTCTGACTTGGAATAGATCATAATATCGTCGATAAAAACAACAACAAACTTATCCAGGAAGTTCATAAAAAAAATATTCATGAGATTCATGAAATAAGCGGGGGCATTTGTTAATCCAAAAGACATGACAGTCTACTCATACAATCCATATCTGGTGATGAAGGCGGTCTTTGGGATATCCGTTGCATGAATCTTGAGTTGATGATAACCAGTTCTAAGATCAATCTTAAAAAACACTCTAGCACCAGTCAGCTGGTCAAACAAATCATCTATCTTTGGCAGTGGGTACTTGTTCTTGATGGTGACATCATTCAGCTTCCGGTAATCCGTGCACAAACGGTTACCTCCATCTTTCTTATCCACAAACAAAACAGGCGATCTCCATGGCGATGCACTTGGTTGAATCAGACCTTTCTCCAGCATAGCATCAAGTTGCTTCTTCAGCTCCACTAATTCAGATGAGTTCATACTATAAGGTCTCTGAGCTATGGGTCCAGTTCCTGGAACTAGTTCAATGATGAACTCGATATCCCAATCTGGGGGCATACCGGGCAATTCATCTGGGAACACGTTGGGGTACTCACAGACTACTCTGACTTGGTCTAGGGTTGGTTGGGCTAGACTCTTGTTGCATTTTAATTGACGGGGCAGCGTCTTAGATACATGCTCTACTAATACTCTAGTGGTACTGGTCATGGTTATGGCTTTCTTGGTACAGTCGATTAATCCTTTATGTTTCGACATCCAATCCATTCCTAGTACTACTTCCAAACCTTTGGTTCCAAGTACTATTAGATTAGCATAAAAATCTATTCCATGGATTCTGATAGGTATAGCCTTGCAAATTTTTCTAGCTTTGGTGGTTGACCCAGGTATTTGAACTATCATAACAAGCTTCAATTTTGTTCGTTGAATCTTACTAGTGCATGCAAATTCTTCTGTAACAAATGAGTGCAATGCTCCAGAATCAAACAACACTCTTGCAAGTATTGAGTTAACAGAAAACATACCCAGCACGACATCTAGCGCTTCCTAAGCTTCTTCAGCATTCATGTGGAACAGACGGCCGTTGCGGTTGAGCGGGTTCCCTGGGGCAAATCTCTTTCCAGGTTGGACACGGCGTTGCTGCTGAGAAGGTGCATTCACATGGGTGGTTGCTGCAAGCTTCTTGGGGCACTCATTGGAGTAGTGACCCTTGACTCCGCATTCAAAGCAAGTAATCAGGGACTTGTCTTTTCCTGCAATAGGCACAACGTTGCTTCCAGTCCTTAGGGCAATATTGTTGTTGTTGGTGTTGTTGTTGTTGGACTTGGGTGATGCACGATTGAAGTTATTGGAGTTGCCGGGGTTATTGTGGTGGTTTCCTCCAGACCTCATGTTTTCTCCGCCACGATTGGGATAGTTTGGACGGGACATAGGGGGTTTGTTGTTTCTTGGGGCATATCCTGCAGACGGGTTGGGGCAATACTTCTGGGTATGGTGGGATCCAGGCTGGTGAATCATCCTGCGCTTGCGATTGTCATTGGCTTGGTTTATCTTCCCTTCCATCTAGATAGCAGAGTCCACTAAAGCTTCAAGATCATCAAAGGGAATGTTGACTAGCACGGTTTGCATCTCATCATGCAGTCCGTTCAGGAACCTCTCTTTCTTCTTTGCTTATGTGTCAATATCATCAGGGGCATATGTAGCTAGTGACAGAAATCTATCATGGTACTCAACCACAGTCATCCTTCCTTATTTTAAACCTCTAAACTCATCCCTCATCCTCTTAATCACACCCGAGGGCACATGGGTCCGGCTGAACTTGATTTTGAACTCCTCACAAGTCATCATTTGACCTTCGTTCATGGTACGGGTATTATTCCACCAGGCTCTTGCATCACCTGCCAGATAATGGGTGGCAAACAATATTTTTTCATTGGCCTCAACTGCTGCGACCTCTAAGTTGTTCTCCATGATTTGCAGCCAGTCATCAGCATCTAAGGGCTCTTCAGACTTATTAAATATAGGGGGATTGGTGTTTTGAAAGTTCTTGAGCTTGGATCCATGGTTATCCTGGTTTTCGTGGCCTTTATTATTGTGGGCCATCTGAGCTATTTGTTGAAGAGTGGCTAAGTTGGCTTGACGTTCGGCTCTATTAGCTTCACGATCAGAAACTAACATTTGCAGAATCTGTAGCATTGGGTCTTGAGATGAACTACTTCCTCCGGGATTTCCGCGAGGCATCTAAAGATTGAGACAGATAATGAGACAAGGGGGGAATTTCTAGGGGTTATAGGTTTGTTTTAGAAACTTTAAACTTGGAGTATAACTCAGTTTTTTTGAAAACTAACAACTTCCTCTCATTCATTCATTCATTCATTCATAGCACCCAATACAAACACACACCACAACACAAATAGAAAACAGATGGTTTAGGAACCATTCTAGGAAACTACGATACAAAGGGACCGGGTACATCTCACTCCTACGGTAGTGCTTAAGTGCATCTAATCATCATCAATGAAGGCGGCATCATCATTATCAGCGTGGAACTCCATGTCCTTGTCCTTCAGGTAGCCGTCATCATCACTGAGGTAAGAGTAGAGATCTCCACGAATATCTTCACCTTCATCCTCCTTCGCTTCAAGTTGGATCTCCTGTTCACGGATGGTCTTCTCGAGAGTGGCCACCTTCTTGCGAAGACGATCGATGATGCGATCCTTCTTGTCACGCTGATGATGAAGTGAATGGTGCTCCTTGGTGAGGATGGCGAGGGTCTGGTCCTTCCTGACTGCAATGGCATGGTTATGGTTAGCGTAGGCACGAGCGTGTTGTCCAACTTCTTCTGTCTATCATACAACATGAAGTCGAGATGATCCACCTAGTGCTTCAGCTCCGGGTGTCCTGGCATCTCCAAGGGCAGTCCCATAGAATCACGCCTTGTGTAGTGAGCAAAGCGAGTACCATTGATCTGGTTGATGTTTTGCCCACACAGAAGGGCAAGAGCTTCCTGCATAACCCTGGCTAGTCCGTCTAGCCAGTTGTTCTCCCTCAAGCTGAATTGGATTTTCTGTGAGGTGGGTGATTCCATCTTGCCTCTAAGGTCTGCAACTATCAGCCACTCTAGCTCTCCTCCCACGTGATCGTTGAGTTGTGCCCCAAAGAACTCCGGGTGTGGGCGCTGAAGATGCTCTGCGAGTGCATCTAGATCTCTCTCAAAGATCAGGTGGCCTCCGTTGCCCAGCTGGTAGAACTTTCTATACTTGACTTCCATCTATAATAATTTAGGTGAGAAAGTTAGTGGGGTGATCAAGTGTGTCAAATTTTATGTAGGATTGCAAGAATTTTTTAGGAACATGATTATTTTTGAAAGAATCTCAAGGATAAGAGTGGGAATAGGTTTTCATAAATACTCACTTCTTTTGTTTTGAAATTAAGTTATTTTTGTTCAGACGTCCATTCTAACTAGGGTCTCCTATGGTCAGGATGGCTGTGATACCAACTTATCAACACCCAGATTTTTATCCCAGATGCCTATTATGCCATACCTCGTAATCCCAGGATTACCATTTTTGCGAGACATAACACAATTGGTACCACAGTACATCATCCATTACAAACCATAACAAAGGTCTTACAAATAAAAGATCTCATGATCCAGTCTTAATACAATCAAAGCAGTGGAAAGTAAAGATAGTAGGGGCTCCATCTTCAGGGTCACGGGAAATGCTGATGATGGGAGATGATCCTAGTTGTCATAGACCTCCTGCTGTCCATCTTCCTAGTAGTCCTCCTCATAGTCTGGCCACGGGAATAGCCAGGGACAAAGCCATGAGTACTCTTTAAGCACTCGCAAACTATCACTAACAAGTAAGGTAGTTCTAGTAGGAATCTTAAGCTCTAGGTTTATTTGCAAAAAGCCAGGTTTATTTCATAAGGAGTTCAAAAGTAAAGAACCTAATTTAATTTTCTACATCACCTAAGTGGGAACCTAGTTTTCATGTCCACAACCCTGTTGTGGTCAAGTCAAGGTCATAGTTCAATTTACAAGTCATTTTGAAAACATCTGACAACGGAACAGTATGGCCACTTCAACTATCCATGATCGCGGACGCGGTTATTCGGATAGTTTGACACTCTACAGAGGTGGTACACGTTCACCATAATATTCGATACATCTGTCAGGGATAACCCTGAATCATCATACTTAGTATGCGGATAATCAATCATAACCTTTCAATTACACACTCTAGTATAGGCACCTCCCCTATGAGCTTGGCCTCCCAGCCATGGCCATCTGCCATCATGGGCACTGCATAGGTGGACATTCACATTCACGAGGTAGCCTCAGCTCAACCTATTTCCATGAGGGAACCCATACTAAGGCATATAAACTTCTAGTTAATCCCTACCCAAATCAGGTATTGTGGGTATACGGTAAAATTTGAATGGTATCGCATCCGAACTCAACCATTAGTTTTTATAAAAATCAATGCTCATGCCTCAAGAAGTTTCATCATCAAATCATTTTGTGTTCATAACACATGTCAGAAACATTTCAATAGAATGAACCATCATTCCAGGGTTTTCATAATCATTTCCTCCAAGTATTCCCATCTAAATGATTAGTAGTAGTTTAGCACTAGCACCTAGCAATGAGGGTGTCACTAATGAGGGTGCTAATCAAGTGTAACTATCTAAATCTAGTTTTATGATTTTTAATGGCATCTAAGGATAACTACCTAGGCCTAGTTTTATGCTCTTTATGGCATCTATCCTATTTTTCCAATACTCACAAATCACTAACTAAAGGTAAAGAACTTTGGTAAAAGTAAAAGAATAAAGCTTGGAAGTAAAACTTGGGATTGGTATAATCAAGGTTGCATAACCAAAGCATGCCTAATGAATCTTGCATAGGTTATGTTGCAAGGATGGCTTGCATAGTTAACTTGTAGTGTTAGGCTTGCCTTGAATAGTGTAGTGGTTGAAGTTCTCTTCTTCTTCGTAGTACTCCTCCTCCTCGTAGCCTGGGTCGGTACTATAATCTATAAATGAATACCAGGTACACAATCACCAAACAATACTTAACTACTTCTATGTAGCACACAAAGGCTCACACTAGATGATCTAGCATCATCACAATCATCACATGAAATAAATACCTAGTCTTATTTTTCTTATCTTAGAAAAGTAATTTCTACTCATTGAAAATACTTAAGATTTAATATTCTCCAATTAAAATATGGGATCATGTTGACACATGTCATCACCACATATTATAATACTTGGGAATGTGATTTAAAGTGGTGGTCATATTTTATAAACTTTAAAATTACTATTTAATACAATTAAAGTGACTGGAAATGCCTATATAACATTCTTTTGGTACTAGTCCAAGACCACTGCATGTAAACCTAAATATTTTTACATATTCAGATAGATCTTGTCAAATGTGATTTTTGAGAGTTGGAATCAACTCAAAAGCATTTATATTTGATTTTTGAAAAATGTTTGAAGTTGGAAAAGTCTCTGCCTTGTTATTTTTACTATGGGTGATCTATAAATTCAAATGGTTTGAATCCAACGGGCTTGGGTAGAAAATTTGAATACCTTTCCAACACAATTGGAATCATGCAATTTGGCTTAGTAGATCTCTTCAAATTGATTTCTGAATCTACTGACAGAATCTAGTTTTAACTAAAATGAAAAAAAAGTCTATTTGAATCAACGGGCTCTGCGCGGGAAACTAATTTGGCCGGCCCAGCTATGCGGCATGCGCGTAGAGGGCTGCTGACCGGCGGGTCCCACTGGTCAGCCACTCAGCTAAGCCGAAACGGTAAGTTTCAATCTTAGCGCTATGATTAGAATCGAATCTAACGGATGTGGCACTGGCGAGAACTGAACCCTAACGCGATGGTGGGGGTACGTGGGGGCTCACCAGGGCTCCAGCTAAGGTCGGCGATGGGGGAAAATGAGGTTGTCGTCAACGGTGGTTCGAGGCGCGGTCACGGTGGCTCCTAGGGTGGCTCCTAGCTCCAGTTCCTCTTCTCCTCTACAATGGCGGGCTCCGGTGAAATTCCGGCGATGTGGTGCTCGCCTTGCTCCGGGGAGAGGTGGGGGAGGTTTCTGAGAGAGAGGAGAGTGAGATGGTGTGGATAATTGGGGCTAGGGTGGCCTCTATTTATACACCGGCATGGTCAGGCTCCTCTAGCGACGGCGTTATAGAGGGCTATCGGCATGGCTGAGGGTAGGGGTCAACGTGGTGCTTCAGGGTGGTCGTCATGCGAGTGATGGCGCGGCAATGGGTGGTCGAGAATGGTCGGTACCAGTCCGTGCTCTGTGCAGGAACGGCGGTGTTTGAGACGGCGCACAGTGGCCACGGTCTGCGCGGCGGCGAACGATTGTGTCTGGGGGTAGCTGGGGTCACGGTGAGTGCGGGAACGCACGGAGAGGGCGAGGCGCAGCGTGTGTGCGCGTGTCGGCTGCGGCGCTCTCGCGCGCGCTCGGCATGATGGACAGAGAAGTGGGCGCGGCCATTACGGCTGGTCCATGGCTTGTCTTCGGTCGAGGGATGGACAGAGGGTAGCGGTGGAGTGTCGCCTGTCTCCTGGACATCGTGGGAGAGGGCGGTGGCGAGTGGGGCGTGGTCAACCTGCACAGTGAGCTTGGGTGGTGCTGCATTGGTGCGAAGGGCAAAGGGGGAGGCTTGTCCACTACGATGCTGGACACTGGGGCGACCAGGGGAGAGAATTGAGGCACTAGTGGCGATCTATTACTTCCAAATAGTGATTGTTAGGTAGGGTTTACTGGTGTCTGCCAGGTGCTCGACCAAATGGCTGCCTGAATTCAAAGTTCGAATTTTTGGATGAAATTTGGTGAGTGTGTTTGTCACATGCTTGGTGTCTATGGTTGCTGGGAAAAGTCAAGGGGAAATGATTTCAGTGGTTTTTGAAAAAGGGTGATCTATGCATACGAACTTGATTCAATTTTGCAATGTCTTTTAAATAGATTTGAAAATAGGTTATGTTAGTTTGTAAAGTGGGATTGGGTTCACTTTTACTTGGTCTAGCAAGGGGTGAAAAGAATTGGGAAAGTTTCTGTCAGAAATATTTTACTAGAAACACTCAAAGTGGTCTAGTGGATAAATTTGGTCAAAATGACCATTTGCTTATATGATTCATATTTGATTTTCTTTTCTTTTGATTTAGATTGTAAATGACCTAGATGATGTAGTATTCATCTTTAAACCATTCCTTATCATTTGTAGCAATCAAACATGGCAATTCACACATACACTCATATGAGATTTAATAAGAAAAGTTTTTGTTAACCCTAAACTTGGGTGATTAGAACTTGCTAATCTTGTTTAATATTTTTGGGGTGTTACATTAGGAGTGAGCCCATGGAATATAAGCCATGACGAATAGGGCATCCGCCCTGAGTTTAGCCCAGAATCTTTTTAATTCGGCTTTTTATGAGAATTTTTTGTACTCTGAGGCTGACATCTGGGACCCGAAAAAACAGTCCAGCATACACACGTTTCTTTCAAATAGAGGCTGTCAGCTGGGACCCAGCATAGACACGTTTCCTGCACAGAGGTGGTTGACATCTGGGACCCAGCAAGTTGCCAAGGTCAAAACAGCGGACATGGCCAAAAAATAGTCCATCATACGCAAGTTTCATTTATAGAGAGGCTGATATGTGGGACCCAACAGCGCGACCTTATACAGATGCTGCATCGAGCAATGTAGCCAGTTTGAAACAGAGAGGCGCGAGCGAGAAAAAATTTCAGCATGTACACGTTTCTTTTAATGAGAGGCTGAAATGGGGGACCCATGTAACATCCCAAAACTTTAATCCAAGGTTATTAAGATCCAAATCATAAAAATTAGGGTTAACAAAAACTTTTCCATTTGAAAATATCTAAGCATTCATATGTGTGTGCATTTAAAATAGGAGTTGTTTGGAATTGCCATGTTTAAGTGAAACATTGATTGTAAAATGATTCTAAGGGGAATTAAACATCATCTAGATCATTCCCAAACAAATCCCAAAGAAAAACAAATCAAAATGAATAAAATAAGGAAATGGTCATCTGTGCCATTTTAACTACCATGCCTACTTTGGCTATTCCTAGAACTCAATTCTTAACAGAAACATATGTGGATCTTTGCACCCCTTGCTAGTACAAGTAGTGATGTACCAAGTCCCACCTTGTGATCTACCAAAAACTTTCAAACACTAATTTTAAATGGCATTTGAAAATTGAATCTAGTGTAGGTATCAAGATCACACTTATTCAAAAACCACTCAAATGAATTCCATTTTCAAAACCCAAGCACACCTAGAAGCTCAAGCATAAGATACAACACTCCACCAAAATTCATCCCAAAATTCAAACATTTTTCACTTGCGGCCATTGTGTCGAACACCTTGCAGACAGAATCAAATTAGCCTAACTATTACTGTTTTTGGTCAAATCTTGTCGAGCCATTTGAGTTGCATTGATCATTCTTGTCTCCCCTGAGTCCAACCAGACCAAAACCCACCCTAGTTCTAGCCCCTGGCGCCAGTGCTATGCCATCCCGACGCCATGCTCGCCGGTCAACGTTGCCAACGCAGAAGCAGACCACCAGCCCCTCTCCACCTCTCCAGGAAGCTAGGCGCCGCCCTACCGCCGCCCACGGTCCACCCCATGGCCACTACCAGCCACTGGACCACTCCCCAGCCTCGCTGCCCTTTCTCTCTGCGCGCAGCCAGAGCGTCCTCACCGCCAGCACGCCACAGACCACCCCTCGACCCAATATTGTGCACGCCGCTCTGCCTCGACCCCAGCACCCTGCCAGACATGCCCGTTCGCCGCCTCTTGACCTGCAGCCCCCGTGCGCCGCGTCGAACGCCGCCTCTGCCGTGCAGAGCACCAACTTCACCCGACCAATTGCCACCGCCCCTAGCCGCACATTTAAACCATAGAGCACCGCCAGGAGGCAGGCCACCGTCCCCTACCTCTAGAAACGACGATAGCACGCTGTACAACCCTCGCCGGAGTCGCCAGCCCATCCCTTTCGGTCCCCTCGTCGACCTATAAAAGGAGGCCACCCAAGCACAAACTCCTCACACCATCTCACTCCCCTCTCTCCACTGATCCTTCCACCCCATCCCCGGAGCAAGGCGAGCCACCGTTCGCCGGAATTTTGCCAGAGCTTGTCGTAGCAGAGGAGGAAAGGCATCGTTGATTGCGACTGCCCTAGGAGCCGCCACGACCACGCCTAGAACCGCCGTCGTCCACCAGCTCGATCGCCCCCATCGCCATGACTAGCTGGAGCCCTGGTAAGCCCCCACGTACCCCCACCAAGCCGCTAGGGTTAGCTCTCGCCGGAACCTGTTCGCCGGGGACGACGATCCTCAGCCGTTGATCCACCTTCTAATCGTAGCGCTAAGAGTGCCCCGTACCGCTTCGCGTGTGATGTGTCGCTGACCTACGGGACCCCCTGTCAGTTGTCATCCACACCGCGGAGCGCCACTAGGCCGGCCCGTTTCTATTTAAGTTTGAACTCACTTTTGTCCCTTAGTTTAAAAATCAATTCAGAGAGTTCTATAAATCCAAATTGAGTGATTCCAATTTTGTTGGAAAGTTTCTGAAAATATCTATCCAAGCCCGTTGGATTTAATTCATTTAGAGTTAGAGATCTCTCCTAGTAAAAATAGCAAGACAAAAGCATTTGCACCTTTCAACATTTTTATAAAATCAACCATAATAGCTTTTGAGTTGATTCCAACTCTCAAAAATCACATTTAACCATACATATCTGAATATGTAATCATATTAAGGTTTGCATGCAGTGAATTTGGACTAGTACAAAAATAATGCTATATAGGCATTTCTAGTCACTTTAAATCACTAATTATTAAACTTAAACTTATTAAAATGTGATCCAAACTTTAAATCACATTCCCATATGTTAGAATATGTGGTGATGACATGTGTCCACATGATCCCATATTTTAATTGGATAATATCAAATCTTAGTTAATTTCAATGAGTAGAAATTACTTTTCTCAAATAAAAAGAATGAAACTAGTTAATAAAACCTTGTGGTGCTTGTGATGATAATAGATCATCAAATGTGTGCCTTAGTGTACTAAGTAGCCTAGTTAAGTATTGTTTGGTGATTGTGTATCCTGTATGTATTTATAGAAGATAGTACCAACCCAGCTTACGAGGAGGAGGAGTTCTACCCGGAGGAAGAGGAAGAAAACTTCAACCACTGCACTACCCAAGGCAAGCTAGCACTATACAAGTTAACCCTTGCAAGTTTTACTTGCAAGCCTAGCACTTCAAGTAAACTGAGCAAGCTATTATCAGCAAGTAGACTAAGCTAGATAACCTAAGCAAAGGCATTAGACATGCTTTGGTTATACCACTTTGAATATTACCAACCCCAAGTTTGATTTACAAGCTTTACCTTCCTTTACTTTACCAAAGTCCCTTACTTGTTGAAGGTAGCATAAAAAGTATAAAACTTGACCTATCTAGATAACCTTAGATGTCATTCTATGGCATGAGATTGAGATTAGCATTCCACCTTAGTGAACACTCTTGACTTAGTAGCTTAGAGCTAAATCCAAAACTTGAGTCACTTTAGATGGGAATAATTGGTGAAAATGAATTGTGAAAACCTTGGAATGATGAGTCATTCTATTGAGATGTTTTGACATGTGTTGAGAAACACAAATGGTTTATGATGGTGAAAATGTTGAGGCATGAGCCTTAACCCCTTTTACAAAGATGATGGTTGGATTCGGATTCGATACCATTCCAATTTTTACCGTACAACCACAATACCTGAATTGGGTAAGGCTTAGCCAGAAGTTTATAAGCATTAGTATTAGTTCCCTCGCGGGAGAGGTTTGAGCTGAGGCTACCTCTCAATGTTGTCCACCTATGCAGTGCCCAAGATGACATATGGTCATGGTTGGGAGACCATACTCATAGGAGAGGTGCTTATACTAGGGTGTGCAAAGGAAAGGTTATGTTTGATTATCTACATACTAAGTATGATGATTCAGGGTTATCCCTGACAGATGTATCGAATCTTGTGGTGAAAATGTACCACCTCTGCAGAGTGTCAAACTATTCGGATAGCCGCATCCGCAGTTATGGACAGTTGGAGTGGCCATACTGTTTCGTTGTCAGATGTTTTCAAAATGACTTATGAAAGAAATGATGAATCTTGACTTGACCACAACAGAGTTGTGACTATGACACTAGCTTCCCAACTTAAGTGATTCTAGAACTTTATTTTATCTTTCTTTGTTTCTGAACTCAGCTTAGGTTTCAAACTTAACTTTACAAATAAACATAGAGTTAGCTCTTCCACTAGCATTTACCTTACTTGTTAGTTGTAGTTTGCGAGTACTTAAAGAGTACTCATGGATTTTGTCCTTGGCTATCCCTATGGCCAGACTATGAAGGAGACTACCAAGATGACGGACAACAGGGCGGCTATGATAACTAGGACTATCTTCCTTTGTCAGCGTTGCCTGTGCCCCTAAAGATGGACCCCACCGCTACGCTTATTATTTATTCCGCTGCTTGTTGTATTAAGACTGGATCATGAGATCCTTTATTCGTGTAAGACCTTATTATGGTTTGTAATGGATGATGTACTGTGTTATCCAATTTGTTATGTCTCGCAAAAATGGTAATCCTGGGATTGTGATGTATGACATAACAGGCATCTGGGATTAAAAATCCGGGTGTTGCCAAGTTGGTATCAGAGCCATTCTGACCATAGGAGACCCTAGTTAGAATAGACGTCAGAACAAAATTTTAATTTCAAAACCAAAGTGAGTATTTATGAAAAACTATTTCCTCTATTATCCTTGGGAATTCATTCTTTCTCAAAAATTCATGTTCCTTCAAATTCTTACATTACTACCTAAAACTTGACACACTTGATCACTTCACTAACTTCCTCATCCTTAATTCTTGTAGATGGAGTCTCAGTTCAGCAAGTTCTACCAGTTGGGAAATAGAGGTCAGCTGATCTTCGAGAGGGATCTGGACTCACTGCCTGAGTTATTGGGACGCCCACATCCGGAGTTTCTTGGAGCTCAACTTCTTGGACCCCTAGGAGGAGATTTGCAATGGCTGGTCACCGCTGATCTTCGAGGAAGTATCGAAGCACCAATGTCCGGGAGAATCCAGTTCTCCATCAGAGAGAACAACTGGCTAAATGGATTAACCAGGGCAATGCATGAAGCTCTCGCATGTCTATGTGCCCTCAGTGTCAACCAAATCCAAGGAACCCGCTTTGCTCACTATGCAAGGTGTGACTTCATGGGAATGCCAATGGAGATGCCAAGTCACCTGGAGTTGAAGCATCAAGTGGAGAACCTTGACTTCCTACTGTACGATCGCCAGAAAGAATTTGACAGTGCTAGGGAGTTTGCCAACCACAACCATGCCATTGCTGACAAGAAGGCCCAGACTTTCTCACTGCTTGTCAAGGACCGTTAGTCTCTTCGCCGCCAACGTGAGAATAAGGATCACACCATCGCCCTTCTTCGCAAGAAGGTGGCCGCCTCGAGAAGACCGTCAAGGAGCAAGAAGCTCAGCTTGCAGTAAAGGAGGAAGAAGAGGAGGGTGAAGACATCTAGGGAGATCTGGATTCTTATCTCAGCAATGATGATGACTTTCTAGAGGAGGATGATGTGGACTTCTACACTGACGATGAGGACTCCGACTTCATCGTTGATGAGTAGATGCACTATAGCAATGTCGTAGCATGAGAATTATCGGTCCTAATGTATAGTAGCTTGCAGAATGGTTCTTAAAACCATCTGTTTTCCTTTGTTGTTGTGGTTTGTGTTTGTACCGTGTGCCTTGTTTGAATGAAATGAAGTTAGTTGCAAAACCTGAGTCAAACTCAAAGTTTTAGCTTTGAAACCAAAACCATGAACCTTAGAACTTTCCCTCTTACCCCTTTATCTATCTCAATCTTCAGATGACTCATGGAAACCTCGGAGGGAGCATCTCAATGCAGGACCCAATGCTGCAGCTTATGCAGATGTTAGTTGCAGACCGTCAAGCAAGCAGGGCAGAGCGCCAAGCCAACTTAGCAACACTGCAGTAGATAGCCCAGATGGCCCAAAATAACCAAGGGCATGGAAATCAGGATCATCAAGGATCGAAGCAAAAGAACTTCCAGAATACCAATCCCCCAATCTTTAGCACTTCAGAGAACCCATTAGATGCTGATGACTGGTTGCAGATGATGGAGAATAATTTGGAGGTAGCCAGAGTTGATGACAACGAGAAAGTTCTCTTTGCCACCCACTATCTGGCAGGAGATGCAAGAACCTAGTGGAACAGCATCCGCCTGATGAACCATGGTCAAGTGATGACATGGGAAGCCTTCAAAATCAAGTTCAGTCGCACCCACGTGCCCTAGGGACTAGTCACCCGAATGAGGGATGAATTTAGAGAATTGAAGCAAGGCAGAATGACTGTGGTGGAGTACCGTGACAGATTCCTGTTACTTGCAAGGTATGCACCTGATGAGATTAACACAGAGGCAAAGAAGAAAGAGAGATTCCTGAACGGACTGCACGATGAGATGCAAACTGTTCTCGTCAACATCCGCTTTGAGGATCTCGAAGATCTAGTCAACTCTACCATTCAGATGGAAGGGAAGATTAACCAGGCAAACGACAACCGCAAACGTCGTATGATGCACCAAGCTGGATCCAACAGTCACCAGAAGTACCGTCCCAACCCGTCTGCAGGGTATGCACCAAGAAACAACCGACCCCCAATGTCTCGCCCAAGCTACCCCAACCGTAGCGGAGGCAATGTGAAGTACGGAGGAAACAACAACTCCAGCAACACCAGCAATTTCAACCGTGATCCTCCCAAGAACAACAACAATAACACTGCACCTAGAACTGGAAGCAATGTTGTGCCTGTCGCAGCCAAAGACAAGTCTTAGATCACTTGTTTCGAGTGTGGAGTGAAGGGCCACTACTCCAATGAGTGCCCCAACAAAGACTGCCGCCACTACCAATGTGAATGCCCCAGCTCAATAGCAGCGTCGTGTTTAACCAGGGAGAAGACTTGCCCCGGGGAACCCTCACAACCACAACGGTCGTCTCTTCCACATGAACGCCGAAGAAGCCCAAGAAGCGCCGGATGTAGTGCTAGGTATGTTTTCTTTCAACTCGGTTTTAGCAAGAGTGTTGTTTGATTCTAGAGCATCGCATTCATTTATCATCGAAGAATTTGCATGCACTAGTAAGATCCACCCAACCTACTTGAAGCATGTCATGATAGTCCAAATCCCCGGTTCAACTACAAAAGCTAGAAAATTTTGCAAAGTTGTGCCTATCAGAATACATGGGATAGATTTTTATGCCAACCTAATCGTACCCGGAACCAAAGGATTGGAAGTAGTACTAGGTATGGACTGGATGTCAAGGAATAAAGGACTGATAGACTGTGCTAAGAAAGCCATCACCATGACCAGTAGCTCTGGAGTCACAGTAGAGCATATATCTAAAACCTTACCTCGTCAATTCAAGTGCAACAAGAGTCTAGCCCTACCCACCATAGACCAAGTCAGATTAGTGTGAATACCCTGACGTATTCCCAGATGAATTGCCAGGTATGCCCCCGAATAGGGATATTGAGTTCATTATCGAACTAATCCCCGAAACCATAGCCGAGAGACCATATAGCATGAACCCCTCAGAGTTAGTAGAGTTGAAGAAGAAGTTGGATGCTATGTTAGCAACAGGCTTGATTCAACCAAGCGCATCGCCATGGAGATCACCAGTGTTATTCGTCGACAAGAAAGATGGAGGCAACCGTTTGTGCACAGATTACAGGAAGCTGAATGACGTCACCATCAAAAAAAAGTACCCACTACCAAAGATAGAAGATCTGTTTGATTAGTTGACTAGTGCCCAGGTATTCTCAAAGATTGATCTTAGGACTGGTTATCACCAACTTAAGATTCATGCAACGGATATTCCGAAGACCGCCTTTACTACTCGCTATGGTTTATACAAGTATACGGTTATGTCTTTTGGATTAACCAATGCACCTGCTTATTTCCTGAATCTCATAAATAAGATCTTTATGAATTTCCTAGATAACTTTGTCGTTGTGTTTATCGACGATATCCTATCTACTCCAAGTCAGAAGAAGAGCATGAGCAACATCTGAGAATCATCCTAGAAACCCTGAGAGAGCATCGGTTATATGCCAAGTTCAGCAAATGTGAGTTTTGGCTGAAAGAAGTAGGATTCCTAGGACATATTGTGTATGCCGGAGGAGTCTCTGTTGATCCCGCCAAGATTAAAGATGTCGAAGAATGGGAAGCCCCAACCACTCAAACCCATGTCCGTGCATTTCTCGGATTAGCGGGATATTACCGCGAGGGATTCTCGAGCATCGCCAGACCCATGACCCAATTGTTGAAGAAGGACAAGAAGTTTGAATGGACCGACAAATGTGAAGCCAATTGATGGCTCAATGTTGATGTAGAGCTCGTTGGGAACCCCAAGAGGAAGGTATGATGAGCACAGCAGCAAGTTTCCCTCAATTATGAAACCAAGGTTTAATCGAACCAGTAGGAGCAAGCAAATACCCCAAAGGTGTTGCTAGCTGAGCCTTGGCAGGGCGCACTACCGGTGCTAGTAGCAACGTGGATACTTGCAAAACACAACCACAGAACTTTGTCCCCAACTTGCGATGATTTTGTCAATCTCACCGTGTTTTGCTGAAAACAAAGGATTAAACGTACCGAATGGAAGGAAGTAATAGTTTGCAGAAAGTAAACCCAAAAATGTAAACAGTTTGTAGATTGTATGTAAAATAAAGGGCCGGTATACATAGTTCACTAGAGGTGGCTCTCCTTAGATAGATAACATGCTAGGTGAAAAAATTACAGTGGGGCAATTGGCAAACATCGAGAAAGCAATACATGCATATACTAATCATCTTGACCCTTTGAGACTTGATTGGTCATTACAACATTATACATAGACCGCCATCCAACTGCATCTATGACTAATAATCGACCTTCAGGTTATCATCCAAACCCCCTCCAGTATTAAGTTGCAAGCAACAGATTATTGCTTTACGAATTGCGTGTAATGTAAACAATACGATTGTTCTATGAACAAAAGATTGTTGTTTTGTCCCTAGTAGCAACAACACATCTAGTACCTTAGAGATTTTGGTCACTTCCCTAGATTACCAGAGGCATGAACCCACTATCGAGCATAAATACTAACTCTTCGAGTTGCTAGCATCTACTTGGCCAAGATAGCTACTAACAACGGAAAGCATGCAAGATCACAAATAACAAAGACATGATAAAATCAATAATCAATATGAAATAGCATCTCAATATCCATCGGATCCCCGCAAACACAACATGTAGAATTACAAATAGATGATCTTGATCATGAACGGAGCACACAAGATCTAGACATGTAAGCACATCTAGCTACTACATGGATCCGTAGTCCAAGGATGAACTACTCATGCATCAAACCGGAGGCTTGCATGGTGATGAAGAAGGCCTCCAGGGTGAATTCCCCTCTCCGGCAGGGTGCCGGGAAGATCTTTAGATCCCTCCCGATCTAGGGACAGAGAGGACGGTGGCTAGAGACTCTTTCATGGATTTTTGATCGGGTACTTAGGGTTTTCGTCCCGAGGGCATCTTATAGGCGAAAGGAGAGGCCGAGGGGTGCTGGGGTCAGCCAGACCACCCCCTGGCGCGGGCCAGGCCTGGCCGCGCGACCAGGTGGTGTGGCCGGCCCCCAAGCCCTTCTCCGTCTCGTATTCTAGCATCCGATGACTTCCGAAAAATAGGCACTTTGGCTTTTGTCCCGTCCGATTCTGAGAATATTCATTTTCTGACTTTCCTGGAACCAAAAACAGCAGAAAACAGGCAGCTGGCACTGTGGCTCTTGTTAATAGGTTAGTCCAAGAAATCATATGAAAAGTACTCCAAAGTGTGGGCAAAACACAAGAAAGTGGATAAAACCAAGCATGGAACATCAAAAATTATAGATACATTTACAATGTATCAACATCCCCAAGCTTAACTCATGCTCGTCCTCGAGTAGGTAAGTGATAAAAAGAAAGAATAATTTTTAAGGTGACATGCACCATCAAAGACATGATCAAAGTATTCGTAAAACATTCAAAGCTGGGATCATAGTACTTCAATCAAGACATGAAAGACAAATTTCTAGCAATAAGACAAAGAAACTATGTTGCAACATGACAAGGCACAAACAAAAGATTCATGAATAACAATGCTTTGCAAGACGTTTGTTTGTTTCACATAAACAAAACATAGCATAATAGTATTCAGCTTGTCCCTCATAGAGTAGCAAATATAAATGCATAGGACCCCTTCAAAGTTCATAAGAGTGACTAGATACAAATAGTTTAAAACTAGCAATATCAAGGTATGCATCAATCAACTAGTCTAGGGACAATGCACATAGACTAAGAATGGCCACTATGCTCTCAAAGTAGGTGCATAAAGGTAGAAGGTGGAGACTCAATATAATGGTGGAAGAAAAGCCTTTATAAAAGGAAGTAGGGATTCAAGTCTCATAAAGAGCTTCCAAAAATTATGGTACTTATAGATTTCAACTCTCATTGCCCCTATCATAAGCATCTTGAAGGTGATTAAGGTTAAAGTGACACAACTAAGAGGATATGCTTGACAAGTTATAAACCGAAATCTCATGCCCTTACTTACGAAGACCGAACCTCATGCTACTCAACTTTAGTCACGAGTAAGCTCTTGTCATTATAAGTACATGTGTATCATAAAGAACCGCCAACGGGGTACCCCTTGCACATGATACAGGAGGTATCCCATAATCAAAATGACAAGGCAAGCAGACAATGAGCATCTCAGCGATCTTTTTATTTGCTATTTGCATAGGTTTTTATTGAGGATGCTTCATAGATTGCTCATTATGGTGATGCTGCAAGTTTCCACCATGATTAGGCATGTCTTAGGCTAGCGGCCTAGGCGTTTCTCTAACACACATATAAACTCCATGATCTTACAAGTTCCACTTTTATTTCACACCGTCGGGATCTCTAAGAAAAAGAACATGATATCAATGGGGTACAAAGTACAAGTGCAATGCTGAAAGCGTTCCCCGTGATACATGGTTATGCTAATTTCAACTTATAAAGCACAAGCATATACGCAACAAAGAAGGACCCAATGGTTCAAGTTTATTAGATGCCAAAAAGTAAAGTGTGCCATCAAGTTCGTGAGAGCTTTAATCACTAGGTTTCTCATAACAAGTTTAATTTGGAATGTAAACAAAAGCATGAATATACTTGGAATAGCATAAGCTAGTAGGTAGGTATGGTGGACTCTTTGGAATAACTTGGTTTAAGGAGTTGGATGCATGAGTGGAACTCATATTTGGTTGTGGAGGTTAGCAAAAGACTGGGAGTGACAAACAAAGAGAGCAATAATAGCCATAATCGTGCAAAGAGACAAAACATCATTGATCAAAGCATAAAGTGATACTACAAGTTGAAAACTAAAGGATCATAAAGGCTATGGTGACTTGATATAGTCATAACATGGTGTGACCATGTGCCAAGTCAACCCAAATAAAGCATCAAAGGAGAATACCACTATAATATGCTTTAATATGCTAAAACAACGCATGATTCATCCAAGGCACATTAAGAAATCTCAATTGTTTATAACAAGTCATGCTACAGCAAAGAATACTAAGCATAAAGCCAAAACAATATAAAGCATGGCATGACAAAGCATAGGCCACAGTCAAAAACAAGCTCTTTTTACCACATAAGCATGAACTTTCCTACTCTTTTCCAAACCAAACCAAACTATTTGCAAACCAATGTATGAAAGAGGGGGTCCAACCAATTTATTCAGCAAACTAAGTAAACCAAGCAAACGAAAAACCAAAACGAAAACAAAAAATAAGATGCTCCAAGAACAACACAACTGTGCATGAAACAATAAAAATGAAGTGTTTGGAAGAAACCTGGGATTTTTATTGATGAAGAGGGGGATGCCTTGGGCATTGATGGCTCAATGCACGGTGTCCATAAAAATGCTTGATGGCGGTGTTGATGTAGGGCTCGTTGGGAACCCCAAGAGGAAGGTATGATGAGCACAGCAGCAAGTTTCCCTCAGTTATGAAACCAAGGTTTAATCGAACCAGTAGGAGCAAGGAAACACCCCAAAGGTTTTACTAGCTGAGCTTTGGCAGGGTGACCTATTGATGCTAGTAGCAACGTGGAGACCTGCACAATACAACCACAGAACTTTGTCCCCAACTTGCGATGAGGTTGTCAATCTCATCGTGATTTGCGGAAAACAAAGGATTAAATGTATCGAATGGAAAGAAGTAAAAGTTTGTAGAAAGTAAACACAAAACAGTAAAAGATTGTAGATTGAATGTAAAGAAAAAGGACCGGGATCCATAGTTTACTAGAGGGCTTTCCTTAGATAGGTAACATGCTGGGTGAATAAATTACAACGGGGCATTTGACAAACATCGAGAAAGCAATACATGCATATACTAATCATCTTGACTCCTTTGAGACTTGATTGGGCGTTACAATATTATACATAGACCGCCATCCAACTGCATCTATGAGTAATCATACACCTTCAGGTTATCATCCGAACCCCCTCCAGTATAAAGTTGCAAGCAACAGATTATTGCTTTATGAATTGCGTGTAATGTAAACAATACGATTGTTCTATGAACAAAGGATTGTTGTTTTCTCCCTAGTAGCAACAGCACATCTAGTACGTTAGAGATTTCTTTCACTTCCCCAGATTACCAGAGGCATGAACCCACTATCGAGCATAAATACTAACTCTTGGAGTTGCTCGCATCTACTTGGCCAAGATAGCTACTAACAACAGAAATCATGCAAGATCTCAAATAACAGACATGATAGAATCAATAATCAATCTGAAATAGCATCTCAATATCCATCGGATCCCTGCAAACACAACATGCAGAATTACAAATAGAAGATCTTGATCATGAACAGAGCTCACAAGATCTAGACATGAAAGCACATAGGAGGAGAACCAGCCATCTAGCTACTACATGGTTCCGTAGTCCAAGGATGAACTACTCACGCATCACACCAGAGGCTTGCATGGTGATGAAGAAGGCCTCCAGGGTGAATTCCCCTCTCCGGCAGGGTGTCAGGAAGAGCTTCAGATCCCTCCCGGTCTAGGAATGGATATGACGGCGACTACAAACTCTTTCGTGGATTTTTGATCGGGTACTTAGGGTTTTCATCCCGAGGGCAATATATAGGCGAAAGGAGAGGCCGAGGGGGTGCCGGGAGCGGCCACACCACCCCCTGGCGTGGGCCAGGCCTGGCCGCCCGGCCAGGTGGTGTGGTGGCCCCCTTGTCCCTCTCCGTCTCGTATTCTGGCAGTTGATGACATCCGGAAAAATAGGCACTTTGGCTTTTGTCCCGTCCAATTCCGAGAATATTCATTTTCTGGCTTTCCTGGAACCAAAAACAGCAGAAAATAGGCAGCTGGCACTGTGGCTCTTGTTAATAGGTTAGTCCAAGAAATCATAAGAAAAGTACTCCAAAGTTGGAACAAAACACAAGAAAGTGGATAAAACCAAGCATGGAACATCAAAAATTATAGATACATTTGCAATGTATCAACATCCCCAAGCTTAACTCCTGCTTGTCCTCGAGTAGGTAAGTGATAAAAAGAAAGAATAATTTTTGAGGTGACATGCACCATCAAAGACTTGATCAGAGTATTTGCAAAACATTCAAAGCTGGGATCATAGTACTTCAATCATAACATGAAATACAAAGTTCTAGCAATAAGCAAAGAAACTATGATGCAACATGAAAGGGCACAAACAAAAGATTCGTGAATAACAATGCTTTGCAAGAGGTTTGTTTCACATAAAGAAAGCATAGCATAGTGGCATTCAGCTTGTCCCTCATAGAGTAGCAAAACATAAATGCATAGGACACCTTCAAAGTTCATAAGAGTGACTAGATACAACAGTTTAAAACAAGCAATAACAAGTTATGCATCAATCAACTAGTCTTGGGACAATGCACATAGGCCACTATGCTCTCAAAGTAGGTACATAAAGATAGAAGGTGGAGACTCAGTATAATGGTGGAAGAAATGCCTTTTGTAAAAGGAAGTAGGGATTCAAGTCTCATAAAGAGTTTCCAAAAATTTTGGTACTTATAGCTTTCAGCTCTCATTGCCCCTATCATAAGCATCTTTAAGGTGATTAAGGTTAAAGTGACACAACTAAGAGGATATGCTTGACAAGTTATAAACCAAAATCTCATGCCCCTTACTTACGAAGACCGATCCTCATGCTACTCAAATTCAGTCACGAGCAAGCTCTTGTCATTGTAAGTATATGTGTATCATTAAGAGCCGCCAACGGGGTACCCCTTGCACATGATACAGGAGCTATCCCATAATCAAAATGACAAGGTAAACAGACAATGAGCATCTCAGCGATCTTTTTATTTGCTATTTGCATAGGTTTTTATTGAGGATGCTTCATAGAGTGCTCATTATGGTGATGCTGCAAGTTTCCACAATGATTAGGCATGGCTTAGCCTAGCGGCCCAGGCGTTTCTCTAACACACATACAAACTCCAGGATCTTACAAGTTCCACTTTTATTTCACACCGCCGGGATCCGTAAGCAAAAGAACATGATATCAACGGGGTACAAAGTACAAGTGCAATGTTGAAAGCGTTCCCCATGAAACATGGTTCTGCTAATTTCAACTTATAAAGCGCAAGAATATACGCAACAAAGAAGGACCCAATGGTTCAAGTTTATTAGAGGCAATAAAGTAAAGTGTGCCATCAAGTTCGTGACAGCTTTAATCACTAGTTTTCTCATAACAAGTTTAATTTGGAAGGTAAACAAAAGCATGAATATACTTGGAATAGCATAAGCTAGTAGGTAGGTATGGTGGACTCTTTGGAATAACTTAGTTTAGGGAGTTGGATGCATGAGTGGAACTCGTACTTGGTTGTGGAGGCTAGGAAAAGACTGGGAGCGATAAACTAAAAGAGCAGTAATGGCCATAATCATGCAGAGCGACAAAACATCATTGATCAAAACATAAAGTGATACTACAAGTTGAAAACTAAAGGATCATAAAGGCTATGGTGACTTGAGATAGTCATAACATGGTGTGAGAATGCGCCAAGTCAACCCAAATAAAGCATCAAAGGAGAATGCCACTATACTATGCTTTAATATGCTAAAACAACGCATGATTCATCCAAGGCACATTAAGAAATCTCAATTGTTTATAACAAGTCATGCTACAGCAAAGAATACTAAGCATAAAGCCAAAACAATATCAAGCATGTCATGACAAAGCATAGGCCACAGTCAAAAACAAGCTCTTTTTACCACATAAGCATGAACTTTCCTACTCTTTTCCAAACCAAACCAAACTATTTGCAAACCAAATGTATGAAAGAGGGGGTCCAACCAATTTATTCAGAAAACTAAGCAAACCAAGCAAACTAAAAACCAAAACCAAAACGAAAAATAAGACGCTCCAAGAACAACACAATTGTGCATGAAACAATAAAATAAAGCGTTTGTAAGAAACCTGGGATTTTTATTGATGAAGAAGGGGATGCCTTGGGCATCCCCAAGGTTTGACGCTTGTACTTCTTGGATATTTCTTGGGGTGACACACGTGGCATCCCCAAGATTGAGCTTTAGTCCATCCTTCATCTCATTACTCATTCCTTCCACACACCTGAAAATTTTCTTTCATACAAAACTTAACAATCTCATTAGCAACATTAGTGCACTCCAGATAAATAAGTCTTAAGGTTCAGTTCTAACACCAAATAAACTTCCATTAGAACACTAGATACTGTAGCACTTCCCTCAAAAATCTCAATTCCCCAAAAGAACTCAAAAAGGAACCAACAAGAAGCAAATGCAGAAAATGGCAGAAATCTGTCAAAACAGACCAGCAGGTAAAGACGAATTTTTTGGAAGACCTTGTGTTGCTCAAATCAAAAAGTGTTAAACTAACGAAAGTTATATAACAACCTGGGGCAGAAGCACAAACAATTACAGCTCAATCCGACATACAGAGATCTCTCACGAATATTTACAGTGAAGCACAAGAATCTGTTTCGGGATAGCAACTTTCACAATCATTACTTCTCTCTCATTAGAGGTTAGTCTTGGCACAAAAAGCAAATAAAAAGGATAAGGAGATGTTATTACAGAGGTAATAACTTCTAAGACTCATCTAAAACTTTTGGGTTATCTCCCAATAAGTACTTTTCTTTAACGCCTTTAAGTTAGGCATAAGAAGCAAGAAAGAATCAAGTGTTCTCAAATGAAGAAGCATTAAGACCAAATTTTGTTTTCATAGGAGAAGCAAAAGAAATATTTTCTCTCTTTTTAGGGAAGTGTTCTATACCTTTCTTGAGTGGGAGTTGATATTTAATGGTACCTTCTTTCATATCAATGATGGCACCAATAGTTCTAAGAAAAGGTCTTTCCAAAGTAATAGGACAAGAAGCATTGTATTCAACATCCAAAACATAGAAATCAACGGGGACATAGGCATTGTTAACCATAATAAGAACATCATTAAGACTCCCCATGAGTTTATTTTTAGCATTATCATCAAGTGGGACATTCAAAGAACAATCTTCAAGTGGAGGCAAATCAAGCATATCATAAATCCTTCTAGGCATAATAGAAACACTACTATCAAGATCACATAAAGCTTTGAAATCAAAGTCATTCACTTTCATATTATTGATGGGTTCCCAACCATCTTCTTGTTTTATAGGAATAGAAGCTTTATGTTTCATATTTTCTTCTTTAATCTTTATGAGAGCACCAGTAATGTGTTTTGTAAAACCCATGTTCATAGCACTGGCATTAGGACTTTTAGCAAGCTTTTGTAGTAACTTAATAACTTCAGAGATATTGCAACCATCAAGATCAAAATCAACTTTATCATCTAAATTAGTAGAACTATTACTAGCCTCAACACTAGTGGTGGTGATAGTAGAAACACTAATGTTTCTAGCAATTTCATCTTCTCTTTCCCACGTAGCATGTAATTCAGCTAATAGTCTAACATTTTCATCAATTCTTACTTGTATAGCATTAGTAGCTGCAAAGGGATTATCATTAGTTTCAGGTTTAGCAGCCATTTTATTCAAAGAAGATTGAGCTTTAGCCAAAGATGCTATATTTCTTTCAGCATTAGAGAGTTTTTCCTCAATAGTTTAATTGAAAGCAGTTTGTTTCCTAATAAACTCTTTAAGCATAACTTCAAGTTCAGAGGGAGCACTCTTATTATTGTTATAAGAATTTCCATAAGCATTACCATTGTTGGGAGGATATGGCTTATAATTGTTGTTACCAAAATTGTTCCTATAAGCATTATTACCATAAGCATTGTTGCTAAAGTTGTTATTTCTTATGAAGTTCACATCAAATTGCTCTTCTTGAGCAACCAAAGAGGCTAAAGGAACATTATTTGGATCAATATGGGCTTTCCCATTAACAAGCATAGACATAATAATATCAATATTATCACTCAAGGAGGAAGTTTCCTCAACAGAATTTACCTTCTTACCTTGTGGAGCTCTCTTAGTATGCTATTCAGAATAATTAACCATCATATTGTCCAGAAGTTTTGTTGCAGCACCCAAAGTGATGGTCATAAAGGTACCTCCAGCAGCAGAGTCCAATAGGTTCCTTGAAGAATAGTTCAATCCTGCATAAAAAGTTTGGATGATCATCCAAGCAGTCAGTCCATGAGTGGGACAATTCTTTACCAAAGATTTCATTCTGTCCCAAGCTTGAGCAACATGTTCATTCTCAAGTTGTTTAAACTTCATTATTTCACTTCTCAGGGATATAATCTTAGCAGGAGGATAGTATTTTCCAATGAAAGCATCTTTGCACTTAGTCCAAGAATCAATACCATTCCTAGTTAAGGAATTCAACCATTCTTTAGCTTTTCTTCTCAAAGAGAAAGGAAACAATTTCATCTTAATAATATCACCATCTATATCACTATGCTTTTGCATCTCACAAAGTTCAACAAAGTTATTTAGATGGGAAGCAACATCTTCATTACCAATACCAAAAAATTGTTCTCTCATAACAAGATTGAGTAAAGCAGGTTTTATCTCAAAGAAAGTATCTTCAGGCACATGTGGAGCAATAAGTGTGCTCATAAAATCATTGTTGTTGGTGCTAGTGAAGTCACACAACTTAGTGTTTTCAAGAGTAGTCATTTTTTGTGTTTTCAAATAACAAAGCAAACTAGTAAAACTAATTTTTGTGTGTTTTTGAATAACAAAACAAGCAAACAAAGCAAAAAGAAACTAAGCAAAACAAAAACAACAAAGTAAAGAGATTGGTTATGAGGGACTCCCCTTGTGAAGATGTCCTTGACTCCCCGGCAACGGCACCAGAAAAATGCTTGATGGCTCAATGCACGGTGCCTAGAAAAATGCTTGATGGCGGTGTTGATGTAGAGCTCGTTCGGAACCCCAAGAGGAAGGTATGATGAGCACAACAGCAAGTTTCCTTCAGTTATGAAACCAAGGTTTAATCGAACCAGTAGGAGCAAGGAAACACCCCAATGGTGTTACAAGCTGAGCTTTGGCAGGGCGCACTATCGGTGCTAGTAGCAACTTGGAGACCTGCACAACACAACCACAGAACTTTGTCCCCAACTTGCGATGAGGTTGTCAATCTCACCGTGTTTTGCGGAAGACAAAGGATTAAACGTATCGAATGGAAAGAAGTAAAAGTTTGCAGAAAGTAAACACAAAATAGTAAAAGATTGTAGATTGAATGTAAAGAAAAAGGACCGGGATCCATAGTTAACTAGAGGTGGCTCTCCTTAGATAGATAACATGCTGGGTGAACAAATTACAGCGGGGCAATTGACAAACATCGAGAAAGCAATACATGCATATACTAATCATCTTGACTCCTTTAAGACTTGATTGGGCATTACAACATTATACATAGACCGCCATCCTACTGCATCTATGACTAATAATCCACCTTTAGGTTATCATCCGAACCCCCTCCAGTATTAAGTTGCAAGCAACAGATTATTGCTTTACGAACTGCGTGTAAAGTAAACAATACGATTGTTCTATGAACAAAGGATTGTTGTTTTCTCCCTAGTAGCAACAGCACATCTAGTACCTTAGAGATTTCTGTCACTTCCCCAGATTACCAGAGGCATGAACCCACTATTGAGCATAAATACTAACTCTTGGAGTTGCTAGCATCTACTTGGCCAAGATAGCTACTAACAACGGAAAGCATGCAAGATCTCAAATAACAAAGACATGATAGAATCAATAATCAATCTGAAATAGCATCTCAATATCCATCGGATCCCCGCAAACACAACATGCAGAATTACAAATAGGTGATCTTGATCATGAATGGAGCTGAAAAGATCTAGACATGAAAGCACAAAGGAGGAGAACCAGCCATCTAGCTCCTACATGGATCCGTAGTCCAAAGATGAACTACTCACGCATCACACCGGAGGCTTGCATGGTGATGAAGAAGGCCTCCAGGGTGAATTCCTCTCTCCGGTAGGGTGCCAGGAAGAGCTTCAGATCCCTCCCGATCTAGGGATGGAGATGATGGCGGCTACAGACTCTTTCGTGGATTTTTGATCAGGTACTTAGGGTTTTCGTCCCGAGGGCAATATATAGGCGGAAGGAGAGGCCGAGGGGGTGTCGGGAGTGGCCACACCACCCCCTAGCACGGGCCAAGCCTGGCCGCACGGCCAGGTGGTGTGGTGGCCCCCTGGCCGCTCTCCGTCTCGTATTCTGGCACTTGATGACATCCGGAAAAATAGGCACTTTGGCTTTTGTCCCGTCCAATTCCGAAAATATTCATTTTCTGACTTTC